>CM050914.1:29727774-30327774 GCA_027742785.1 Vigna reflexopilosa | reverse complement strand
AAGTTTGACAAAATCTTTTTCCAAAAGAATTCAAGTTTAAAACAGAAACCTAAACAAGAAACCTCTACACACACTCGCACTAGTGAAATCAAATGTTTTAAATGTTTAGGGATAGGTCATATAACTGCTCAATGTCCCACCGAGAGAACCTTAATCATGAGGGGCATTGACATTTATAGTAGTGAAGATGATTCTCCCACTAGTGAGAATGAAAAATCAAATGGAGAAGAGCTTTATCCTTGTGATGGTCAAATTCTCACGGTGAGAACAGTTTTGAACAACCAAATAAGTGTTGAGCACCTATCAAAAAGAGAGAACATCTTTCATTCAAATGTCAAATTCAAAATAAAACTTATTCTCTCATTGTTAACAGTGGATCGTGTTGCAATTGTTGTAGCACTAGGTTGGTGGAAAAATGGAATTTAACTGTAATACCCCATCCCAAACCTTATAAACTTCATTGGCTTAATGAAGATGGGGACATCACAGTAAAGAATCAAGTGAAGCTGCAAATTTCCATTGGGAACTTTCAAGATGAAGTTTTATATGATGTAGTTCCCATGGAAGCTTGTCATGTGCTATTGGGAAGAGATTGGCAATTTGATCATAAAACTATTCATAATGGTATTACTAATGCCATAATTGTGTATCACCATGAAAAGAAATTTGTTCTCCATCCTCTTTGACCATCCTAAGTGACTAAGGATCAAGTACAAATGAATCTCAACAAGGAGATTGAAGAAAAAAAGAGAAGAGAAAAGCAAAAGTCATTGGAGGAGGAAACACTTTGACTATAAGAGACGTATTGTATGTTGAAGGCCTCAAGCATAACCTTCTAAGCATAAGTCAATTATGTGACAAAGGTCTCAAGGTAACCTTTGAAAGTGACAAATGCACTATTTACTTCAAGAATTCTACTGATATTGCTTTGCAAGGTGTTAGGCATAATAATATTTATTTGATTGACATTGAAAGTGCATCTAGTCATAGCATAACTTGTTTAGTTGCTAAAGAAGGAAATCCTTGGCTATGGCATAAAAGAGCTGCACATATTCATATGCAACATTTAAATAAATTGATTTCGAAAGATCTTGTGATTGGTTTTGCGTAAATTAAAATTTGAAAAAGACAAATTATGTTCTGCATGTCAAAAAGGAAAACAAACCAAATCTTCCTTCTCATCCAAAATCATGATTTCTACATCAAAACCTTTAGATCTGTTGCATGTGGACTTGTTTGGTCCGTCTAGAATCAAAAGTTTTGGCAGAAATTACTATGCTCTTGTAATTGTTGATGATTATACTAGATTCACTTGGAATTTCTTTTTAACATTAAAAAGTGAAGATTTTAAAGCATTCAAATCATTTGCTAAACATATTCAAAATGAAAAAGATTTGAAAATCAAAACCTTGAGAAGTGATCACGGTGGTGAATTTGAAAATGAATCTTTTGAAAACTTTTGTGAAGAATATGGAATTGCATATAACTTCTCTGCACCTAGAACTCCCCAACAAAATGGTGTTGTTGAAAGGAAAAATAGATCATTAGAAGAATTAGCTAGGACTCTTATGAATGAATCTAATGTGCCAAAATATTTTTGGGCTGATGCAGTTAGTACTGCTTGTTATGTGTTGAACAAGATGCTTATTAGGCCAATTCTAAAATTAACTCCTTATGAATTGTTAAATGGTAGATAACCAAATGTGTCTCATTTGAAAATTTTTGGATGCAAATGCTTTGTCTTGAATAATGGTAAAGATAATAATGGTAAATTTGATGCTAAATCAGATGAAGCAATCTTCCTAGGATATTCTTTGACTAGCAAAACATATAGAGTATTCAATAGAAGAACTTTGATAATTGAAGAATCAATGCATGTTGTCTTTGATGAGATTGTGGACCTTGAGGTAAACCCTCTTGAGTCAAATAAACCTATTGTAGGAGATGAAGATTATTTGAGAGAAGCTCTTGAAGAGATGTATCTAAATGAAAACTATCCTCCAGAACTTCAAGAAAAACCTCAAGCTGTTGATCCTAAAAGCTATCAACAACCAAGAGGACTTTCTTTTGACAACATCATTGGAGATATATCAAAAGGGGTAACTACTAGACACAATCTTAATAGTTTCTGCTTAACTGTAGCTTTTGTGTCTCAAATAGAACCCAAGAACATTAAAGAAGCTCTTCAAGATGATAAGTGGTGCGTTGCTATGCAAGAAGAGCTAAATCAATTTGAAAGGAATGATGTTTGGGAACTCATTCCTAGAAGAGATGAATATCAAGTCATAGGAACTAAATGAGTATTTAGAAACAAGATTGATGAGGATGGGAACATCACAAAGAACAAAGCAAGACTAGTTGTAAAGGGCTACCGTCAAGAAGAAGGTATAGATTATGATGAAACATATACCCTGGTAGCCAGGTTAGAAGCAATTAGATTGTTACTTTCATATGCATCTTTGATGAAATTTAAACTGTATCAAATGGATGTGCAAAGTGCTTTTTTAAATGGTTTTATAAAAGAAGAGGTGTATGTTAGTCAACCTCCTGGTTTTGAGGATTTCAAATATCCTGATCATGTTTATAAATTGAAAAAGGCTTTGTATAGTCTTAAACATGCACCTAGGTCTTGGTATGAAAGACTTAGTACCTTCTTAATTGATAATGATTTTTCTAGAAGTAAGGTTGATTCAACCTTATTTATTAAGAAAGTAGGAAAACATATCTTGATTGTGCAAGTATATGCAGATGATATTATATTCGGGTCAACTGATAATTCTTTGTAGGGAAGTTCTTAAGAAATTTGGTATGGATACTTGCAAAGAGGCAAATACACCTATGGTAACTTCGTGTTATTTAGATAAGGATGAATCTGGAGAAGGAGTAAATGAAACTATGTTTAGAGGTATGATAGGATCTCTGTTGTACCTAACTGCTAGTAGACCAGATATTATGCAAAATGTATGTGTGTGTGCTAGGTACCAAGCTAATCCTAAAGAATCTCATTTGACTGCAGTCAAGAGAATCTTAAAATACCTTAAGGTAACCACTTCTTTTGGACTTTGCTATCCTTCTGATGCTTCACCTAGTTTAATAGGATATTCTGATGCAGATTATGGTGGTTGTAAAATTGATAGAAAAAGTACTAGTGGAACCTGTTATTTTCTGGGCTGTTCTTTGGTGTCTTGGCACTCAAAGAAACAAGCATGTTGATAACAGTCTAAAAACCGTTATTTTCATGCTTAAATTGATATCAAAATACACCCTTTATGGCTTAGAATGAGCTTAGAATCAAGTAAAACACTTAAGTTGAGTCATTTGAGAGTCAAAAGTTGTTTTTAGAGATATTATGCTTGTTTTGCAGGGTTTTGATGAGAATTAAGGATGGAATTGAAGAAGGAAGGTCTTAGACTCAAGGAAGAAGAAGAAAAATGAAGAAAAGAAGAGTCTACACACCGCTCAGCGTCAAAATGCACCGTTGAGCGCCATTATTCGAGGGAAAGCTGTTGTCTGGCGGCTAGGCGGTGACGCTGAGCGTCCAGAGCGATTAGAGACAAACTGCTCAGTGGTGAAACTGACCGTTGAGCGGTGGCGCGACTTGAGGGAAACCGCTGAGCGGTAAAATTGGACGTTAAGCGGTTGTTTGCTGGGCTTGGGCTTAAATTTTGTTACTTTTATGCCCTATATATAGCCCAGTGCGATTCAAATATTATTCTTTTGGTAGAAGAGGACGTCCAGAGCTATTCTACACTCCTTGGAGAAGATTTCTTGGATGCTTAGGCTCCATTTTATCGAATCTAGGGTTTGCTTTTCCATTCTTTCATTGTATTTCATCTAGTTTCACCATGTCAATGGTGAACTAAACCCTTTGTTGTTGGGGAACAATGTAATCTTTTGAAACTTTCTTTTATTGAAATTCTTGTTTTATTCATATGTTTGCATATGCTGTTATTATTAATTGTGGGTTCTTTATCTATGATCTATGCTATTATCATTTAACTCATTTGATAAATAGATGTTTGCCTTTGTCGATACGGGGACGTACGGGGAAGTCATGAACTGATAAGGAATTCTTGATCAACAAATACCACCTAGGGATAGGGGGGTAGGATGATCAATTGTATTTTGCTTTTGTGGTACTTGCACTGCTAATTACTAGGGTAGACTAGGGATAATAAGCCAGTAACTAGTAGTAGGCTCTTCTCGCCGAGGGATCGGGTTTAGGGTAGACTAAGAAAGTTTGCATGACAATTAGATAATAAAGCGAATTTAATAAGAAGAGTAGATATAAGAGAGTGGATAAGATGAAATTGTAAACCCCAATAATTCCATTCATCCATACCTTTTTCTTGCCAATTGAATCAACTACATTTGCATGTTTACTTTTTGTTTTTGCATTCAAACCACAAATTAATTTTCTTTACAAGTCTTACAATATTGATTTACACAAGATAAGGCCTTTGAGTCCTTTGGGAGAACGATATTGGTTTTACCAATTATATTACTTGATACGATGTGGTACACTTGCTAGGGTCTTAACACGTGTGTAGCCTTGTCTACCACTGAAGCTGAATATATTATTGTTGGAAATTGTTGTGCCCAAATCTTGTGGATGAAACAGCAACTGGAGGATTTTGATATCTTCCTTGATCATATACCACTGAAATGTTATAATACTAGTACTATAAATCTGACTAAGAACCCCATAATGCATTCAAGAACTAAGCACATTGAGATCATACATCATTTCTTAAGAGACCATATTGAAAATGGAGATTGCCAAATTGAATATATGTATACCTTACATCAATTAGCTGATATTTTCACAAAGGCACTTCCTAAGGATAGATTCTATGAGCTTAGAAGAGAGTTAAGAGTGTTAGATATGTCTTAGACATAATATTTATGCAATTTTCCCAATTTTCATAAGCTTAGCGCCTTTAATCGATTATCATAGGGTAATAATCGATTATTTTTGGCTTTTGGGAAACCCTTAATCGCAAATAATCGATTATCTCAAGAAATAATCAATTATTCAAACTCAAACCCAAATCTGGAAAATTATGAATAGATAATCGATTATCTTAAGCCATAATCAATTATTCTGCAATATCTGGAAAGTTACTCATGCACTGATAATCGATTATCACTAACATTAATCGATTATCACGCGCATAATTTCAAAAATAGAGTCGTTGAAGAGCTCTATAACGGCTATAAACGGCTAGTTTTCTAATTCTTCTTATAAATAGCCTCATATAATCGATTAATGGTTACTTCTTTGCACCCAAAAACTTCCAAAAAAACAAATCTGAAATAGATTTCTTCATCTTTCTAAAAAGTTTCCTTTCTTTCAAACCTTCCATGGCTGAATCCAGAAGAACCCATAGAAGAAATGTTGGTGCCTCTTCTTCTTCTCAACAACGTCCTGCAACCATTGATAGGTGAATTTCGGATCAAGAGAAGCATGCGGACTATGTCAATTTTTGGCAAGAGAGGAGAATCATGGCGGTAAAATATATTCGTCTTGATTTTTATTGCTTCTATGGATTTCAGTTTCCAGATTTTTTTGCTGGACAAGGTCTCACACACTTAGTGAAGCAAAAAGGTTGCATATATCCCGATCTCATAAGAGTTTTGTATTTCAATTTGAGATATCGAGATGGGATAATATCCACCAAGGTGAAAGGTGTCCGCATAATTTTGGATGATGACGTATGGACAAATGTTGCTCAACTTACTATCTGGGATGATGCTGTGAAAGTTCATCTCGGAGTTCCAGACTTCAACTGACTGCTGGCCTTTCAATCTTTCTTGCGCCATCCAGAACAGTAGACCAACCGTAGACAACTGCTTGTTGGTGGTTTCAAAGTTGAAGAGAGGATGATCCACTACTTGATCGTATGGATATTGTGTCCAAGAGCCACCAACCATGCTCAATGTTCTGAGCAGGATATTCTTCTACTGTATGGGATTTTATATCACATACATATTGATTGACCTACTCTTATTGCTAACACCATGGTAAAAGCAAAGAAATATCACTCTTATCATTTTCCTTATGCTCTTCTCATCTCTAGAATCCTAGAATACAAAGGGGTTAATGTGGAAGGCGAACTTGTTCAAGCAATTTAAGCTATTGGATCTGAAATTGGAGATACCACTTTTCGCCAAATGGGATTTGTTACCCGAGGAAATTTAATTATTCATAAAGATGATAATCACTCAGATGCTAATGAAGAAGAAGACATGGATGCTCATATGGCAGAACCAGTAAGTGCTGCTCCTCCTTCTAATGCTGGTCCATCCAACATACCTTCATCCTCCTCACTTACAATGGAAGAACATTTTACGAGACCATCTAAACAATTAGAGGATATGAGTCTTGCAGTGAAAACTCACTTTGAAGAAATTTATGAGTGACAGCAAGCTCATGACGGATACGTGGTTGATCAATTTCTTGATCTTGATGTTAGCCTTACAAATATTGAAACTCATCTAAACATTCAACCACCTGAGAGATCCCCTAGCCCTGAGTTTTAGAGTTAGGTTTCTAGGTTAGTATGTTTTGTTGTTTGATTCTATGTTATATTTCTGTCTTTCATGTTTCTCTTTATGATGCTAATGTACTCCTTTCCTTATGAATAAAATGTTCTTTTGTTTTCATTGTTTAATTGAGGAGGAGATCATATTAAGGGGGAGCTTTCTATATTGATATTTTTTCTTATGATCAAAAAGGGGGAGAAGTATAATAAAAATGGAGAAGTATAATATAAGTTGATACAGGTATTACTAACTTTGTTGTTGTCTGTTAGCTTGTATGTTTTGCAGGAAAGCCAAAGATGCTTTTAAAACTTGAATTTTTGATCATCATCAAAAAGGGGGAGATTGTTACTAATGAGGAACATTGGTAAATCTTGAAGTAAATGGTTTTGATGATGCTATAAGAAGTTTAATGTGAAGAAGATATTAGAAATCTTTTTAAAAGCACTTTGTAGAATATAAATGTATTAAGAATATCCTTAAATATGTAAAACTTGTATTTTAGGTACTGTTCTGGAATAATCGATTATGAGGAGCAATAATCGATTATCATGAGCTTTTCTGAAAAATTGCATTGCTCTGGAATAATCGATAATCACTCCAAATAATCGATTATCACAGGTTTGTTTTGAAAACTGCCTAAGTTATTTTGAAAAACCTGTAACAGACTTGAATAATTGATTATCACTTACAATAATCGATTATTACTGCCAGTTGGGACTTGACCTTTCATATTCAGACTAGCTGGCTATATATTGGTCTTTTGAGAACTTCAGAAGTAACGTTGTTGAACAGAAAACTTTTGTAGAATACTGTTTGTCAGAGGAAGTTCTCAAAAGCTAGTTTAGTTCCCTTGCTTGATCTCGTGAGTAGGAGAAGCTCGCGTTTCGTGTGTCGATAGTCGGAGCGCTTCTCTTCGAGTTGGCAAGGTGCTCTGCCTGGTCTCATGAATAGGAGAAGCTCGCGTTTCGTGTGTCGATAGTCGGAGTGGTTCTCTTCGAGTTGGCAGAGTGTTCATTTTCCAGTTCGTTCATCAAAGGAAGGTTTAATCATCATATTTTATTCACTCTTATTGTAATCTGTGAAACTATTTTTTAGTGAAATTGTTAATCACTTTTTATAGTGATTAACGACCGGACGTAGATTCTTTTGAATCGAACCTGTATAAAATTTTACTTGTGTGATTTTTCTACTCCCTACACTCTTTACTTTTATTTGTACATCAATTGTTCGATAAATTTTCTTTTAGAAAATTTATTTTTAAAACTGACCATTTTAATTTAAAAAAGTGACAGAACACGCTTTCCGCTTCTAAACTTTATTCCGCTATGTTACTCTCTGGCTGATACCAACCAACAATACCACCATGAACATGTAGCCACCCAGACGCGAGTTTAGTTTCGCCGCCAGCATCCACGCAAACAATGACATCGCGAGTTTGACTCCACCTCCAATCTTCCTCATCACGAATCATCTTCACTATGTCACCATACCATCGTGAGCCGCCAGTTCAATCACGCAACCAACCTACATTAAAACCAGAAACCAAAAGCAACATCTGGTTCATTCAGGACCCTAATTGTGACCCAGTAGCAATGTTGTGCCATCAAAAGCAATGCCTCTATGTCTTGCGCAAGCACAACATCGTAGAGCAGAATTACTTTACAGCCCCAATCTAAAACCCTAATTTTGGGTGGGATAGGGGTTGCCACGTGGCATCTCCTCATTGACAACTCTCATCTAGGTAACATGGGTCAAAGTTGGTCAAATCTGCCTAAGTTTTGTGAAACAGGGAGTAAGAAGTAATTTTGGAAAAGAAAGGAGGGTCTAAAGTGTAAATAAAGGAAATTTTTGGGCTTTTTTACAATTTTGGAAAATTAAGAAGGATATGAATGGAATTTAAGAGACAATTCAGTTGATATTTTAAAGATAATTAATTTAATTTGAAAATATCAACAGGAAATATCTATCAAATATTCTTCAAAACTGATTAAATCTATTGAATATTTGGAATATTTTAAAGATAAAAGATCTTATCAACAAAATATTCAGATTCCAAGCCCAATCAAAATCCAATATAAAGAGATCTAGGGGAGGTAGAAATAATTACTCATTCATTCACTCAGACTCCTCCATTGGAATCAATCATCCACAACTCCTCTCACTTTTATTTTACCATGTATTCCACTCCATTAATGGAGGGCTGAGCTTGTAGGGCTATTCCACTGTAATTTCATTATGGATTCTGAGGTTAAGTTGAATTAATGTATTTGTTTCTTTTAATTTTTGATTTGAGTTATCTTCTTTTTATGTCTTTCATCTCCCAATAACATTAAAAGTAATGATTTTTGCATCATAAGGTATTTGAATCTACATGCATATTAATCATATTGATAATGGTTCAAAAACCGTTATTTTATACTTAAATTTGACACAAAACACACCCTTTATGACTTAGAAAATAGCTTGAAATCATACATTTTTCTTCAGTTAAGGAATAAGAGAGTCAAAGGTGGTTTTAATGGTATTATGCTTGGTTTTCCTTGTTTTGGTAGGATTTATCATGAATTGAATGAAGGAAGTTGAAGTACGAAGGAGTTGGACTCAAGAGGAGCTAGAGAAAAGTATAAATGAAAAATCGCAGCCCCCGTTGAGCGCTTGGATAAAAATTGAGGCTCCATATTCTACGCGAGTCAAGAAGGTGGATAGGAAGCAATTGATGAGTTTGTGTGATGAAAGTAAAAGAGACACCAACATGGAAGATGGAACTTGAGCTTTACTAGGTCAAGCTAATGACGTTAAAGAAGCGCTTGCTGGGAGGTACCCTAGTGACCTAAAAACATTGTTTCCTTTGATTAATTTAGTTATGTAATTTTGAATATTATTGAACATTGTTTATTGGGTAGCATCTACTGAGGGATGCTAGATGATTTAGTATTCACTGAAGAATACCGGAAGGTACACCTACTGATGGGTATTGGTAAGTTTTGCACTTACTGATAAGTGCGAGAGAGGTTTGGGTCAGGCTCGTGACGTTAAATAAGCGCTACCTGGGAGACAACCTAGTTGATTGTTTACTTCTGTTGCATGTTTTAATTCTGTTCTAGTTGCATTTTTTGGTTTAATTGTTGTATGATTGAGTGGAGTGAGGGGAAATTGCATGAAAAATTAAAAATTGAGAGTTGAATTTAAGTGGTAAAGGGTCCATGAATCTTAAGGCGAGCCAAAGAGAGGAATTTCAAAATCGCGCCCACGGCTCAACAGTACCTAGCGTAGAGTGGTGGCGTCGCAGACTGCATAATTGGGGTTTTGAGTAGGGCTCAACGTTGGTTGGCCCATTGCACATGTTAACACCCCTTAGGTCTCGCCCAAGCCTCTCATTCAGCCTCCCACTCTCATTTGGCACTCTCAAGCTCTCTTCAAAGCATCCTCTTCACTTTTTCCTACACGAATCTTCTCAAAAATCCATTTTTCACCATTTTTGCATCTCTCCATCATCACGTCCACGAAGGATAATAGCACATCCAGCAAAAGAAAAGGGAGTGAACGATGCTTGATTGATGATGGGATTGAAATGTGTGTTGTCCAGCAGGGAATGAGCACCTACACTGATGGGATTGAAATGTGTGTTGTCTAGCAGGAAGAAGCATGATGAGAAAAGGGGGGAGCCGTCACATGCTTTAAAGGAGAATTTCATCACTTGGAGAAAACATAGAGGGCGAGTCTAGTAGGAAGAGCACACACGTTCATTGTTCATTTAAGCTGTAGTGTCACGGCCTGGTTCCATTATTTTTCTTTGCTGGAGAAATTTGCGGATTCTGTTTGATTTTGAAAATCACACGTTGATATTCTTTTTTCTTTAAAGATTCGCATTTCATTTGGAAGAAAGTTTTAGCCATCATGTTCATGGAGAATAGCCCCAAAAGAAATTCTAGTTCCTTTACTGTTCATGCATTCCAATTTTACTCTAGCATTTTAATAGCATTTATTGCAATTGCTAAATTTGTGCATTTCCAATTTTACTCCAGCACTTTTGTATTGAATGTTTGACTGCGTTTTGAGCATTGCAATATTTATTTTATTTAGTAGTTTAAGGGTTGCAATTTTACATTCCCGCTTATGTGCATTTTTTTTAACGCGTTGCAATTAAATTACATAAGATGCATTTTGTGATTTATCAATTGAAATTGCTTTTCGAGTGAGTCATGCTTTTTCTATTTAATTTAGTTGTAATGTTAGTTTAAGTTAGTTGGTTGGTAGTTAGCGATATTAATTTGTTTCCTTGAGATTTCCGGATCGTACTTGTGTTTATTCTGCTCTGCCTAGCATTTTATGAAATCTGATTATATTCTTGCAACGAGTATACGCTTAGTTTCTCAATTGGTGATTGTATCTTCGCTTAGTTGATCAATCTGTATAGAACACATTGGATGGAATGGATGCATTGTGTTTGCTTAGTTCGTTTTTATGATAGCATGATTAAGCTTTGCTTAGTCGGTTAGCTGTGCTGGATTAGAGGCTAGAGTAGTTTATTCATGAGACCTTTGCACTTTAATTGTCATACTACTGCTCTGATTTAGCCCAATATTTAATTTGTTGTGTGCCTGCGATTGCTTATACGCTTAGTTGCCTAATCGGTGTTTAATCTTCGCTTAGTTGATTAGACTGTATGGTACATCACTGATTGGATTTGAGCATTGCATTCTCTTAGTTTGCAATTCTGAAGACCGAATTAGCCTTCGCTTAGTTGGGTGATTCGTGTTGGATTTGGATTAGAGTAGTATGTAGTCATCATTAATCTGTGATTGGAAGCATAGTAATTAAGTTAATGACCAACCGTTTTTATTCTGTATTTGATTCCGTTTTGCATTTCTGTTTTCACATTTCTGTTTTCACATTTCTGTTTGCATCTGTGTTTTAATTTAATTCATTTGCATTCACAAAACCTTTCACCAACCCCCCCACTTCGTGTTTGACCTGATTCTAGAACCACAGTTTGGTCCTTGAGAGACGACCTAGGAGTCACTTCCTAGTCTATACTGCATTCTTTATGCACATTAAATTTGCATGGGGTGTGACACCCATCACTCCTTGATCACACATCTATGCCAGTTAGCTGAGGTAGACACTTCTACTCCACCATTTGAGCGACCCAGGAAGGCCATTGATGAGGCCTATTACAAACAGTATTGTGGAGGAGAGAAAGCAACCCAAACAATGCCTCAGAGACCTCCCAGGAGGAGAACACCACAGGATCATGGACCAGCTCATGCTGCAGAGCCATTCCAGATGAGGGACTTGTATATGTCATAGAGGCTAGGGTGGAGTCCATTCACAAAGGGCAGGTGGCCACAACATAGATTATGATTGGGATGTATGATACACCCTCTACACACAGGTGGACCATGGACGAGTTTAACAATGTGGTGGCATGGCCGCAGGATGATGCACAACCCAGTTGAGCTGGAGCAGTTGAAGCTCCAGAGATGGAGGATGATGATGAGGATGCTGAATTTGAAGACGTTGAGGATGGAGAGGAGGATTCTAATGATAGTATGGGTTGATATAGCATCTACTGATGGATGCTATAATGCTTACAACATGATGTTTTTCTTATCTTTCTGGATTTGTAATTTGAACTTTATTTGCTTCTGCTTAGTAGTGTAGGTTTTAATGTACTTGGTCTGATACTTTATCTGTTATGATGGTTTGATTGATCTTGTTGCATGATGGGTGTTGCTTAATGATGCTTGATATTGATTGATGTTGAGATTGCACTGTATGCTGATGTACAGGTGGTGGTTCACAAGCTTTGTGAACAGATGCATGATGATATTATGATTGTGGTTATGATGCTAAGCAGGATATTTATCAGGGATGTTTGGAATAGTGATTGAGCTTATATGTGAGGTTTTGAACTCCAAATTTTTTTATTGAATGATTGCTATCTACTTAAAAGCATAACTGATATTGCCCAGGTTTCTATGATTGATTGAATTGCATGTATGTGTCATATGATCAAGGCCATTTTTGATTAGCCTTTCTTAGCCAATGCAAAGAGTTTCGTCCCACTTAAAAAGAACACCATGTGTGCTACCCTTTTTTAACCTAAGCCTTAAACAGAATGTGAAATCCCTTTTGGAAATATTTACCTTGAGTTAAGTTGAGAAATTATTGTGTGGTATTGATAAAGGTTCAAGGTTGGGGTTGTTGGGAGGATTGAAAAAGAATGACAAACATTGAGCTAATGTGTTGAGCAAAACATGAAAAGATGATAAAGATAGAAAAGAAAGAAAAGATAGAATGAAAAGAAAAAGCTCAATGCAAAGAAAAGAGAAAGTTAGGAATGAGTGAGATTGGTAAAACAAGAGTTTGTGCTTGAACCATGAATGTTTGAATGACTCTCTTAAACTCAAGGATTTTGTGATCTAGAAAATCCAATTCTTTTTGTCAGCCCAACCATATTATAAGCCTTCAAAAATTCCTTGTGATGGCATGTGTGTGATGATGATTAATTGTGGTAGATGAAAGGAAATTTTGTTCTGTGACATGTGGATAGTAGAGGGAAGGAGTAACCTTTTGAATCACTTGAGTGATTGAGTGAAACACCTTGCTTGGTGAGGAATGATTCCATGAGTCTATGATTATATTTGTGCTTAGCCAATTGATCATTCATGAGAATAACATCTGTTGGATATTATATGATTGTGTGAACACCATGATAGGCATTGAGAATGAAGGCATGTGTGCATCTTGACTAAATTTTATTGATGAGCATATTTGAGTGATTACTTGTTTTGAAAGAAAAGAGTTTTGAATGTGATTGAACCATTGTGATGATTGGTGGAAGATTGAGTTGCATTTTGTTTGCATGAGGACAAGCAAAGTTCTAAGTTTGGGGTTGTGATAACGGTTCAAAAACCGTTATTTTTATACTTAAATTTGACACAAAACACACCCTTTATGACTTAGTGTTAAGACCCTGGCAAGTGTACCAGATCGTATCAAGTAATAAAAATCGGTAATCCCAATATCGTTCTTCCCAGAGGACTCTTAAGGCCTCATCTTTCGTGTAAACAAATTGTTTAAGACTTGAGTCAAAGAAAATTAGTTTAAATGGTTTGAATGCAAAACATATATAAACATGCAAATGCAGGAAATCAATTGACTAAGAGAAACTATGAATGAATGAGGTTGTTGGGGTTTACAATTTCATCTTATCCACCCTCATATATCTACTCTTCTTATTTACTTTGCTTATTTATCATATTTCCATGCAAACTTTCTTGGTCTACCCTTAACCCAATCCCTTGGTGAAAAGAGCCTATTACTAATTATCGGCTTGCTATCCCTAGCCTCCCCTAGTAATTAATAATGCATGATAAGCGGAAGCAAAATACAATTGATCGTCCTACCCCTATCCCTAGGCGGTATTAACATAATCAAGGAATTCTCCCCAGTTCATGACATTATTGTACGTCCCCGTATCAATAAAGACAAACAACATCTACCGAATGAGTTAAACGGTAAAAGCATTAAATACAGGTAAAGAACCCAACAATTGATAAATCAAGCATATGCAAGCGTATAAAGTAAACAAGAATTTGGATATATGAGAGTTTCAAAAGATTACATTGTTCCCCATCAACAAAGGGTTTAGTTCACCGTAGTCATGGTGAAACTAGATGAAATATAATGGAAGAATGGAAAAGCAAACCCTAGATTTGATAAAGTGGAGCCTAAATATCCAAGAAATCTCCTCAAAAAGGGTAAAGTTGCTGTGGACGTTGTTCTCTACCAAAAGAATTACATTTGGATTCGCACTAGGGCTATATATAAGCCAAAAAGATAACAGAAAGATCTCAAAATCCAAAATATAAAAACAGACAACCGCCTAAGCGCCAAAATTGGCCGCTCCGCGGTTTGCCTCAACACACGCCACCGCTCAGGCGCCTAAAATGATCGCTGAGCAGTTTGCCTCTTGTCGCTATGGATGCTCAGCGTTACCGCCTGGGCGCCAGACAGTACTTTTCCTCGAACTAGGACGCTCAGTGGTGGAATTTATCGTTGAGCGGTTCACAAACTCTTCTTTTCTTCCTTTTTCTCCTTCATTCGTAAGTCTATGACCTTCCTACTTCATTGCCATCTTCAATTTTCATCAAAAACCCTGCAAAACAATGCAAAACAAGCATAATATATCTAGAAACAACTTTTGACTCTCATGTGACACAACTTAAGAGTTTTACTTGATTCTAAGCTCATTTTAAGGTACAAAGGGTGTGATTTAATATCAAATTCATGCATGAAAATAACGGTTTTGAGACCGTTATCACTAAACCTCCATTGTTGTTGGGGAAACGATGTAATCCTATTGAAACTCTCATATATTGAATTGATGCTTTATTCATATGCTTTATTTCATTAATTGTTAGTATTTTTCCTTCATTATCTTTGCATGCGTTGTATAAGACATTATTCAACAGCGTGATCTTTGATTTTATCTATATGGACACATGCGGGTAGATCTAGACATGAGAAAATTCTCTCGGGAGCAATATTACCTAGACATAGGAATAGGAGGACCGATTTCCTTAAGCTTTTGTGCGAATGTAATGCATGAACAATTGTTAGGGAGACAAGACATTGTAAACTAGTAATTAGGAGTAGACTCTCTTCACCTAAACATTGGGATTAGGGTAAATTAGAAAGTGGCATTAACATTAATGAAAAAGTGGAATTCATTAATATATGAGAGTGGATTAGGATAAGTTGGAAACCCCAACAACACAATTCATCCATATCATTCAACTACCAATTGATCAACCTTTGCATGCATATTTGAATTTCGTTTTTTCATTCTAAACACCAATTTTCGTTATTCAAGTTTTAAAAAGTCAAGAAATCATACAAAAGTCTAGGCCTATGAGTCTCTAGGGAAACGATACTTGGTCTTACCACTTATTATCACTTGATACGATTCGGTACACTTGTCGGAGTCTTAACACATATAAGTTCAAGGATTTCTAGGTTTAATTGAGAATGTGCTTTGATTGAATTTAGGAACTTTCATATGATTAAATGAGTTTTTGCCACTATTTGAGAATGTACTTTGATTGGTGGTAATAACTTCAACCATAATTAATTGAGAATTTACTTTGATTAATTAACTTTTAATTTGGTTAGGAGATTTAAGAATAAATATGATTAAACACAATAGGATTCGATTGAGAATGTACTTTGGTTGAATTCATTATGAATAATCTAGAAAGGTCTTACTTTTGACTGAGAATCTATTGTAAGATCGCCCTCAAGTTAATTAAGAATGTACTTTAATTAATTTTAAACCTGAACAATAATCAATTGAACACTAATCTGTGGATAACTGATGATGAATCTATCTTGAAAAAGCAGTGGAATTATCATATTTCATTATAATTGTTTCTAAGTTTCCAATTTGTTCTTCAATTAAACTCAAACATTCTTCAAATATTAATTCCATTAGCATAGCTTTTCACTTTTATTTTTAAGCATTCCATAGCATTTACTAATCTTTCAAAGTCTTCATAAGAATCAATATTGAAAAGCAATTCCGTATTTGTTGGGAAACGATTTAGGTTACTTTGACCCTATCTATTTTCTTGACTACTAACTTGGTAATACTGAAATTGCCTTGTAAAGTAGTATTAATTTGGTAGCTTCAATGACAACATATCAAATTTGACAAGAGAGCTTCCAATGTATTTTCTTAGGTCTTAAAATTGGGACTAAAAGCTATATTTTGTATAATCTCAATCACAAACAATTTTATATTTTTTGAAATTTCATTTTTATGAGACTTATTTTCCTTATGCCAATGCCGATTCTTTAAACCCACATATTGATATTGTCAATAGCATTACAGACCATAACAAATTTGATTGTCCTTTCCCTATTGACATACCTCTTTTTAACTCTTTTGTTCCATATGTACACAACAATTCACGTCTACATGAAAATCTCAATTATTTTTTATAAAATATTGGTTCTTTACATATGGTCAAGTTCGAGTCACTAAATCATATGTAAGAGCATTCTCTCAAGTAAGAAAGTTACCTTCTTATGTAGTGATTCCCATTGTCCTGCCATTTCTTCGTCTAATTCTTCTTGTACTACTCTCTATCCTTTTTTCCCATTGTCATATTCTAAATTTTCTAATAATCAAACTATTTTTTTTTTATCTTTTTGTATATGGTACATCTAAACCCACTACTTTCAAAGAAACAAGTCAACTTGAATATTAGAGGCAGACTATGAGGGCTGAATTACACGCTTTTGAGAAAAATCATACTTGGTCCTTGGTTGATCTTCCTCATAGTAAGAAAACTGTGAGCAGTAAATTGATCTACCGTACCAAATATTGGGCATATAGGTCTATTGAGCATTACAAAGCAAGCTTGGTGAATTAATGTTTCACAGAAACAAGGGGTGGATGTTTTTGAAAGTTTTTCCTTGATTGTGAAGTTAATCACTATGCATTTTCTCCTTTCTGTTGTTGTCTTTTCTGGCTGATTTCTTCACAAACTTGATGTAGATAATGCGATTTTACATAAAGATCTCACTAGGAGGTTTATATGCGGCTTCCTCCTAGATTTCATCATTTTACACCTAAGATGGTTTTTAAACTACATAAATCTTTATATGGATTGTGTAGGCCAACAAGCAATGGAATGCTAAGCTCACCTCTACTTTACTCACTTTTGGTTTTATCCAAAGTTCTATTGATCATTCGTTGTTCATTCATCATGATGTTTCATCCTTGACAACTCTTTTGTGTTGAGATTGTTGATAAGGGAAGCACTGATTTAGCTAAACCTTAATCTCACAGTGTTATGGTTTGTGATGATGACAACACATTATTAATAACACATGTATTGTTATGTGTTACGTGTTCAATTCTTTATTGTGAATGAAATATTGAAGAACATATTTGTGTTGATTTTCATATTCACTGATTTTATACTTGATACATCATTTGTGATTGCATAACATATGTTTCAGAAAAGAAAACCACATGCACTTTATTGAACTTATATTGTGTGGCAAAACTGCAAGTTTTAAGTCGACTTCATTATGAAGTAAGTCAAAGAAAACTCGTGACTTTGCACACATTTTCTAAAATAGTGTTGTCAGTTATTTTGCAATGAAAAGATTTTCAAAACTGTTTTGAAGTGTTTAAGTCGACTGCATGCGCAGGGAATTCGACTTAGTTAGTTAATCTTTTGAAATTCTGTTAATGCTTATGAACTATAACGGCTATATTTCAATTCTTTATTCAAGCATTAAATGCAAGTCAACTTTGACTCTCTTATTCTCTAACTTAAGCAAAATGCATGATTTCAAGCTAATTCTAAGTCATAAAGGGTGTGTTTAATGTCAAATTTAAGTATGAAAATATCGGTTTTTCAACCGTTATCACTGGAACATCATTGGGTTATTATGAAAGTGACACGGAGTTTGAGCAAGAACTAAATGAGGTGAAATATGACCTGCTACTGGATGCTTTTCAAGAGATTCATGTTGAAGTAATGCGACTGCAATATAAGGTTAATCGACTAAACTCTGAAAGAAAAGATTATGAATATAGAATTAATAATCTTGTCACTGATAATGAAAAATTACAAGAGGAATTAGATGTTGCTTTATTGTCTGCCAAAAATGTTAAAACTGAGACTATTACAGTAGAAAAAAAGTGTGAAAAATATCCTACTCATGTTGAACAAATAAATTACTTGACTAGCACGCTAGCCAAATTTACACAGGGTAGAGATAATCTGAATGTTGTCTTAAAGTCTTTAGGTAGAGCAATTTAAAGGCAATAAATTGGATATAAACCTCAATCAAATAAAACCAATACAAAGAAATTTACTGTGTTAAGCAACCTGTTAAGCATGCTTTCTTTTATTGCAATAGTATTGGTCATACTGTTAGAAACTGTTATTATAGAAAAGTTGGAGTTCCTAAAGGCTTATATGTGTGGATACCTAAGGAACATCTAGCTGCAATTAATAATCAAGGACCCAAATTCAAATGGGTACCTGCATAAAAAATCTGAATTGTTTTGCAGGATAACATCAGATGCAGTGTTGTGCAGTGAGAGCTCAAGGATGTATTAACATGATTATATCAACCTTATTGAGTGTCTACAACTGGTAACAAGTATTATCTTACTGCATCATGCATAAAAAAGATTGATTGATTGATATGTGATTGTATGTATGATTGTCTGATTGATTGTTTGAATGCCTTTTGTGAAAATAATTTTTTTCGACTTTTAGTAGACTTGATTATGAGCACAGTCGAATGTATGTCTCTGTATGTCTATTTTTGCTTTTGAAAATCTCTCTGTCCTACAGTAGTCAACTTGAACTTTATCAAAATCGACTATGTTTTTCACTATGTTGTAAGAATTTAAATTTTAAATAAGTTGTTTTTGCACCAAATTTTTTTATGCAAAATTGTTCCCTCCAAAGTTGTTTTACGATTAGCTTTTAACCTAATTCCTCTAGAACTTATCACTAAGCGTCTCAGTATTCTCTGAATCATTACATTCTCTCTGTCTCAATTTGAGTTTTCTTCCTTCACTCGTAAGAAATGGCCTCCAGTTTAGCTCAATGAAAAAGAGTAAATTCAATCGGCCAAAAGAGTATGAGATGTGTCTGTGATTTACATGGATGGATCAACGATGATGAAATACAGTCAAAGTTTCTGGACTGTTGGAAGATGAGAAGTCTGATAAATCATAAGTTTCTAAAGTGAGATTCTTTAGAGAAGAAGGATTCGAATTTCAAGAATGGCTGAAACGACAACGGATGAAAAAGTTTGTTGAAATGGCAAGCCCCTGGTATCCAAACCTAGTAAAAGTCTTCTACTGCAATCTAAGGATTGAAGACGATACTCTCTGTTCAAGAGTGAAAGGAGTCGATATCAAACTAACAAATGAAGTGTGGACTAAGTTAGCAGGACTCAGGTTAGAAGGAGAAATATGCCATCTGGGCATTGAGGGGTGCCATAAGTTCACGATTTTTCAGGATAGTCTAAGAAATTCAGATGACTATCAAGACTATTCTAGCTACAAAACTGGTGGCATGAAGATGAATGATCGACTTGCAATCTTTGTTATTTCCTAGATACTAATGCCAAGTGGAGGAAATCATGCTCAAGCCACCACTAGGGATCTATTTCTGCTAAAGGCAATAAAGGAAAATATTCAAGTGAATTGACCTACAATAATTTCGGATAACATGTTGAAAGTCACAAGGCTGGAGTCTGTAAAACTGCCTTACTACGTCTTCATTTCAAAAATTCTGGTTCATTTTGGAGTAGACTGCATAGGCAAATCAAGTGAGAAAAGAAATATATAATTGTTAACGTTATATATAATTGTAAAAATATTTATAAAGAGAAAAGAAATAAAATTTAATTTTTAAAATGTAAAAAACTGGAAATTTAGTAAATTGAAATAATTATTTTTAAAATATAATAATTTGTAAAGGTGTTGAAATCGAATCCCCTAGCTTGGAACCGAATATGGTGTTGTGTTCACTCTACACACAGAGTTGGAACCGAATCCACTCTCCTTGGAACCGAATACTGTGACATCCCAAATATATAATAATAATACTCATATAATATAGGCGTCATCATCCAAATAAAAGAGAACAGTTTAGAGATAGATTTGAAAATAAGTCTCAAATTTTACAGTCATCCAAGAAGTACCAAAATTTAAACCTTAAACAAAAGGTCTAAACATAAACTTAGGCATAAAGAGTACATCAAAGTGGTACAGTTAAAAGAGTAGTTCAAAATAACAGAAGATAATTAAAAGAAATCCTAAGGAGTCTAAGCAGCAGCATCAACATCCTCCAGTACTTGCTCCAAAGGCATCTCTTCAACAACATCTGCTCCCCCCAAGTAGATGATCATCTCAAAGGAAAACATACACAAGCAACACACAAACACAAAAGCAAGGGTGAGCTAAATAAACAAACAATATACATATAGCATAAATCAATCAGCATCAACATGTTTAGTTATATATAAAGTAAACAGTTACAAACATACAATTCTAACCATGCATCAAGTACTCAACGCGACTCATCCGGATTTGTATAACTGTCGAACTATTGGTAGTCTTTGCACTTGCATAGTTCAGTTGGCCCTCCAGAACACTATGCAAGGTAAATCCTCATACCAGTCTATAGCTAAACTCTAAGACTATAGAGGAGGACCTCCCTCTACTCTCACCACTCACATCGTTCCTCTCTATTTGAGCATGAACAATGCTTAGAGTGTAAGGATAGACTTACCATTTCAAAGCTCCATACATTTATACAAGACAACAACACAACCTCTACAACCACTTCCAATCATCTCACCCTGAGATTTCCAAATAATACTCAATTACATCCTTTTAATTCACAATCATATTCTTTCAAGCCACACAATTCAAATATATAAACATACATGACACTCTGTCAATTAAACAATATAACACCAAACGAAAACCATCTCAAATAGACAATATTGTCATGTTATCTCAATCACACTACAAAACTCTATAATTTCTTGTAAAATAATACATCCCCTTAGATAAAACTTAATATCATACGTAGTCTTTGCTACTAATTTTCTCTATAACAATATTATATTAATATAATTTATTATCATATTTACTCTCTTGCATCTCTTATATATAATATATTAATATAATATATCTCATACTTTCTTTTATATATAAATATTATGATAACAATATATATCATACGTACTCCCCTCCCCTGCATCTTATATATCCCTATTATATTAATATAATATATATCATATTTTCCTAACTTATATTTTCATATTATATTAATATAATATATATGATCATACTTTCCTAACTCCAACACTACTCCTAATACTAACCTAACATACCCCAACCTTCCCACTTTCTCTCTTTCCAAACTCCATAATCCTTTTCTTCTTCACCTAACATTAACCATAAACAGAGAACCCATGGACTGTAAGACTTTCCTTTTCTTTATTTAAACACCCACAATTCCCCTACACTTCTTTCACCACTTTCTACCTTTATAATATATTTTCACATTATAACATCCTGATCTTAAATACATCACAGAAGCATCTTGTAACTCTCCTTTCTCCCTATCTAAACTCCTTTAGTTTAACATTACAGAACCCCAAAATCATTCTTTCTAATCCTCGTCTTCTTTCTTTACTGTTACTAACTTTCCCAATAGTTAAACCCATTTCTTATTTATTCCACTTCCTTTCTATCACAGTAAAATTCTATGCCCATTATCTCACGTAATACGGCTATCACCTTCTTCTTTCTCCTTCCTTAAAATTTCTCTCCTTCACCCTTGATAGAACAACCCCACACTACTACAACAACTCCTTTCTCTTTCAGTTGACATCTCTAAATCCTTTCTTTCACTCTTATTTTTATCACAAATGTTGTCTTCACAAACACCCAGTATTTCTCTAATACTAATTCCTTCAGACCACCCCAACTTAAAGGTCATTCAATTTTAATATCTTTACTATTTCCTTCCCATTGAGACTTGTGCGACCCTTCCCACTAACATGTGATTAATCCCTAAAATGAAACACCCACACCTCCTCATGGCAATCCTCACCGCATACGCACAAGTCTGGATTCAAAGGTATATTATGCATGACCGAAATACACTCACAAACATTTTAGCAACGTCTTCGCACACCGAAAATCATGTATACATTTCTATAAAATTTTGAAACAAAGATTCAAGAATACAACGATAGTGACAGATGAACTAAAACATTTCAAATTCATTATTCTAAATCATGAATCTTTGGTGCTCCCCTCACCTGGAAACTTCATAGCTCAATACCGAAGCTTGTCTTATAGTACCCCGAATCACACAAATCACAGAACTATGATCAGGAACAACTCTTAGAGCTACTGTTGAACAAAGATTGGAAGGAAGGAAACAAAAGACACATGCATCAACAGAGCTGTTGCATGCTCAAAGCCCTAGAAGCATAAGGAAAGGGGGAAACGACTTACCAGCTGAATAACGAGAAACCAATCGATTCAAATTGAAGTTCTCGACTCCGGAAACACAGGGACGCCACCTAAACGAAAATGCACCGGTTGAATCAGTGTGGTGATTAGAGAAAAGGTAGAGGAAGAAGAAGAAGCTTTCTAGAGAGATGAACGTTTTAATAAAATGGGTTCAACTTCCTTTTCTAAAAGTTTAGCAGAAACTTTAAAATTGTTTCCTTTTTAATAAAAAGCCCCTCCCTTTTATTTTAATTCAGATTTCGCCCCATTTTCTTTATATATATATATATATATATATATATATATATATATATATATATATATATATATTAGGTTCTTACAAATACGAGCCTTCAACACTTTGAACATAGAGCTAGAGCCGAATTCACTCACTAGAATCGAATACGAGCCTTCATCATTTTGCACACACAGGTGGAACAAAATCCACTCTCCCTGGAATCGAATATAGTTCTCCCTGGAACCGAATCCCCCTCTCCCTGTATTCGGATGCACACTCTTCTTCTTCAACTCATCTTTTTCGTTGAAATGGAAGGAGGGCAAAGGAGGTATTTCACATTAAATCCGCGTAAATCACATAGCTTCAGCGAAAATAGAATAAATCCATCATCCCGCAAATCCATTTTCATCCATCAATGCTTATTCATTAAAACTAATATGATTCAAAATCACGATCAGTTTTTCTCAATCACCATAAACAGTGTAATTCATTCATCCGAACATAGCATAAATGTGTGTTTACTTTAGAGGATTGATTTAAGGAAGGTGAGTGGATATGTTTAAGGGAATTTGAGAGTGAATTGATTGTTATTTTTTTTAAGGAGATTTGAAGGTGAGAGAGAGTGAATTTATGAGTAAAGTTTGTAAAAATTAATGTAGAATTTGAAACAGATAAAAAATGTGGTTTAATTAATAAAAATTGAAGATTATCAAAATACTCTTAATAATAAAAATAATATAAAATAATAATTATTAATATTATATATAATTATAAAATTTATTATAAGGAGAGAAAAATTAAATTAAATTTTAACATGAAAAAAATTTATATCATGATTACCCTCTCATAAATATGAGAATTATCAAATGTGCCAAAGAATGAGTATGGGATTTTCTCATCAACTTGCAAATCTTATCACTCCTTTAATAATTGAAAAAAAGAGAGAATCCTATAATCTTTTTTTTTGTTCTTGGACAATCCTTCTAAAATGAACACGAATTTCATTTTCCATCCATAAATTTTTAAGTTTGTTGAGTTTATCTTCAAACACTTATATAACACCAAAGCTATTATGTACTAACCTTTACGTTGAAAAAATTTCAAAACACTACACCATTTTTTCTTGTTCGAAACACATACATTGAAAATATAAAAAAAATCTTGTCATTAAGTAAATATATGTATTTAATATAAAAGATTTCTTGGATTTTGCTTCATATTCAAACATTCTACTGTTATATTTATTGCACCGCCTTATCTATTATGCTCTGAACATCATGGTAGCATAAAAGAGAAACACGTAAGAGAAGAAAAAAACAATTATACAAGAAATAAAGTAAAGAATACCTCAGATTAAGAGAAAGTTTGTCTCATAGTGAAAATGTGTCACAAACAACAGTTACTATTAGAAACAAAATACATAAACAAAAGCTTTCATGAGAGGATAAGAACATTGTGAACAGAAAAAACATATGAAGAAAATATAGTACTGACACTACTTCTCTTCAACTTTTGTTTACAGATATCACAGAATCAAGTGTGTAATAGAAATAATGTAATGCAATGATGACTAGCAGAAGTGTTCATAATTTTATCTTGCTTTTCTGCCGCTGACTTCAAGTATGATGAATGTGACAGGAGTTTTAATGTGAGATAATAACTCTTTTAAACCTCTCATATTTACGATTTTCAGATATCTATTCTATATAAAATTAGGTACTACGTAGGATCTACTAGTGTTTTTGGTTTGGGAATGAACCTTCTTTTTCCTTTTTCACAGTCTAATTTCTCCACTTGATGTGCAATTCACTCTTCCTTCATTATAAGTTGACACAAAAACAAAAATTACTCAAAATATAGGATAATGAATTGTATAACATTTTTTTATAATATTTAAATATTATCTACGTGTTATTTTTAATTAATTTAAAATTATTTTATAATTAATAATAATCATAAATATTATTATGGATTAATCACAAAATGATACGTAAATAATGTTTAAATGTTGTCTAAATATCACTGTCTCAAAATATACATGATATGTGAATAAATTTTCATAATTTTTAAAAAAAATTAAAAATAAATTCATCAATTTAAGAAAGACAAGAATCAAAAGGATTAGAAAAACATTAAATTTTTTCAAAGAAGAACAGTGTACAAAATAAAGTCATAGAACTGTGCACTCCATGCATTAGGTTTTGTAAGATCATGTATAGTTTGGTTAGCCTTGGATCTCAGGCACGTGCACTGTTTCATTGAAGTCAAAATGCCATGCTGAAAATACTCATTAATTTACCACACCACACACATCTCACAATTCAGTACTTCTTTGTCTTTGGTGTCTCATGAAATTTAGGAATCTCATAGTTGAATTGCCTCCTCAGATTCTCCACTTTCTTTATCAGTTCATGCTCTACCATATCACCACAACGAGTATGATCTTGGATTCTGTATCTGTCACCATGCAAATAATCACTAACCAGAAGGGACAATTATTGACTTTTAATATAAGGAGGAGAATAAAATATATGATTAATATAAAATCAGATATAAAAAGAAATCTTCATATTCATGCTTAAATCTTTATGGTAAAAGAGTATACATTGAAGATATAATCATATTCGAATCTGATAGGAACATTAAGGGTTAATACAGATACAAATTCATAGTTAATTACAGTAACTTTGATTAATTGGTTTAAACTAGTAGTGATAAAGAGTACAAAAACTTCAATGAATGTATTGATTTGGTGAAGGAGAAAAAAGAAGGTAGCAATAAAAACCTTCATAAATGCTTCAGAGGCCGTTTCTGTGTTAACTCAGGAAAGTCAAAAGCACCCTAATGAGTTGCCATTACTATTTCAATTTAAAAACAACATGTTCCCTCTTATAAACTCTTCCTTGTTCAAACTCACCACTCCTAAAATAATGAAACTGTTCTCCTTACAAACTCTTCCCCATTCAAACTCAACGCTTCTAAAATAATAAGCATAACTCTCTCTCTCTCTCTCCCACATTTTTACTCAAACTCATAGTCAACTCATCCATAGAAAGGGAAAAAAAATGAAACCGTGAAAGAAAAACCACCATCAACTAACCACAAGAAAACAACATTTTCATTTTAAAATTTTAAGGAAGTGCCACAAAGTCAACACCCCTTCCTCTTCCCTCTTGCAGAAATCCCGTTTTCCTCTGTTTTTTTTTCTCTCGTATGTTCTTTTTGCAATGCAAGATCTTCCATTTTCAGCATTGCCACATCCTTATCCAAAGCTTAAAACTTGAACCCGCCATTCTCTTCCACTCTCCAATGGGTAACCTAATCGGCAACCTCTGCCTCTGTTCCTCCGGCGACCGCTCCGGAAGGTTCGAGAACAGAGCTTCCTTCCTTTCCAAGCAAAACCAGAACTCCCTCGGAAACTCTATTTGCTATGTGAGACGCGACACGTGTCGGTTCTCCAGCGAGGCTTTTTCTGACGATGATGACACCCTCATCACTTTCCGGTCGGTTTCCGGCGCCACAGTGAGTGCAAATACGTCGGCGACGCCTTCAACTTCGCTCGATGATTCACTCCAACACAGCACCGTTTTGGATTCCTCTGCCTCGTTTGAGAGCTCTGGCTCCTTCACTTCCACCTTGGTCCCTTTTCAGCATCAACACGTTCATCGTGGATTCTCTATGGGAGGGTGTGCGGAAAGAGGGTTATATTGGGGTCCTCGTGATCATGTGATGAACGATGAAGGATCCATCGAGAAAGATTGTTCTGAGGTAGCAATGAACAAGGGAAAGGGAAGTAGAAGACATTGGAAAAAGTTTTTGAGTAAGATTTCCATTGGGGGAATGTCTATTTTTAAGAAAAATGATAATACCAATGCGAGAGTAAGTTGCAGTACTAGTTTGAGTGCCGAGACGAGTATGCATGGTGTTGAGGTTGATGATAACTATTTGGATAGTGATGTGTTGATCGGGTGTGAGAATCTTCATTGGGCTCAAGGGAGAGCCGGTGAGGATCGTTTGCATATTGTGATTTGTGAGGATCATGGATGGGTTTTTGTGGGGATTTATGACGGGTTTAATGGCCCTGATGCCACTGATTTTCTTCTCAACAATTTGTTTTATGCTGTGAATGATGAGCTCAAGGAGATGTTGTGTGGTCACAACAAGTTTGAGCTCAAGGATTCAGACTCTTTGGAGCTGAGGGAGAAGGTGTTGTTTAGGGGAAATGGAGTGGTTTATGGTTGTTGTTCTTCAGGTGATAATAGAGAAAATGATCCAATAGAAAATGGAGAGTTAAATTTGGAATGTCTGTCAGAAGGAGTAGAGGGAATGAATGAGATAAACAGTGTAAGAGAGGATTTGAGTCATTCGGATGTGTTACAGGCTCTTTCAGAGTCACTGAGGAAAACTGAGGATGTATTCATGAGGACTGCTGAAGAGATGATTGGTCAAAACCCTGTGTTGGCTATGATGGGTTCTTGTGTTTTGGTGATGTTGATGAAGGGTCAAGATGTTTACCTGATGAATGTGGGAGATAGCCGTGCTGTGTTGGCCACTCACAGTGGGGAATCTCTTCAGCTCACCGAGGAGCATAGCACTCACGTGAAAGAGGTAGCTTGTGCTTGTGCAATGCAACTTGTTTTCTGAGCAATGAATGAATGAAGGTTGGTGTTTTAAGTTCATATGACATAGTTTGTGAGACCTTTGTGAATCTCAGGAGGTTTACAGAATCAGGAGGGAGCATCCTGATGACCCTTTAGCAGTAACTAGAGGCCGAGTGAAGGGTCGCTTGAGTGTCACAAGGGCTTTTGGGGCAGGGTTCCTTAAGCAGGTAGTATAGTCTTTCCTGAAGTACTTGTATTAATATTGCATAAAAAGCACAGTTGATGTGAATAATATTCATGAGAATTTGGTATATAACTAAGCTATGCAATCTATTTCACTGACTTTATCTAGTGGAATATTGCTTTCTTGTTTTGCTTGTTTCAACTACCATAATTATCTTTGGCTCCCTAGTTGGATCATGAAGTATCTCTACTAGTTTCAGTCTAATAGATCAGTTATAAATCTAATCATCAGTCTGAGATTTGTCACCCTTAAAATTATGTCTTTCTTCAAAAACATGTTTAGGATGTTCTTCGTGTTGTTAGTGCATAATAAAATGCAATGTTGGGTTCATACTCCTATTCTTTACTGTTACATTGAATTAGGTCATTGGTTATACTCTTCAAAAGTAAAAATAAGACAACTGAACTTTGCGAAGACTCAATCATAATTCATAGCAAATCTTGCATGTCAACATTTGCTACTGCAATGGACCACTATATTTCACTTTAATTCCTTGATTATTTCATTGTTGTATATATTTATAGATATAGATATATATACACCAATGCATGACTTTGTTGGTCCATTTTGCAGCCTAAGCAAAACAATGCAGTATTAGAGGCTTTCAGAGTGAGCTACATAGGGGAATCTCCATACATCACATGTTTCCCTTCACTCCACCACCACAAGCTCAATCCAAATGACAAGTTCCTCATACTGTCTTCAGATGGACTCTACCAATACTTCACCAATGAAGAAGCAGCTGCCAAAGTAGAGTCATTCATCACCATGTTTCCTGATAGGGATCCTGCACAACTTCTCATTGAAGAAGCTCTGGGTCGAGCAGCAAAAAGGGCTGGTATAAAGCACTTTTTTTCGCTCAATATTTTTCAACACGAAAGGAATTCACAAGTTAAAACAATCTTAGTGAGCCTGACTTTCATTTTTGCAGGTTTGGAGTTCCATGAGCTGCTTGATATTCCACAGGGGGAACGCCGTCATTACCATGATGACATTTCTATTGTCATAATCTCCTTAGAGGGAAAAATTTGGCGTTCATTGATGTAAATTTGCATATCAGATTATGAGTATAGCAACTGAGCACAGAGAGAGTCTTTGACACTCACTAAAACTTTGGGAAATTCCTTCTATTTCTTCTTTTGTTACCCTTTTTGACATATTTTTTAATACCAATGATCCAAAACTAAGGGCACTCTACAGTTAAAATTCCTTCTAGAAAAACCAGTTTTGTGTTGATGACAATCAATCTTTTGTTTTTTTCAGAGGTAGATCTACGTTCCAAGGGAAATATTTTAGAATTTAAAAACATTGTCATATCCTGATCACAAAAGTCAACGCCCATTGTTTTTTTCCAATGATACCATAATGGCAGGTAGTTGACAAAATATCCTTATTTGTGCTAAATATCAAGGATTTAAAATTATCAGATTCAAATGGTTTGATCTCAAAGTTCTAACGAATTCAAAAGGCACAGTCAACCTATTAAGGAGAAGGAAGTAGTAGATTTGGATATAGTAGGTTGATAGTCCAAGAAATTACCCTTTTAAATTCAAACTCTGCATGGTTGAAATTAGCTGTTGCTTATATAAAATCTTGGTCAAATTGGTTTTGAAAGCTAAGTTATACTTTACTGGAAGAGAGAGTACATTTTTTTCTTCTAATTGTTTAATCTGCAATCGGTTTCAGCAACAGCACGTACAATCATGCGTGGCAATAATGAAAATTCAAGAAGCAATCTATCATAACTTCAACACGTATATGATAAGCACAAAGGTTGTAAAAGATAATGATGTGGATTTTTTCATCAATCTGGGTCAATTACATTTTGAAATTACGGATCCGGATTATTCTTTTAGACAATTACGTGGAGGATTTTGGTGTGAAGAAGTTATCATTTATGTAGAGGTAAAATCATGCAACCACGGGATGACTTTTATGTTAATGTTGAAGCTTTACAAATGAAAAACAACTTTAATTAAATTAACTATATTTAAACATACACTTAATCAAAAGTCGTGTAAAGAATGAACGACTTCTTTCAAAAGTTAAAAACACTAAAATCGTGCAGGTGTGATGACTCCAGGCTAATTATTGTTAAACTAAAATCGTGTAACTTATCCACTAAAATAGAAATTGTGTTATAAACATATGACTTTTACTTTTTTTAGTCTTTTTTGTTTTCGGCAAAGTCGTATAACTACAAACGACTTCATCCTTTTTAATTTTTTAATTTTAAATTAAAATTTTGTTTTTTATTTCATACAAACTGTTTCGGGTTTGTTGGGTCGATGGATGATCATCTAGTCTAGCTCGCTTTGAATCTCCTGCTCGCTTATATTCAAGTCTACTCAAGTCCATTGGGAGTTGACTTGCAGAAAACGTTTTGATGCTCAAGTTAGATATGTCTCTCAAGAAGGTATAAAGTGAATTGAATTAAGTCTAAAAGTGTCTTTACCTCGTCATCAAACATTTTTTTATAGAGTTTATAGTAATCAAACCTATTAATTGACATTACTAGCCGTTGAGATGCGAGTTAACCATCCATTAATGGTTGTTACCGTATTAATTAATGAGTCTTTAATGCCTTTCAACGCATGTCGCTACCGATCGGTTATACCGTGTCAACAATCAGCTTACCTGGATATATGCTGATTGGTATCATATGGTACACAAGCTCGCTAAGCCCCAAGCAACTTAATTGCGATGGGGTTTAAAGTCGTCATCGATCAGTTAAGATGTTGGTGTTGGAGAGTGGTTACTTGCAGTTACTATTAAAATAATCGTGTGTTAACCGCTGATCGTGGGACACGTGGACCCATAAGATTCGTTCTTATGTGGAATATAAACAGTCGACCCTCCTCAGCCGACTGATCAGAATGCAATGAATGGTCATGATCAAAGCCCACAAACCGCTTTTATCGGCTATAAATAAGAAGTGGCGCGCTGTCATTTTCACACTTTTCTTTTCACTTCCTACTAGATCGTTCTTCTTGTCTTCAGGTAATCATGTCGTCTAAGACTTGGTCGTCCAAGGAGTTGTCCAGAACAGAGGGTTGGGGGTATGTCGATGATGTGTCGGAGCCGTCTGTGGTGGCGGGGTCTTCCATCCTTGGTTCCGAGGAGACACTCTCTCCGTCAGCTCAAAGGGCTGGAGTCACAATTAGGGTTTCTCCCACTGAGGTCGTTGATTCCTCCGAGGAGATTGCGGAGGAGGAAACTACTGTGGAGATAAAAATTGATATTGTTTGAGAGTGGGATGGTCATTGTGTTCCTCTTGTCACCGTTCCTAGGTACATTTGGGCTCCTGATGAAGTAGGGATTTACGCTCTTTCCTTTGTTATCGGGTTGTCCTTGGAGGAGCTCATGGTCAAGCACTTTCAATAGAGAGAAAATCATCCTTGAAGATGGTGTCAACTCTACCTTGTGGACCACCATTAGAGCCATTATGAAGAATGGATTGAAGACTAGTTTAGGAATTTAGGCCATTGTATTAGGCCATGTAGTGTAGGTTTGTTTAAGGCTTGCATTAAGGCCTAAGTAGCATAGGATTTTCCTTAAAGTTAGACATCCAAACCAAGTGGAAAGTGTGTTCCACGTGTCATGCTTCCATTGGAGAGGATTTTCTTTTTAAAAGGTAGCCACATGACACCCTAGGTGTGAAGAGGATTTAATTTAAGTAGTGGCCACATGGCACTAATGGAGTGGATTGTGTTTTTTGAGTGGCCACATGTCCTCTCATCATTGGAGAGGTTAGAAGGCCTCATTTTTTGCCAATGGGAGCAAAGGTGGGAGATCATGCTTTTAGGGTTAGAAGGAGACACCCTTGGCCTATAAATAGAGTGTCTCCACCTTTGTATTTCATCTTGGAATTAAGTAATGTTATGTTGCCAAAATATGGTCATACTCTTCCTTGATCAAGACTAGAACAACCCTAGAGGTCCTTCTAGTCACCTTCCTCCTTGAGTTGGCCTAACCTCTCTTGGAGCCACCAAACACTACACCACCACCACCATATCTCCTAGAGGCTTTGAGCTTCTACCCCATCCATACCTTAACTCATCATCCTTGGACCATTTACCACCACATTTCTGCACCATTCATCCAAGGAAACACCCCTCCATGCACATCTCCTAGCTTTGGCCCAACCTAGCTAAGGATGTTGTCATCATTTGGTATCAAGAACTTTGGTTCTTCAAGAGCTAACTCTTTTGGTCCTTATCTATCCTTTATTATTCCATGTTGTTGATGTTATTTCCCTACTTTTCTTGTTGTGGTTTTTTTTTCATCTATCATTTGTTCTGGCAGCAAACTGTGATGATTTTCAAACTTAAACTGCATCTAGCTCAGTTGTCCAAAAAATATGTAAAAATATTCAAATGAAAGCCCTTTGAGTCTAGTTTCCAACAAAAAAAAGAATCCCTTCATTTGGAGTTCTGTGGAGAACGTTATGAGTAAAACATTCAGCAAAGGTCAAAGTTGCCAAAACTTTGTCATTAGCATTTTTCAAGTTTGTTTTTGGTAGTTTTGGCCACTTTTTTGTGCCTTTTCTTTTTTTTTTGAGTCATTACTTACTGTTTTGTTTAGTCAATATATATTTGTTTGAGTCATTTTAAGTTTCAAATCATTCCATGTTGTCTAGAGTCATGTTTACTCCTTTTGATGTCTCTATTTCCTAGTTGAAACTTTGAAAAATCATCAAAAATATATGTTGAGGTCATTTATGAAAACTGATTTGTATTTGTGCCTTTGAGTGGTTTTGTTTTATATATTTGAGTTCATAATTGTTGTTAGATCATGAACAAGTTCATAGAGTTAGGTTTCCATTATGTCACTTTTTGTGATTCATGCTATACTTGATTCTAGTAGGATTTCTTCATTTTGGTGCTATAAACTTGTATGAACTTGAAACTCCTTGTAACATTCCAGATTTGAGGTCTGATTTGGTGTGTGTTTGTGCTTAAAATTTCAAGAAAAAGAAGAGACAAAAGGTACAAAAGAAAACGTAGACAAAAAGTACAAAACACAAAAGCAAAAAGTAAAAGTAAAAGTAAAAGCACATGCATGTACCATCGTTAACCAACTTTGTGTGGGAACTTTGATATTGATTTGGAGATTATTTTTATGTCCCCAAGTTGTTGCTCCGGCAGCCATGATGATCTAAAGAGGTTGCCTTAATGCACCATTTGATCTAGCTTACCAAAGGACAAAAACACCTTATGATTTTCTAGTAGTTTTTTTTTGTTTTTGTAATCTATTCTAGTGCCTTTCTTTAGGTAAATCCTTGATAAAGTTTCAAAAACCGTTATTTTGATACTTAATTTTGATATTTAATGCACCCTTTTTGACTTAGAAACTAGCTTGGACTCATGATTTTTGCTTTAGTTTTGTGAATAAGAGAGTTGAGGATATGCTTTATGATTTTATCACTAAATTACCTTGATTTGGTAGGTCTTTGGAATGATTTGAAAGAAGGGTTGAAGTATCAATGAGTTGCAGTGCAGAAAAGTCAAACAGAATGCAGAAAAGTCAACTAGTCAACTAGAAAAGTCAACTAGTCAACCAGAAAAGTCAACCAATTGACCAGAATAATGAAAAGTTGACCAGAGTGTTGTTTTGTGCCGTAGGGAGCGTCAGGCGGTGTTAACCACTGCTGGGCGGTGGACTCAGGACCAGTTTTTCACTGTTTTTCGCTTGGACAGCGCTGAGGGGCTATTCTGAGTGCCGCACATACCATCGGGCGGTGGAAACCACCGCTGAGTGCTGTATTGTTGGACCTGGGCCAGTTTTATGTTATTTTTATGATTTGTTTTGGCCTGGACCCGTTTTCTGTTATTTTTCTACCCTATTTAGAATTGGGGATTTGATAACTCTCCTTTTCTCTTTCTAGGTTTCTATCTCTTTCATTCCATTGTCCACCTAGTTTCTTCATGACGATGGAGAACTAATCTCATTTCTTATTGGGGATGATGTAACTTCTAAACTCTCTTGTATTTGAATTGATTCTTGTTATTGATATATGCTTCTTTCATTAATTGTTAGAGATATTCTTCTTTTCTCAAATGTTCCTTATGATTTATTCATGTTTGGCATAAATCTTATTATTTGTAAGTATCATGAGGAGATATCACACTCTTAAGGTTGGTGGATTTGGGGAAGGTGACAACTCTCCTCTTCTCTCCCTAGGATTGGTATCATGAGATATCTACAAATCACGATCTGGAGAATTCTCTTGATAATGAATATTACCTAGAGATAGCAATAGGAACATCAATTGCCTTAAGCTTCTGTTCACATCAATGCATGAATAATTGCTAGGGAGACTAGAGATAGTAAACTAGTAATTGTGATTAGGCTTTTTTCACCGAGAGATCAGGTTTAGAGTAAAATAGAAAGTGACATTGGCATTAATGAAGAAGATGAATTCGTTTATGCATAAGAGTGATTAGGTGAAATCTAAACCCTAACAACATATTCGTCCCATATTATCAACATCATCCATTCACTTTTGTGTTTAGCCTCAATTGATCAAATTGCATTCATGTTTATTTTTCCGCACTTTGCATTCAAAAATCCCAAAATATTGTTCTTATAGTCTTGATTGGTTAAGCAAAAGCACAATTGTTTAGTGTCGTGAGTCTCTTGGGAAAACGATACTCGAACTTACCATTTATTTATTACTTGATATGATCTGGTACACTTGCCAAGGTGTTAACTCTCCTTTTGTTGTGCTAACCTTTCTTTCTTACCATTTAATTTCTTGTTTGTCTTCTAAACATTCATGTTTTTTTCAAAGTAAAACTCCTTTTGAAGAGCCTTTGTTCATTTTAGACCTTTTCTTGCTTTTTCCTTGGACTCTTTTTGGCTTTAGTGGTCTTAACTTGTGGTGTAGGTATTTGAATGGTAAAAAAAACGTGAGGATCATTGGAATAACAACCCAAAACAGTGGGGTACATCCAAAGGTGAAGGAGGCCTTGAAGGGAAGCTTAAAGTCTTAGTCTAAAACACAAAACAAGAGAGTATACACTTGGTGAGAAAGAGATATTTGTGTGTATTTTCTATGAATTGTAAAATTGTAGTTGTTTTCCTTTTTGGACTTGTATTTTTGGCTTGTTAGGGGTTTGTCCTAATAACAACATTGGACATTTATTATTTAAGCGAAATTTGCAGTTGATGGGTAAGAGGGAACCAAAGTTCCTTCTAATTCATCATTTGGCTGCATAGTTTAGATTTATTGTTTTCCTTAATTGTGGTAGTTTAGTGTGTGTTTACTTTAATTTCAATTTTTGTTCATTTTGAGAAGTTTTGTGTAAGAGTGCCTAAGATAAGCTTTGGCTAGGAAAGGCTTGGTTCTTAAGTAATCCTTTGTGATTCACCTCCCTTTCTTGGAAGTGAACTTGGGCATCTTTTACTTCCTTAAGTCTCATAGGGAACTTCTCTTGAAATTGTAAGTAATTTGTTTGTTGCATTGCATATTTTTGAAAACTTTGAGAATGTCTAAGACCACATCCTTTGAATTTGGTAGTGACTCTAGTGAAGAGGTCAAGCCTACTTTGAAAAACTTTGCGAAAGAACTAAAGTCACTAAAAATTTGGCAAAAGCAAGAAGCTATTTTGAAACAAAAAGAAAAGATGGAAAGAGAAGAATATCTTGCTAAATTGGATGAGGAGCTTAGAATTCTCAACGAAAAACAACAGAAAACCCAAGAAGAAATTAGGAAAAGCAAGAGTAAAACCAAAAGTAGCAGTAAGAGTAGGAGTCACACAAGAAGGAGTTCTAGAAATCCAACTCAACCCACACACTATGAGGTAGATAGTAGGCTTTCCCATCAATACTATCAACCTCACCCACTTAGAATTCAAAGAGAGCACCCTCCAAGAGAGGTTAAAGTAGACCTACCCCATTTCCATGGAAAAGAAGATGTTGAGGCATACTTAGATTGGGAAATGAAAGTTGAACAACTCTTTGAGTGTCATCAAGTTAGTGAGGAAAGAAAAGTCTCCCTATCCACCCTAAGTTTTCAAGGGAATGCCTTACATTGGTGGGCTTCCTTAGTGAGAGAAAGAAGGCTCTCCAACTTTCCTCCAATTCAATATTTGAATGAGCTCAAGAGTGCCATGAGAAGGAGGCACATACCCTCTTACTAAAATAGAGAGCTTATGGACAAACTCCAAAGGCTCCAAAAAGGGAGTTAAGTGTAGAGGAGTATAGGCAAAAGATGGAGCTCTATATGATGAGGGCTGGAATTAGAGAGGAGGATGAGATCACCATCTCTTGGTACAATTAAGCATCAAAGTGGAACAACAACTTTTGAGAAGCAAGCTTCACTCTAGCTCTAATATTCAAAAAGACTACAAGAGAGAGGGAAAACAAGTGGTAGAAGAAGAACCCTCTAGGAATCTAGGGAAAGAGAAGATAGAAGAGAAGGAAAGAGAAAAACCAAGGGTGGGAACATCATCTCACACTCGCACTAGTGACATTAAATGTTTCAAGTGTCTTGGTAGAGGTCACATTGCCTCACAATGCCCCACCAAAAGAACCATGATCTTAAGCGGTAATGATGCCTATAGTAGCCAAGAAGAAGAAAGTGAAAGTGAAAGTGAGAGTGAGAGAAGAGGTGCAAAGAAGAAAGTGGAAGGCACAAGTGAGGATGCCCACCCTTGAGAGGAAGAACTTATTATGATAAGAAGAATTCTCCATAACCAACATAGTTCACAAGAGTCCACACAAAATGAAAACATCCTTCACACTAGATGCAAAATCTTAGAGAACACATGTTCTCTTATTGTGCATAGTGGTTCATGTTCAAATTGGTGTAGCACTAGGTTGATTAACCAGCTTGGATTAGCTATTTTTCCTCATCCTCAACCTTATAAACTTTAATGGATCAATGAGGACAAGGAAATGGAAGTTAATCAACAAGTGATGGTTAAGCTATCCATAGGGAATTATGAAGATAGAATGTTATGTGACATATTACCTATGGATGCTTGTCACATTTTTTTGGGAGGTTGTTCAGACTCTGGAAAGTGTACCAAATCGTATCAAGTAATATAAAATGGTAAGACCAAGTATCGTTTTTCCAAGAGACTCACGACACTAAACAATTTTGCTTTTACTTAACCAATTAAGAATATTAGAACAATATTTTGGGGTTTTTGAATGCAAAACAATAAAAGTAAATATGCATGCAATTTGATAAACTGAGGCTAAACACTAAATTTAATGGATGATGTTGATAATATGAGATGAATATGTTGTTAGGGTTTGGATTTCTCCTAATCAATCTCTTGCATAAACGAATTCATCTTCTTCATTAATGTTAATGCCACTTTCTAATTCACTTTAAACCCGATGTCTCGGTGAAGAAAGCCTATTCTTAATTACTAGTTTACAATGTCTTGTCTCCCTAACAATTAATTCTACATTACATATGCACGGAAGCTTAAAGGCAACCAACCCTCCTATCCCTATGTCTACGTAATATTGCTTTTGTGAGAATTACCTAGATCGTGATTTGTAAGATATCTCTCAATAACAATCCTAGGGAGAGAAGAGGAGAGTTGTCACATCCCCAAATTGTCCAACCCTAGGAGTAGGAAATCTCCTGATACTTAGAAAAATCATAAGATTTATGCTATACATGAATAAAACATCAGAAGCATTTGAGAAAAGAAGAATATCTCTGATAATTAATGAAAGAAGCATAACAAGAATCAATTCAAATACAAGAGAGTTTAGATGTTACATCTTTCCCAATAACAAATGAGATTAGTTCTCCACCGTCATGGAGAAACTAGGTGTACAATGGAATGGAAGAGATAGAAACCCTAGAAAGAGAAGAGGAGAGCTCTCACATCCCCAAATCTGCCCCCAAAGGGGTGAAAAACGTCTTTATGTGCTCAAGCCATCAAAAAGATACAAACCCTAAGACGTCCAGGTCTTTAAATAGGGTAGAAACATAACAGAAAACGGGTCCAGGCCTAAAACAAATAATAAAAATAGCAGAAAACTGGCCCAAAACACTAGTCGTCGGCGCTCAGCGGTAGGTGCAACACTCAAATGATGCTTACGGTGGCGCTTAGGCGCGAAACAGAAGAAAATTGTCACTAAAAATGGCGCTCAGCGCCCCTTTTCCGCTCAGCGCAACTTTTCTACATTCTGGTTGACTTTTTTGCACTCTGGTTGACTTTTCTGCATTCTGGTTGACTTTTCTGTACTCTAACCATTTGATACTTTGACTCTTCTTTCAATTAATTGCAATAGCCTACAAAATTAAGGGAATTTAGTAATAAAATCATAAAGTATAACCTCAACTCTCTTATTCACAAAACTAAAGCAAAATCATGAGTCCAGGCAAGTTTCTAAGTCTAAAAGGGTGCATTTAATATCAAAATTACATCACAGATAACAGTATTGTCAACCGTTATCACAACCCCAAACTTGAAACTTTGCTTGTCCTCAAGCAAAACTATAACTTGGCTTACATAGAGTAGATACACCACAACGGTCTAGCACTTTAAAAAGCATTTTTCTCTAAGACAAGTAAATCACTCATGTATGCTCATCATAGAAAGATCAGTCAAGAAATAATGATGTCTTAGCCAATTAAGCTTCAATTATGGTGCTCACACAACATATGCAAAAATATAAGTGATCAATAACCAAGAAGAATGCAAACTGTAATGCATGGAACCATTTCTCACGAAAGACAGTATTTCACTCAAGCACTCAAAAGTATTTTACTCAAGCACTCAAAAGTGTTTCACTCAAACTCAAAGGTGTATAGTGAGGTGTTAGTGTCTCTTTCACTCTACTATCACAATGTCATATAGATCAACTTTGTCGTTCATTTAAACACATCAAAACACGTTCATAAGCAAGTTATCATCACAAGGACTTTCTAAGGCTTGTAACGTGGCTGACCTAAGAAGAAAACTGATTTTTCTAGACAACAAAATGCTTGAGTTAAGAGAGTAAAAATTTTCTTTCACATTAACCATAATATCTCTTTCTCCTTTATATTTGAGAAACCATTCTCATCTTAATCCCAACTTTTAATTCATTAAGCTTTTCCTTTTTTTTCTTCTTCTCTTTTCTTTTCCTTTTCTTTTTCAATTTCATTCAACACTTAGCTCAATGCTCTTTTTCTTTTTCTTTTCACAATTCTTTTTCAAATTTCTCCAACAACCCTAAACTTGAACCTTTCTTCATACCATACAAATATACTCAACTCAACTCAAGGTAAAGATTTCAAAAAGGTTATTTTTTTCACATGTTTAGGCTTAAGGTTCAAAGGATAGAACAAACATTGTTCTTTTGTTGGGTTCAAATATTGCATTGGCTTATATGGGAGAAGAACAAATGGCCTTGATCATATGACACATGCAAGCAAATAGTTCAACAGAAAAACTTAGGCAAAATCAACTATGATTCCAAAGTAATAGCATTCAACAATAAAACTCTGGAGCTCAATCTCTCATAGGTTAACTCAAGTTCCACAATGTAATATACATCTTGCCTAACATATCAATCACAATTGAAACTATGCATCTGTTTTAAAAAATTATGAGCAACCAATATCTGTGCTTAATAGCTAATTTAAACATTAACTCAACCATGCATTTCAAAACCATAGAGCAATAGAAGACAATATTACTCATCACAAAATAGTTCATCACATAATATCAACCATTGTAGAGCTATTCTTTCAACCAAGTACATAGCTTATTAAAAACAAAATTCAAACAAGCATAAAAATAAAACAAATCCTGATTTTATAGCATCCTTTAGTAGATGTTATCTCTCATCATCAGCCTCTTTTATAACAGTATCCATCAGTAGATACTGTCATATGAATCTTCATCATCATAGCATCCATCAGTAGATGCTTTAACCTAGTAGCATTCATCAGTAAATGTTGTCAGTAACATCCATCAGTAGATGTCTAATCACATAGCATCCATCAGTAGATGCTAATCTTTCTTATCTTCATCGACATCCATCAGTAGACACCAATCTTTCTCATCTTCCTCGGCATCCATCAGTAGATGCCTACTCACATAACATAGCATCCATCAATAGATGCTTAATCACATAACATCCATCAGTAGATGTTGCCATCTCTGCCATCAAAAGTAGCATATAACCTAAAAACACTTACACACACAAAGAAAAATCGCATCCAAACCACACAATTAAATCAATTAAAAAGGAAAAGTTAGAAACTGGGTTGCCTCCCAGTAAGCGCTTCTTTAACGTCACTAGCTTGACCCAATTAAGCTCAATCCGGATTTTTTGTGTTGGCGTTCTTCCTTCCTTCATGACACCAACAAAATCTCGGCAATTTTCTCGTCACCAACATCATTCTTCTAGAATAAGGAGCCTCAATCTCAAGAACTATGTTTGCTTTGATAGTCTTGACAACCCATAACCTAATCTTGAATTTCACTTGTATGCCAGGTTTGGGTTTATCACTTTTCACATCAGGATGTTGGTGAAACAATTCTCCTTTCTTATCTGCCTCCTGATGATCTTGTGGTCCTAGTATGAAGTTTATCCTGCATACACTAAAGAACACTGCACTATAGCACACAATTAGTCCAAAAAATATAAACAGTGAATTTTTTTTTAGAAAGATAAAGAGAGTTTAGAGGTTTCATCTTCCCCAATAAACAGAGAATTTCCCAGATCGCGATTTGTAAGATATCTCTCAATAACAATCCTAGGGAGAGAAGAAGAGAGTTGTTACATCCCCAAATCGTCCAACCCTAGGAGTACGAAATCTCCTGATACTTAGACAAATCATAAGATTTATGCTATACATGAATAAAACATTACAAGCATATGAGCAAAGAAGAATATCTCTAACAATTAATGAAAGATGCATATACCAATAACAAGAATCAATTTAAATACAAGAGAGTTTAGAGGTTTCATCTTCCCCAATAACAAATGAGATTAGTTCTCCACCGTCATGGAGAATCTAGGTGTACAATGGAATGGAAGAGATAGAAACCCTAGAAGGAGAAGATAAGAGCTCTCATATCCCCAAATCTACCCCCAAAGGGGTGAAAATCGTGTTTCTGTTCTTAAGCCATCAAAAGATACAAACCCTAAGACGTTCAAGTCTTTAAATAGGGTAGAAAAATAACAGAAAACGGGTCTAGGCCTAAAACAGATCATAAAATAGCATAAAACTGGCCCAAAACACGCGTCGCCGACGCTCAACAGTAGGTGCTACACTCAAATGATGCTCAGCGATGGCGCTCAGGCGTGAAATAGAAGAAAACTGGCACTAAAAATGTCGCTCAACACCCCTTTTCGGCTTAGCGCAACTTTTTTGCACTCTGGTTGACTTTTCTGCACTCTGGTTGACTTTTCTACAATTTTGTTGACTTTTCTACATTTTAACCATTTGATACTTTGACTCTTCTTTCAATTCATTCCAATAGCCTACAAAATTAAGGGAATTTAGTAATAAAATCATAAAGTATAACCTCAACTCTCTTGTTCACAAAACTAAAGCAAAATTATGAGTCCAAGCAAGTTTCTAAGTCAAAAAGGATGCGCGTCATATCAAAATTACATCACAAATAACGGTATTTCAACCGTTATCAGAGGCCTTGGCTTTTTGATAAAGAATCTTTACATAATGGCCACACCAATGAGATAACCATCACTCATAACAAAAGGAAGTTTATACTTCATCCTCTCACACCTTCTCAAGTGGAAGAGGATCAAGCACAAATGAGGAAGAAAATTGAAAAGGAAATAGAAAAAGGTAAAAAGAAAATAAAAGACCCATTTTGTTCTAAGTGTCAAAGCACGATGCACAAGTCCTAAGAGTGCCCCAACAAGCAAATTATGATGTTAAGGGCCAAAGACTTGTGTAAAGATGTAAAGGTTTACTTACCATCTTCCTCTAGAACCATGGCAAGAAAAGACCCCAAGGATCGTTGTGTTGGGAATATGATCTTCAAGAAACAAGCTCCTACTTTCCAAGACCTTAATCACCAATTTGATTCAAGGTGTATCTTTCTTGGGAGCTATATCTTTCATATACTCACTATTATAACAATTGTTCTAACTTGTGTTATAAAATGCATATTTGACCCCGGTGGAGAAGTGCACAAAAAAAAAATCCAAAGAAGATAATGAAGTTTGCCTTGTTCCATGTTGAAGATTTGAGGGAAAATCCTTTTCGAGAGGGAGGGAATGATGGAAAATCCCTTAGCCATGGTCAAGCACTTTCAAGAAAGAGAAAATCATCCTTGAAGATGGTGTCAACTCTACCTTGTGGACCACCATTGGAGCCATTATGAAGCATGGATTGAAGAGTAGTTAGGGAATTTAGGCCATTGTATTAGGCCATGTAGTGTAGGTTTGTTTAAGGCTTGTATTAAGACCTAAGTAGCATTGGATTTTTGATGGAAACCTCGATCAAACTCTTGATCGGAGAAGCGTTCCAGATGCAGAAACAGCAGCGGAAAGATGAAACAGTGGTGAAGAATAAAGGCACGCCAGGTGCTCGATGAAATGTATGGTAGTGTTTGGATGTAGATTGGTGAGGAGTTCTAACTCAGAAGGCTTTCCAAGAGGGAAATGAGCTAGAGGGAGAGCAAGCTAAAGGTGCTCAAGGTCTTGAACTTGAGAGAATGGCTGGGAATTTCAGCAGCATTTCATTTCATACTCAAGTTAGTTTTTACAATGGAGTTAAGTTTCTTTTATAGAAGAAGAAAAGTCTAGTAGCGTCTAAGAGAAGCTGCCGTAAGCTCCATTGCATGTTCAAAAGCTGTGGCTGAACGTGAAAGACGTGTATCATGAGGGAAACATTTAACACGTGTTAAATGCTTCATTAGCTGCACCATATTTCTTGAGCCATCTAGGAATGACGTTGGGCGCTGCTTGAGTCCACAAGGCATGCCTTCTTCATGTTGCTTGTTGTCTTCAATCTTTAAGGCACATAAATTCCATCCTTCTTTGCCTCATTTGTTCTCCTTAGCTTGGTAATCTTCCTAGGAAGTATAGGCATGATTTCCCACCTTTTATTTGTATCCTACAAACAATGTAAATGGATTAGAGAATCTATCTAAGACTTTAGATAAGGAAAGAGTTTTGGAAATCTTTTATTCTACTTCCCTTTCTTTAGTCTTAGTTGTAGTTGATGCTTCTTTGGATGGGAAGTCTCTACAGGGATTGTCATCAATTTTCCTTAAAGTTAGACATCCAAACCAATTGGAAAGTGTGTGCCATGTGTCATGCTTCCATCGGAGAGGATTGGTTTTTTAAAAGGTAGCAACATGACACCCTAAAAGTGGAGAGGATTTACTTTTAGTAGTGGTCACATGACACTCTAGGAATGGAGAGGATTGTGTTTTATGAGTGGCCACATGTCCCCCATCATTATAAGGCCTCATTTTTTGCCAATGAGAGGAAATGTGGGAGATCATGCTTTTAAAGGTTAGAAGGAGACACCCTTGGCCTATGAATAAAGGTATCTCCACCCTTGTATTTCATCTTAGAATTAAGTAACGTTATGCTACCAAAATATGACCATACTCTTCCTTGATCAAGACTAGGAAAACCCTAGAGGCCCTTCTAGTCACCTTCCTCCTTGAGTTGGCCTAACCTCTCTTGGAGCCACCAAACACTACACTACCACCACCATATCTCCTAGAGGCTTTGAGCTTCTACCCCATCCATACCTTAACTCATCATCCTTGAACCATTTACCACCACATTTTTGCACAATTCATCCAAGGAAACACCCCCCATGAACATCTCCTAGCTTTGGCCCAACCTAGCCAAGGAGGTTACCATCATATGGTGTTCCAAGTGGTAGATTTGTTGGGTTGTAAAATGATTTAATTTTTTCAATATAACTCAAAGGACCCATGCAAAGTAGTTGGGTACCTATTATTTAACACTTAAGATTTTTTTTTAATCATAAAGAATGGTAAACAAAATTTAAGTAAATGTTTTTAAGAGTCGGAAAACATATTTTGATTATTCAAGTATACATTGATGATATTACTTTTGGATCATCTAATAAATCTCTTTCTGAGAAATTTGCTAAGACTATGCAGGGTGAATTTGAAATGTCTATGATGGGAGAATTAACATTCTTCCTCGGTCTTCAAATTAAGCAAATGAAAGAAGGTACGTTTATTTCTCAAACTAAGTACTATAGAGAAGTTCTTAAGAAGTTTGAAATGGACATAGCAAAGGAAGCATCTACTCCTATGGGAACCTCTTGCTATTTAGATAAAGATGAATCAGGTAAAGAGGTAAATCAAACTAAATATAGATGCATTTTAGGTTCTCTAGTCTAAGAATGGCTTATGTTTTAAGATGTATGCTTTAAATATTGTGTGTTTGAATGTTTGTTTAAATTCAATAAAATATGTCATGCCTTTTCCAAAATCTTATGCATACATGCTTTTCTTAAGGGGGAGTATAGTTTTAAGGGGAGATAAACTAACACAACTTTTTAATTATGATAAAAAAAAGGGGGAGAAAATGTTTATAAAATGTTTAAAGCTTATTTGTGTTTATTCACTAATTCTTTTCTTCCATAAGTTGTGCTTTTATCCAGATTATTACTAAACGTTTTAAATCAAAAGATTTTTTTATCATCATCAAAAAGGGGGAGAATGTTAGCAAAATGATGAAGATGAAGTTTTGGTGATGCCCAAATCAAGTCAAGAAAAATCAAGATTCAAGAAGATATTTTGAAGACTTGTATTAAGATGAAAAGCTTTTGTAATAATTGTAATTTAGTGTCTAACACTTATGTTCTTAATGGTTTTGATTCCATGTATCTTAGAATTATAAAATTTATGTTCAGAGTAAAAAAACACATTGAATTAATCAATTAGACCTAGAATTAATCGATTAATCATAGTAAAAATTGAAAACTTGAATTGTCTCTGGAATAATATATTAAACTACCATTTAATCCATTAGTTAATCGATTAACAAGTAGATTAATCGATTAAATTTGACCGTTGGAGTTTTCTAGTCGTTACACTCAATTTAATCGATTAGTTAATCGATTAAAAGCGTCAAAGAGGCAAAAAACGTAAAATGGAAGAGTCTTTGCTTGATCTATAAATAGACTCTTATTTTCCTTCAACAACAACTCTTCCCTTATGCTCTAGAACTCGAAAACCTTTGAGACTTGTGTGTTCTTGTTCGGCTTGAGAAACTTGTGTATGTTGAGCTGGTGAAGTGCTGCTACAGTGATAGAGGAATAGTTGATTCATCCTTAGTGCATCTAAGGAGGTGTTTGGAAGAGGAAGCCACCCTTCGTTAAGTATTCAGAGGAAATGTTTATCCTTTGTGAAGATTCAAAGGAGTTGTTCATCCCTTGGTGTGTTTAAGGGAAGTGTGTCTCATTTATTATGGCTTCAAGATAGGTGTTTTCTAAACTATTACAAATTGTATATGTGTGATTGTAGCTTGTATTAGCTTTGTGATTGGTGAACTGCTTATCTTGTTTTTAGATTGGCAGTTGGACGTAGGATTGGTAAGATCCGAACCAGGATAAAATCATCTGTGCAAATTTCTCTCAACCTTACCTTCTTTATATGTGCCACCATTCTTTTCTTAACCTTCACTCGAATAGCCACGACTTCTTTTCGCTCCGGTAGGACATCCAACTCAACTCTTAATTTTTGTTCGTTGATGGTCATGTCTTCCAGTCTATGCCGAATGGAGGGCTGCCCCACCTCTACTGGTAACATCGCGTCTGTCCCGTATGTCAAATTAAAGGGAGTTTTTCCTCTAGTCCCGTGTGATGTGCATCTGTACCCCCAAAGTACCTCAGGTAACTCATCTACCCAGACACTCTTTGCTTCTCCCAGGTGCCTTTTCAAATCCGTCACAATGATCTTAATTGATGCTTCAGCTAGACCGTTTGTTTGAGGGTGCTAAACCGAGATGGTGACATGCCTGATTCCTAAGCCTTTATAAAAATATGCGAATCTTTTATCAATGAACTAGCGTCCATTATTAGTAATCATCACCTTCGGTAAACCAAAACGACATACTATCTTCTAGAAGAACTTCTGAACCCGTTGCGCTGTAATCATCGTTAACGGTTCTGCTCCACCACTTAGTGAAGTAATCCACTACGACCAATAAAAATTTCTTCTATGCTCATCCGACCGAGAATGGTCCCACAATATCCATTCCCTATTGTACAAATGGCCAAGGGGAAATTATATGACGCAACTCCGTAGGGGGTAAGTTGATGTTGTTTCCATGCTCTTGGCAACTCTTGCATTTCTGTACAAAGGTTGCGCAGTCTTTCTCGACGGTCGGCCAACAGTACCCTGCACGTAGAACTCGAGTTCTAAGTGCCCGCCGTCCGATGTGCATGCCACAAACCCCTTCATGCAATTCTCTCATTATGTATTTCGCCTCGTCGGGCGTGATGCAGTTCAAAAGTGGCGTAGAGAATCTTCGCTTATAGAGTTCCTCTCCTACAAAGATGTCACGAGCAATCTTGTTCGCCTCTACTGAACGCACAAGCTGCCCAACTTCCTGTTTTTTCATTAACGCTTTCCCCTCCTCCCCCCAGTCTTCGTCTCTCGTTCCTACCTCAATCGCTAGGCACTCTATAGATGGTATTTCTAGAACTTGCCTAATCACCAAGGACAACTGTTCTTTCTCCTTATCACTTCCTCAACCGGTAATTCCACTGCAAAATCTGCTAAGTGCTGGCCCTTTACCGATCCGAGTGGCTCGAATCATAACCCGAACTAAGATAATTCTACCGACCACCCCACCATTCTTCTAGCAAGATCTGGTTTCCTCATAATTTTTGCTATAGGGTGATCGGTTCTCACCACTATCTGATGTCCTTGAAAATACGACCTTAGCTGTTGAGTCGCTGTGAGCAAAGCTAAGGCAACCTTCTCAACTTGTTGGTACCTTGTTTTAGTCGTCTAGACTACCGTGCTTATGAAGTATACCAGTTTCAACTTTGGTAAATCTTGAACTAAGGCTACGCTAATTGCTGCCTCTAACACCGCCAGGTATAGTTGCAAATCATACCCTGGAACCGGTTAGCCTAGAACAAGGGGCTCAGCCAAGATGCTTTTAACTTCCCCAAATGCCGCTTCACACTACTCATCCCATTTGTTGGAGGCGTTTTTCTTCATAATCTTAATAATTGGCCGTATACGTTTGACCAACCTTGGAATAAAATGGGATAAAGATGTCAAACGCCCGACCAAGCGCTGCACCTCCTTCAGGTTCTTCGGGCTTCCCATTTTCGCGACAACCCGACATTTGTCCGGATTGGCCTCAATGCCCCTTGTTTTTAACATAAATCCTAAGAACTTTCCCCTGCCACCCCGAAGGTGCACTTCACGGGATTTAGATGCATTCCATACTTGCGTATCTTCCCAAAAACTTCAGCTAGATCCTTAAAATGCTCCTCTATCGAGCGGCTTCTCACCACCATGTCGTAGACATAAACTTTCATGCACCTCCCGATTTGATGATAGAGCACTGTGTCCATCAAACACTGATAAGTGGCCTCAACATTCTTCAAACCAAATAACATGACCTCATAGCAACAGGTTGATTGCTCAATGATAAATGTTGTATTCTCACTGTCCGGTGGAAACATAGGAATTTAGTTATAGCCTGAGTATGCATCCAAAAAATAAGTATTCAATATCCCGATGCTCCATCCACCAAACTATCCATGCTGGGAAGTGGATAGGCGTCCTTGGGGAAAACTTTATTCAAATCCGTAAAATCGGTACACATCCTTCACTGCCCGTTTGACTTTTTCACTATAATTACATTAGACACACCACTTCTTGAACAAACCCTATTTCCAAAAGCTTTTTAACCTCAACCTTCATCGCTCGTCTTTTTTCTTCCCCCAGTCGTCTCTTCTTTTGAGCCACTAGGCGTGCTTCTTTGTACAATGCCAGCTTATGTTACATTACATTTGGATGAATCCCCGACATATCGATCGTGGTCCATGCAAAAAGGTCCTTGTTCAACTACAACTCTCGTCTAGTGGCTTCTGCCTAATCCTCCGTGAGTCCACTCCCTACTTAGGTTACATACTTCTCTGCTCTCCCAAGGATGAATGGTTTTACTTCTCCCAAGGATCCCATTATATCCTCTACGTTAGTCCTGGGGTCCAAATCAGTCATGGCAACTTCAGTTCGCTTAGCCTTACGCTATGAGGTCAAAGGTTCCACTTTCAAACCAACCATATAGCACTCCCAATCTACCTTCTAATCGGCTCGAACTGTGCAGATTGTTCCCTTACTTGAAGGAAACTTCACCGTTAGGTGCGAAGTAGACACTATTTCTCCAAAAGCGTTGAGACAAGGTCTTCCTATCAACACTGTTGAGATTGTTGATAGGGGGAGCACTGGTTTAGCCAAACCTTTCAATCTCAAAGCTTTTGTGTTACATGTTCATAACTTTCATGTTTATGATTAAATGAGCACATGTCTATGTTGTTTCTGTCATTGCATGCAACTCACTGTGTTATACATGAGATCTTATTTGTGATTGCATAACAAATGTTTTGAAAAAGGAAAACCACATGCACTTTTATTGAACTTAAATTGTGTGCCAAAACAACAGTTTTAAGTCAACTTCATTATGCAGTAAGTCAATTAAAACTCGTGGCTTTGCACAAACTTTTTCAAAGTGTGCTGTGAGTATTTTTGGAAAGAAAGTTTTTCAAAACTATGCATTTAACTGTTGCAAAGTCGACTATGTGCGTAAGCCATTCGACTTAGTTTGTTAAGTTTTGAAATTCTGTTAATGCTTGACATATTCTAAAAGCTATATTTTTAATATGTTTGACCAAGCAATAATTGAGAATCAACTGCATTAATTGTGTAATCAATTAATTGCTTTGACTATTGCTACTTGTTATAAATGTCATGATTATATTCGACTCTATTAGTAGCAAAGTTGACTTAGGAGCATCAGTTTTATGGAAAACTATATATAGACGCTAATTTGAATTTTGTAAGAAGTTTTGAGAATCTAACGATTTTGTTATTTGTTTTAGACTTGTGATCTCTTACAGAACGTGGAAAAAGCTCCAAGAATCCATAAAGAAAATCGTGGTGTTCATCTTTGGTGATTGCTTGACGAGCAAGATTTGTGTGCTTTGAATGCCTGATCAACCTGCATTTGAGGTGTCTATTTTTGTGATAAGTTTCTATCAATCTTTTGAAGATTGTTGTTGCCCTGTTGTGACTACAGGAAGAGGACGTGTTGCGTTCTAGACTTTGAGGATTGTTCAAAGTATTGAAGACTGCAGGAGATGGGACATCTTGCTACTGTTCTTCTTTGTTATATGCCTATATTTTTATGATAGGGATAGAGACGTGTTTTATATTTTTAACGTGTTGTCGCTATAAAAGCCTTCCTGTCAAAACCTTGATCATTATAGTGCATACTTCCTGTGATTGGAAGGACACTGGATGTAGGCAGGTTGGCCGAACTAGTATAAAAATCAGCGTTTAATTTTTCTATCCCTACACTTTTACATTAAGTCGACTTAACTTTGTGCGTAGTCAACAATATTCCATCGCTCTTAAAATCTTATTCCCTGCGAAAAAGATTTTTAAAAGACTCTGATTTTGAGTTTCACCAATTCACCATCCCTCTCTTGGTGTGAGAAACTAAGCCATACCATTTTCAACAAACACATTGTAAGAAGTATTTACTTCCACCAGTAAGTATCTTACTCTTAGCTCCTTTGCCTCCCGATCAGTTCCTAGGGATGTACTTAAATCAACGTACCCTTTAGTATCCACCCTTTCACCAACAAACCCAATAAAGGATATTTACCAACACCTTCCCCACGCTGTAACGTGCTATCAATGCAGTTATGACCATACGGTCATCTTGATCGAGATCCGGGGCATGGAAATCCTCATCGGTGAAGGAAATGACCGACATTGTCCTAGTATTTTTGGTTGCTCAGAAATCTACCATAAGGCTTCTCAAATGTCTCTTCCATGTAGAGGAAGATGATCCTCCCCTACAAATCCTTCAGAAATCGTGTTTATTTGCCTGATAACACTATATTTGCATATTTTTCTTTGTTAAAATTCTTTTCCTAAGCTTCTTTAGTCTTTAATTCTTTAGAAATAGAATAGATTAGAGTAATTAGAGTAAAAATAGGATTTTGGTAGAAATAGAGTTAATTTGCTCTTTTCAGTTAAATAAAATAGGTTTTTAAATAAATAGGTTTTTTTTCTTTTCTTTTAGGAAAATATTTTAGAAAACAAAATAAAAATATTTTTTATAGGTTATATTTTTTAACGCATTTTTTTCCCTTGCAGATTTAATCTTTTTGGGCTTTGTTTAATTGTGCAGAGTTGGGCTTGAAAAGCCAGCAGAAGCCTTGGACTGTTTTGAGAAGAAGGAAATTGGGTCGTTTTTGTTGAGAAGATGATATATGTTGTTTGGGTCAATGCTGGTGTAATGTATATTGGGCTGCTTGTGGGCTGTGCAAGGGCTGATGTTAAATGGCTGCACCTGAGTAGTAAATAAAACTGGAATCCCTTTTTGAAGAATAATGAAGCGCTGCGTTTTGACATTGGGAGCTGATTTAATTGTGCTGGAATCTGGGCTGCTGCTGCTTATTAGAAAATTGGGCCACCATTGGAATTAGATTTGGGCTACACCGTGTTGGAAGCCGTTGGAAACTGCAACGTTGCTGGCTGAAAAGGCAGAAAATGAATTGGGCCTACGGTAAGTGCAACGGCACCGTTTTGAGAACAGCTTCTTGGGGGTCTTAGTATTGTAATTCATTTGGCAGAAAGAAGCACTCTCTATGATTTGGAGGAGAAGAAAGAAAACCCACGTGCTAGGGTTGAAGTGAGAAGAAGAGAAGGATTCGAGAATTCCATGGTTTGCCAATTCTTAACCAGCGCTGACCAAGGCACGTGCAAAAAGGATGAAACGGTGGAAATGAAGAGATGATCAGATGGCTGGAGATGGAGCTAGCAAGGAAAGAACGGTGACCGTCCGATGAAGCAAGAGTGAGCATATTAGAGAAGTTTCCTTTTTCCCTTTTATCCATTTCATTTTTTTTCAACCCTATATATAGGGGTTTCTGCCATGTAAATAGCTTGTTAGACTTTTCACGGAAACAAGATACACAGAGACACTTTTAGCTTTGTATTTTTTAGTTTTCAAGTAGACAGAGAGGACACGAGTTCTAGGGTTTGTGCTTTCGGTAGATTCAAGTTTTATGCGTTCTCGCTTACATTGTGTTCGGTACATTTTCTTGTACTCGTGTTTCTTGTTAATAATATTTTTGTTATTGATTTTTTCATTGTATCTGTGTTCTTGATTGTTGATGTGAGAGTCATTTTTGTGTTGTTTTGATTTGAGGAAAATTGATTTGAACTCGGAAATATGCATATTTTAAATTCCTTTTGGAATTATACGACCTCTGTTACCAATGAGGAGCATTGGTAAATTTTGAAGAAATTAGTTTTGATGATGTTACAAGAAATTTCACTTGAAGAAATGTTTAAAAGCACTTTTGTAGAATATAAGTGTAATAGAGAAGTCTTTAAATTTTGTAAAAGCCTGTATTTTTACTGAAATAATCGATTATGAGAAGCAACAATCGATTATCATGAGTCTTTCAGGGATAATCGATTATCACTTCCAAATAATCGATTATCACATTTTGAAAATCTTTTAACGGACTTGAATAATCGATTCACTTACAATAATCGATTATCAATGACAGTTGGGACTTGACCTTTGATATTCAGGGTAGCTGGCTATATATTGGACTTTTGATATTTTCAGAAGTAACGTTTTTGAACAGAAGCTTAGAGAATACTGTTTGACAGAGGAAGTTCTCAGAAGCTATAGTTCAAAGTTCCCTTACTTGATCTCGTGAACAGGAGAGGCTCGCATTTCGTGTGTCGATAGTCGGAGCAAGCTCTCTTCGAGTTAGCAAGGTGCTCTGCCTGATCTCGTGAAAAGGAGAAGCTCGCGAATCGTTGGTCGATTGTCGGAGCAGTTCTCTTCGAGTTGGCAGAGTGTTCTTCTTCCGGTTCGTTCGTCGAAGGAAGGTTTATTTTATCAATTGTTATTCATTATATTTGTAATCTGTGAAACAAATTTTTAGTGGAACTGTTAATCACCTTTATAGTGATTAACAACTGGACGTAGATTCTGTTGAATCGAACCAGTATAAAAATTACTCGTGTGATTTTCTATTCCCTACACTCTTTATCTTTTACGTATATCAACTGTTTGACAAATTTTCCGAAAGAAAATTGTTTTTCTAAAAAGGACCAAATTGATTTTAAAAAGGTGACCGAACACGCTTTCCGCTTACTCTAAGTTTTATTCCGCTGCGCTTTACTCTTCAAATCATACCATCACTGGTACGAACAATTGGTATCAGAGCTTGTTTGATAGTTTTTCAAAATTTGCAAAAATGGCCGGTCACAACCAAAACCTTGTATATGCCGAGGGTGCTTCTATTAACAGACCACCACTTTTTACTGGTGATAACTATGCGTTCTGGAAAGTCAGAATGGAAATTTTTATGGGGTCTGTTGACAGAGGCATCTGGGAAGCTGTACAAAATGGTCCTTATATTCCTAAGAGCACAGTTGATGGTGTAGAGGTAGAAAAACCATACTTTAATTGGACTGCTGAAGAAAATAGACGAGCTCAGTTTGATATTAAAGCTCGCAATATTATATCATCTGCTGTTGTACTTGATGAATTCTATAGAATTTCAGTATGTAAGACAGCACAGGAAATGTGGGAAGTCCTCAGAGTCACACATGAAGGAACAGAGGACGTGAAACGTGCAAGGAAGAACACTCTTATTCAGGAGTATGAGATGTTCAGAATGCAACCTGGAGAAACAATTTCTGATGTCCAAAAGCGCATCACTCACATAGTGAACCACTTGACTGGGTTGGGTAAGACTTTTGATAATGATGAATTAAATGTGAAAATTTTAAAATCATTAGACAGGTCTTGGCAACCAAAGGTAACTGCCATCTCGGAGTCTCAAAACCTCACTCAGATGTCAATGTCAATTCTGTTTGGAAAGCTTCGTGAGCATGAGCTAGAGTTGAGGAGACTAACTGCTGAAGAGGATCAAGGCAAGAGAAAGACACTAGCTTTCAAGTCAGAGATCTCTAAAGGAAGGAGCTCTAAAAGGATTGAAGCTGATGATTCTGATGATGAGGAGAACATGAGCCTTATGATAAAGAAGTTTGCCAAGTTTATGAAGGCAAAAGGAAAAGATAAATTCCGCAAAGAAAGGAAAGAAAATCAAGAATCACCTTTAAGTGTAAAATGTTTTGGTTGTGGAGAAAAAGGACACATGAAATCTGAATGCCCAAAGAACAGGAAAAGTGAGGAAAAGAAGGAAAGAAAATTTCAAAAGAAAAAGAAAGCTTACATAGCTTGGGAAGACAACGCTTCCAGTTCAACAAGCTCAAGTGATTCAGATGAGGAAGCTAATATTTGTCTAATGGCTGACTCAGATGATACTGAAAGTCAAGTAAGTGATTCTAGCTTTGAATCTAGTGAAATAGACTTACAAAAAGCTTTCTTTGAACTAATGAATGAATCTGAAAAACTTGATGCTGCACATAAAAAGCTAAAAAAAGAGCACAATGACTTGAAATTGAAATATGTTAAATTGCTTGATGATGAAGTTGTTTTAAGAAATAAAGTTAGTACTTTAGAAACAAAATTATCTGTTGCAAACACTACTGTTGAACCTGTTGAATGCTTGTCTTGTAAGAGTCATATGTTTGATATTGACATACTTGAAAACCTACTTGCAAAGTCAACCAAGACAACCCCGAATGTAAAAACAAACTTTAAAAGAAGCAATATTAGAAATAGGAACTTGCATCAAAACAAAAAGTCTAAAACTAGAAGAACTCATAAAGTTTAGGTTAAAAAAGAGACTTTTGTTAAAAATAAAGTAAATGATGTTTGTTGTTTTTACTGTATGAAACATGGTCATACATCAAACAAATGCAACATTAAACATTTTGGTATTCCAAATGGCAAATTTGCATGGATTAAAATTGTGAAATGATTTACACTTGCTTGAACTAACCCCAAGGACCCATAATTAGATTGGGGACCTAAAACTCTTTCTAATTTGTTTTGCAGGAACCTACTAAGTCAAAGAAGTCATTGTGGTATCTTGACAGTGGTTGCTCAAGACACATGACCGATGACAAGAAAAGGTTCATCCACCTTGAGAAGAAAAAGCAAGGATTTGTGACTTACGGGGACAATAACAAGGGTATAATCATGGGTACCGGAGACATTGGAGGGGGAAACACATTGATCATAAAAGATGTCCTCTATGTTGAAGGCCTCAAGCATAACCTCTTAAGCATAAGTCAGTTGTGTGACAAAGGTCTAAAGGTAATCTTTGAAAGTGATAAGTGTACTGTTTACTTTAAAGATTTTGCTGTTATTGCTTTGCAAGGTGTTAGGCATAATAATATATATTTGATTGATATTGAGAGTGCATCTAGTCATAGTATAACATGTTTAGTTGCTAAAGAAGAAAATCCTTGGCTATGGCATAAAAGAGCTGCACATATTCATATGCAACATTTAAATAAGTTAATTTCTAAGGATCTTGTGATTGGTTTACCTAAACTGAAATTTGAGAAAGACAAATTATGCACTGCATGTCAAAAAGGTAAACAAACAAAATCTTCATTTTCATCCAAAAGCATAATTTCAACATCAAAACCTTTAGAACTTATGCATATGGACTTGTTTGGTCCATCTAGAATTAAAAGTTTTGATGGAAATTACTATGCTCTTGTAATTGTTGATGATTACACTAGATTCACTTGGACCTTCTTCTTAAATTTGAAAAGTGAGGCTTTCAAAGCCTTTAAATCTTTTGCTAAACGTATTCAAAATGAAAAAGATTTGAAAATTAAAACATTGAGAAGTGATCACGGTGGGGAATTTGAAAATGAATCTTTTGAAAAATTTTGTGAAGAACATGGCATTGCACATAACTTTTCTGCACCTAGAACTCCTCAACAAAATGGTGTTGTTGAAAGGAAAAATAGATCATTAGAAGAATTAGCTAGAACCCTTATGAATGAATCTAATGTGCCAAAATATTTTTGGGCTGATGCAGTTAGCACTGCTTGTTATGTGTTAAATAGGATGCTTATTAGGCCAATTCTAAAATTAACTCCATATGAACTGTTGAATGGTAGAAAACCAAATATATCTCATTTGAAAATATTTGGATGCAAATGTTTTGTCTTAAATAATGGTAAAAATAATCTTGGAAAATTTGATGCAAAATCTGATGAAGCAATTTTCCTAGGATACTCTTTGACTAGCAAAGCATATAGAGTATTCAATAGAAGAACCTTGATAATTGAAGAATCAATGCATGTTGTCTTTGATGAAATTGTGGACCTTGAGGTAAATCCTCTTGAGTCAAATAAACCAATTGCAGGAGATAAGGATTATTTGAGGGAAGCTCTTGAAGAGATGTATCTAAACGAGAACTATCCTCTGGAACTTCAAGAAACACCTCAAGCCATTGATCCTAAAAGTTTTCAACAACCAAGAGGACTATCTTTGGACAACATCATAGGAGATATATCAAAAGGGGTAACTACTAGACACAAGCTTAATAATTTCTGTTTAACTGTAGCTTTTGTGTCTCAGATAGAACCTAAGAACATTAAGGAAGCTCTTCAAGATGATAAGTGGTGCGTTGCTATGCAAGAAGAGCTAAACCAATTTGAAAGGAATGAAGTCTGGGAACTTATTCCAAGGGAAGATAATTATCAAGTCATAGGAACCAAATGGGTTTTTAGGAACAAGCTTGATGAGGATGGAAACATCACAAAGAATAAAGCAAGGCTAGTTGCAAAGGGCTACTGTCAAGAGGAAGGTATAGATTATGATGAAACATATGCACCAGTGGCCAGGTTAGAAGCAATTAGATTATTACTTGCATATGCATCTTTGATGAAATTTAAATTATATCAAATGGATGTGAAAAGTGCGTTTCTGAATGGTTTTATAAAAGAAGAGGTGTATGTTAGTCAACCTCCTGGCTTTGAGGATTTCAAATATCCTGATCATATTTATAAGTTAAAAAAGGCTTTGTATGGTCTTAAACAGGCACCTAGGTCTTGGTATGAAAGACTTAGTACCTTTCTAATTGATAATAATTTTTCTAGAGGTAAGGTTGATTCAACCTTATTCATAAAGAAAGTAGGAAAACACATCCTGATTGTGCAAGTTTATGTAGATGATATTATATTTGGGTCAACTGATGATTCCTTGTGTGAAGAATTTGCAAAAGTAATGCAAGGTGAGTTTGAGATGTCTATGATGGGTGAGCTGAATTTTTTTTAGGACTACAAATAAAGCAAATAAATGGAGGTACTTTTATCTCTCAAACAAAATATTGTAGGGAAATTCTTAAAAAATTTGGCATGGATACTTGCAAAGAAGCTAGTACACCTATGACAACTTCTTGCTATTTAGATAAGGATGAATCTGGAAAAGAAGTAAACGAAACTATGTTTAGAGGTATGATAGGATCTTTGTTGTACCTAACTGCTAGTAGGCCAGATATTATGCAAAGTGTATGCGTTTGGGCTAGGTATCAAGCCAATCCTAAAGAATCTCATTTGACTGCTGTCAAGAGAATCTTAAAATACCTTAAAGGAACCACTTCTTTTGGACTTTGGTATCCCTCTGATGCTTCACCTAGTCTAATAGGTTATTCTGATGCAGATTATGGTGGTTGTAAAATAGATAGGAAAAGTACTAGTGGAACCTGTCATTTTCTGGGTTGTTCTTTGGTGTCCTGGCACTCAAAGAAACAAGCATGTGTAGCCTTGTCTACCACTGAAGCTGAATACATTGCTGCTGGCAATTGTTGTGCCCAAATTCAGTGGATGAAACAGCAACTGGAAGACTTTGATATTTTCCTTGATAATATTCCATTAAAATGTGATAATACTAGTGCTATCAATCTGACTAAGAACCCCATAATGCACTCAAGAACTAAACACATTGAGATTAGACATCATTTCTTAAGAGATCATATTCAAAAGAGGGATTGTCAAATTCAATATGTTGATACCTTACATCAATTAGCTGATATTTTCACCAAAGCACTACCTAAGGATAGATTTTTTGAGCTTAGAAGAGAGTTAGGAGTGTTAGACATGTCTTAGGATCAATGCTTATGAAAAGTTTTGCATTTTCGTAAAATTAACGCTTCATAATCGATTATCAAAAGGATATAATCGATTATTCATACTTGAAACTCAAATCTGAGAAATTTTTGAACAGATAATCGATTATCATCAAGGATAATCGATTATCATGCAATATTTGGGCAGTAACTTTTGAGCAGATAATCGATTATCTCGAGCCATAATCGATTATCACGTTGACAGATTCAAAAATAGAGTCGTTGGAGCGTCCCTTAACAGCTATAAACGGCCATAAACGGCTAGTTTTTCCATTTTTCCTATAAAAAGCCTCCCATAATCGATTGTTAGTCACTCTTTTACATCCTTACTCTGCTAAAATCAAAATCTAGAGCTAAGATTCTCTCCATTTATCCTCATTTTCTCAAAGTCTCTCTACCTCAAATCTTTTCATGGCGGATTCAAGAAGACATCGCCGCTGAGCTGCTGGAGCATCTTCTTCCTCTCAACCACGTCCTGCAACCATCGATGGTTGGATTTCAGATCAAGGAAAACATGCGGAATATGTTAATTCCTGGCAAGAGAGAAGAATCATGGCGGTAAAGTATATTCGCCTTGATTTTTTTCGTTTCTATGGATTTCAATTTCCAGATCTGTTTGTTGATCAAGGACTCACGAATCTGGTGGAGCAAAAAGGTTGCATTTATCCCGATCTCATAAGAGTCTTCTACTTCAACTTGAGATATAGAGATGGGATTATATCCACTAAAGTTAAGGGTGTCCGCATAATTTTAGATGATGATGTGTGGATAAATGTTGCCCAACTTACCATATGGGATGATGCTGTAAAAGTCCATCTAGGACTTGAAGATTTCAATAGGTTGATGACTTTCCAATCCTTCTTGCGTCATCCTGAACAACAGGAAAATCGAAGGCAATTGCTAGTTGGGGGTTTCAAAATTGAAGAACGCATGCTTCACTACTTGATCGTCTGGATACTGTGTCCTAGAGCAACCAACCATGCTCAATGCTCTGAGCAGGATCTGCTTCTTCTGTATGGGATTTTAAATCACATACACATTGATTGGCCTGCTCTCATTGCTGACACAATGGTAAAAGCCAAGAAATCTCATTCCTATCAATTTCCCTATGCTCTTCTTATTTCTAGAATTTTGGAGTACAAAGGTGTAAATATTGAAGGAGAACTTGTCCAAGCCATTCAAGCTGTTGGCTCGGAAATTGGAGATACTACCTTTCGTCAGATGGGATTCATTACCAGAGGAAGAGTTCTCATCCATAAAGATGATGACCATCCTGATGAAGATGAAGATGATGACATCGATACTCATATGGCAGAACCAGTTAGTGCTGCTGCTCCTTCTGATGCTGGTCCGTCTACCATGCCCTCATCCTCCACGCTATCTATGGAAGAACATTTTGCTAATTTATCTAAGCAATTGGAGGATATGAGTCTAGCACAAAGAACACACTTTGAGGAGATTTATGAGTGGCAGCAATCTATTGATGAGTATATGGTTGATCAATTTCTTGATCTTGATGTTCGTCTATCTAACATCGAGAATCACCTTCACATTCAACCTCCCGAGAGATCCCCAAGTCCTGAATTTTAGAAATAGGATTTTATGTTTGTATGCTTTGTTGATTGGTTGTTGTTCTTTCATCTATGATAAATTTTTGTCCTTTATGTTTCTTATTATGATGTAATCCTTCTTTTCATCAATGGAAATGATCTCTTGATTATATGCATACCTTGACTAATTGAGGGGGAGATCATATTTAGGGGGAGTCTGTTACCTTAATCTTTTTGCTTATGATCAAAAAGGGGGAGAAGTATAGTTTTAGGGGGAGAAGTATAATATAAGGGGAGAGGATTAATTTAAATTGATACAGGTATTGCTAACTTTGTTGTTGTTGTAGCTTGTATATTTTGCAGGGAAGTCAAAGTTGCTTTTAAAAATTGAATTTTTGATCATCAAAAAGGGGGAGATTGTTACTAATGAGGAGCATTGGTAAATCTTGAAGAAATTAGTTTTGATGATGCTACAAGAAGTTTCACTTAAAGAAATGTTTAAAAGCACTTTTGTAGAATATAAGTGTAATAGGAAAGTCTTTAAATTTTGTAAAAACCTGTATTTTTACTGAAATAATCGATTATGAGAAGCAACAATCGATTATCATGAGTCTTTCAGGGATAATCGATTATCACTTCCAAATAATCGATTATCACATTTTGAAAATCTTTTAACGGACTTGAATAATCGATTATCACTTACAATAATCGATTATCAGTGGCAGTTGGGACTTGACCTTTGATATTCAGGGTAGCTGGCTATATATTGGACTTCTGATATTTTCAGAAGTAACGTTTTTGAACAGAAGCTTAGCAGAATACTGTTTGATAGAGGAAGTTCTCAGAACCTATAGTTCAAAGTTCCCTTGCTTGATCTCGTGAACAGGAGAGGCTCGCATTTCGTGTGTCGATAGTCGGAGCAAGCTCTGGACGCTCAGCGTCATCGCCTGGGCGCCAGACAGTACTTTTCCTCGAACTAGGTCGCTCAGCGGTGGAATTTACCGCTGAGCGGTTCATAGACTCTTCTTTTCTTCCTGTTTCTCCTTCATTCTTGAGTCTATGACCTTCCTACTTCATTGCCATCTTCAATTTTCATCAAATACCCTGCAAAATAAATCAAAACAAGCATAATATCTCTAGAAACAACTTTTGACTCTCATGTGACACAACTTAAGAGTTTTACTTGATTGTAAGCTCATTTTAAGCTACAAAGGGTGTGATTTAATATCAAATTTATGCATGAAAATAACGGTTTTGAGACCGTTATCACAAACCCAAACTTAAAACTTTGCTTGTCCTCAAGCAAAACAAAACAAAACTTGGCCTTCCAATTTTTCATCAAATAGTTCTACACTTTTCAAAATCCTTTTCTTCATGACAAGTTATTTTCCAATTCATATTTTCAATGGAATCCTACCAAAATGCAAGCATGCTTTTAATTCAATCTAGTTCACCTACTTCAATATTTCCCAACAAATGTTTTATTCATGAATGATCAATCCACTAAGCATAGATGTAAACATGGATTTCAACAATTCTTACCAAGCAAGTGTTTCACTCAATCACTCAAGTGTTTAAGGACCCACTCCACTCTTTACTATTCACATGTCACATAGAACAATATTGTCATTTATCTAAAACAATCAAAATCCTTACATGCAAATACCATCACAAGGACTTTTCCAAGGCTTGTAATGAGGTTGGGCTATCAAGAAAATTTGGTTTTTCTGGATTGCACAATCCTTGAATTAAGAGAGCTATTTCATCATTGAAAATGTTCAAGTTTAAACTCTCTTTATCACCCATCTCCTTTATTCCCAACTTCTTCCCTTTTTATCAATTTTGCATTGAGTTCCTTTTTCATGCTTTTACTTTTTGCTTTTCTTCTTTACTCATGCATTTTTATTTTCAATACTTGAACTCAATGCTCTTCTTTTGCCTTTCAATTTTCCCCATACAACCCCAAACTTGAACCTTTTCATCACATATGATTATTCTCAACCCAACTCAAGATAAATAATTTCAAATCAAGGGTTTTCATCCTGTTTAAGGCCAAGGTTCAAAAGGGGTATAAAATTTTAAACTTATTGGGTGAAAATTTGGCTAAATAAGGCTTTCAAACATGGCCTTGATCATATAACATAAGCATGAAAATCAATCAATTATCAAGACTAAGGCAATATCATTCATGATTCCTTGTGAACAGTACATATATCAGTGAAAACTATGGAGCTCAAGACCTCATACAACATGCTTTCTCACACATCGTTCATTTATCCGTCTTAGCATCACAATCACAATCACAATCATAAATCATAATACATCTGTTCATATAGTTAGTGAACCATTCAAGTGGATATCATCACACATGCATTCTTAGTCAACCACATTCAATCATTATCATCGAATAACTTGTCATGCAATATAATCCTCAAACCATCATCAGAATTAGTGTACAAGCCAAGCATAGACACAAAATAAAAGTTCAACCTATTCTACAAATTCAAAGTACAAAAGAAAAAGAAAAATCCCTGTCCAAGTACTAGCATCCATCAGTAGATGCCCTCAACACAAGTCCTCATCTGAGTCCTCCTGGTCTCCCTCATCAGTATCTTCAAAATTCTCTTCATTATCATCATCCATATCTGGTGCTTCAGCTGCTCCAGACCTGCTGCCCTGTGCTTGCTCCTGAGGCCAAGCCATAGCTTCATGGAACTCGTCCATAGTCCACATGTGCGCTGGTGGTTGTTGATACAACCCTACTATCATCTCTGCAGTGGCTATCTACCCTCTGCGAAGAGCCTCCATCCTAGCCTTTATCATGGACATATACATGTCCCTCATCTGGAATGGCTCGGCATGCTGCGCCGGTGCATCTCCAGGTATATGCTCCTGTTGTGCTGCTGCTCTCCTAAGACATCTTCTAGGTGCTCCAGCTGCCTCCTCTTCCTCACAGTACTGCTGATAATAAGCATCATCTACGACCTTCCTAGGCCTCTCATATGGTGGAACTACTGTATCCACCCCAGCCTGTTGACACAAAAAGGTGATCATGGACGGATGTCCCAATGGTGTCCTGCTACTCACAGTAGTAGCGCAGCTCTGAGTCTCGTCGGCAATGACTTTTCCGATGTTTACATCCAACTGCCTCAGCATGCAGTAAATGAAGATGATCTTATGCATGGTGATGTCGGAAACATGTGAGCACGGCTGAATGTTGGCATGAGTGAATGCCATCCAGTATTTTGCCAAAGGCGTCAAATCTGCCCTTTTTATGTTGACAGGCAATCCATTAGGGTTATTCTGAAAATGCCTTCCAGGAAGGCACATAACCCTCTCAATATCTGCTATATCTCTGAACCCCTCAACAAGTGCTGCATACTGGCACTGTTCACCTGGCCATTCAGTGCCCAAAAAGCTGTTAATAGTGTCAGGGTCATACCTGATGATTTGTCCCCTTACATAGCTCATATATCTCCCAGCATCAACTCCTCCTCTAGGCAAAGCATTGGTATAAAACTCCTTTACCAATTCAATGCTGGCCGGTGCAAGATATGTGGCTAACCTCTCCCAATCTCTCCTCATGATTTCTGCTCCAAATTCAGGAGCTAAATTTGGGATAAAAGTGGCCTTCCTCTCCATCAATAATCTCCTCTCCTGCACAGTCACAAAATGTTTCTCATGTTTCCTGGAGAGGAACCTAGGCGAATAAAATCTTCTTTGCCTCTCAGGTTCCTTCCTTTTATTACCAAGAGTTTTCACCCTTCTTGATGATGAAGACATTCCTACATAAAGTTCAAAATACCACATAAATTCATCATTAGAGGTTAGTATATCATCAATTAAATTCCAAACCGATCACATTCCAACACTGAGAGAAAACATGGCCCCTCAGCGTCCCTACATCAAAAATCAAGCATCCAACAAAATCTGCAGCAGACCGCCCAGGCGCCAAAGTTGGCCGCTCAGCGGTTTGCTTCAAGCTGCACCACCGCTCAGCGTCAAAGGAGACCGCTCAGCGGTGGTGACTAGGGGTTCTTTAAAAACCCTTTTAAAATCGCCCTATTCTTCATTCTAACACTAATTTCATCAATCCAAACAAAAGTCATGCAGTTCAATCGGTTCAAACAGTTCCTATTTCATCAAATCGTGCATAGAAATCAAAAGCCCTAATTTATCATGTTCCTAAGCATGTTCTTTATCAAAGTTCAAATGTAGAAACCCTAAGAATGAAAGTGCACAACTTACTTGAATGGAGAAACTAGATGTTTGCTAACTTCCTTTTAATTGATGACGAATGCCTCTTAAGTGTACGATCCCTCAACAAAAACCCCAAACTTTGACAAGACAATGAAAGAAAAGTGAAATTTTTGTGAGTGGGTGATGATAAAAAGTAGGGAAATCCCTTTGGAAAACCTTTGAAAGTGAAATTGGGTGCTAGGGTACACAGAGAACGCTTGGGCGAGCTTCAAAGAAAGTTTTCGAAAGTGCAAAACCCCAAAAACGCTGAGCTTTTAAAAGCCCTAGCGGAGTCTGCGCCGCCACCGCTCAGCGGTGGGCAGAAAATTTTGTTTTCTCTCTTTTTTTGTATGCTTCCACCCTTTTGCACCTGATTTTGACCTTCAATTTTTCAATTTCATGCCTTTCCCCTCTCAGATGCACATGAAAACATATAATTACCTTAAGACAGAGTTTAATAATAAATAATCAACTGGGTTGCTTCCCAGGTAGCACTTGTTTAACGTCACGAGCCTGATCCAAACCTGCTTAGCACTTATCAGTAAGTGCAAATCCTTCCAACACCCATCAGTAGGTGTACCTTCCTGCATCCTTCAGTGGATACATAAAAATTAGCATCCCTCAGTAGATGCTTCCCAAAATTGTTTAAATATCCAACTAATTTACATAAATAAAACTAATATATTACAACAACTAGGATGATCCCCACCCATCAGTAGGTGTTGATAACCCCGTTGCTTGATATTCTTTTCTTTTTCTTCTTCCTACTGAATTCCTTCATAAAATTCCTACTGTACATGAGAGAGTAATTTGGATAAGTCGTTCCAATGTCTCGTCCACTTTGTTGATTTGCTCTTTCAAAGCAGACACATGTTGCCCTAATAGTAATTGTTGATGTGGATCTCCTGCTTCTTCATTCCAACTCTGATCCATGCTTGAGTGAGGTTCCCACCAGTAGTTGAAATTATTTTGATAGAATTGAGTGCCCATAGAACAAATTCTTGTACATACTGCATCTTGTAAACATTAGGCACAAAATCCTAGAAATAATTTATTAGAATATATATAAAAAAAAATCAAGTCGAATTTAATCAATTTACACTACTCAAAAAAGTTAAACCAAGAGTCCCCGGCAACGGCGCCAAAAACTTGTTAAGACCCTAGCAAGTGTACCAGATCGTATCAAGTAATAAAAATCGGTAATCCCAATATCGTTCTTCCCAGAGGACTCTTAAGGCCTCATCTTTCGTGTAAACAAATTGTTTAAGACTTGAGTAAAAGAAAATTAGTTTAAATGGTTTGAATGCAAAACAGAAATAACATGCAAATGCAAGAATTCAATTGACTAAGAGAAACTATGAATGAATGAGGTTGTTGGGGTTTACAATTTCATCTTATCCACCCTCATATATCCACTCTTCTTATTTACTTTGCTTATTTATCATATTGTCATGCAAACTTTCTTGGTCTACCCTTAACCCAATCCCTAGTGAAAAGAGCCTATTACTAATTATCAGCTTGCTATCCCTAGCCTCCCCTAGTAATTAATAATGCATGATAAGCGAAAGCAAAATACAATTGATCGCCCTACCCCTATCCCTAGGCGGTATTAACATAATCAAGGAATTCTCCCCAGTTCATGACATTACTGTACGTCCCCGTATCTATAAATACAAACAACATCTACCGAATGAGTTAAACGGTAAAAGCATTAAATATAGGTAAAGAACCCAACAATTGATAAATCAAGCATATGCAAGCATATAAAGTAAACAAGAATTTGGATATATGAGAGTTTCAAAAGATTACATTGTTCCCCAACAACAAAGGGTTTAGTTCACCATAGTCATGGTGAAACTAGATGAAATATAATGGAAGAATGGAAAAGCAAACCCTAGATTTGATAAAATGGAGCCTAAGCATCCAAGAAATGTCCTCTAAAGGTGTAAAGCTGTTGTGGACGTTCTTCTCTGCCAAAAGAATTACATTTGGATTCGCACTAGGGCTATATATAAGCCAAAAAGATAACAGAAAGATCTCAAAATCCAAAATATAAAAACAGACAACCGCCCAGGCGCCAAAATTGGTCGCTCAGCGGTTTGCCTCAACACACGCCACCGCCCAGGCGCCTAAAATGACCGCTGAGCGGTTATGCATGAATATAACGGTTTTGAGACCGTTATCATACGATCAATTGTATTTTTCTTCTGTGGTACTTGCACTGCTAGTTACTAGGGGAGACTAGGGATAATAAGCCAGTAATTAGTAGTAGACTCTTCTCGCCGATGGATCGGGATTAGGGTAGACTAAGAAAGTTTGCATAATAATTAGATAATAAAGCAAATTTAATAAGAAGAGTAGATATAAGAGAGTGGATAAGATGAAATTGTAAACCCCAACAACTCCATTCATCCATGCCATTTCTTGCCAATTTAATCAATTGCATTTGCATGTTTACTTTTTGTTTTTGCATTAAACCATAAGTAAATTTTCTCTACAAGTCTTACAATATTGATTTACACGAAAGATAAGGCCTAAGAGTTCTTTAGGAGAACGATATTGGGTTTTACCAATTATATTACTTGATAACGATCTGGTACACTTGCCAGGGGTTTGACAAGTTTTTGGCGTCGTTGCCGGGGACTCGTGGTTTAACTTATCTAATAGTGTAAATTGATTAAATTTGACTTGATTTTATGCTTGTTTTTTTATTTTTGTTCTAATAAATGTTTTCTAGGGTTTTGTGCGTAATGTTTGCAGGATGCAGTACGGACAAGAATTTAATTATATGGGCACTCAATTCTACCAAAATAATTTCAACCACTGGTGGGAACCTCACTCAGACATGGATCAAAGCCAATTTGGGCAAGCTGCTGAGCAACAAATCACTCCACTCAAGGAGAACATAAATTCTGATGACGAATTTCTTCAGCGGATCACGGGTATGAATATGTCATTCATCAGAAGTTTTGAGGAGATGTGACAACATGAGGAGTTACGAGAACGTCGAAGACAACAATATTGCCCTTCACTTGAAGAAGTAGAACGTCAAAGGCAGCAATATTCTCCTACACTTGAAAAAAGAGAAACATTGTGGGAAGCTGAACAACGTTTACGACAAAAACAATTCTCTATACCAAGAGAAATGTTGGGGGAAGCCGAACAACGTTTACGATAGAAACAATTCTCTTTGCCAAGAAAAACGTTGGGGGAAGCTGAACAACATTTATGGCAGAACCAACTCTCTTGCATAATAAAGTCTCTGGATCTTAGGGGTAATATTGAAGTTAACCTTAGAAAGGAATGTCAAACTACTATCTCTGAAATTGATAAGGTTGTTGATGAGGAGAAGATAGAGAGAAAGGTGAAAAAGATAGAAGAGATAGAAACAGAAAAGGTTGTTGAGGAGAAAAAAATGGAGAAAAAGGAGGAGAAGATTGAGGAAGAAAAGATAGAGAGAGATATAGAGGAAGAAGAAACAAAAAAGTTGAGTGAGGGAGAGAAAGATGAGGAGAAAGAAAAAGCAGTGGTTGAGAAAAAAGAAAAAAAGAGAAAAATTGTGAAAATAAAGAAGAAAGAAAAAAATAAAAAGAGAAAGTTGAAAAAGAAAAGGAGAGAGAAAAAGAAGAGTGAGAAAAAGAGGAAGAGAGGAAAGAAGAAAAGATAATATGAAAAACCCCTTCCTCATTCAAAAAAATATCATAGGAGGAAAAAGAAAGTCAAGTGCCTTATGGAGATCTTCAAGAAATTGGAGATTAAAGTTCCTATGATTGAAACATGGAAACATGTGCTTGGTGTTCTCAACTTTATGAAGCAATTCAGCAGGAAGAAGAAAAAGAAAAGAATATCAAGCAAGGGGAGTATCTTTCTGTTTTTATCTTTCCGTTTTTATTTTTCTGTTTTTATTTTTCTGTTTTTATTTTTCTGTTTTTTATTTTTCTGTTTTTATTTTTCTTTCTTTATTAAAAAAAAGAAAAATAAAATAATATCTTTTACTATTTTTATTTTTTATTTTTTTATAAAAAAAATATCTTTTTCTGTTTTTATTTTTATGTTTTATTTTTAAAAAAATTAAAAAAAAATAAAAAATAAAAATAAAAATAAATATATATATTTTTTTCTGTTTTTATCTTTTGTTTTCATTTTTCTGTTTTTCTGTTTTTTAATTAAAAAAAACGAAAATTAAAATAAAATAATATCTTTTATTGTTTTTATTTTTTTGGGTTTTACCGGGTCAAGCTAATGACGTTAAAAGAGAGCTTGCTGGGAGGCAACCCAGTTTCTAATTTTTTTTAATTATTCGTGTGGTGTGAATTTGAATTTTTTTTTTCTTGTTTGAGATTTTTGGTTAAATGCTGCTTCTAATGGCAGTGATAATAACATCTACTGATGGATGCTTCTACAACATCTACTGATGGATGTTGCTATGAAAGAGGACGGTGAATAGACATCTACTGATGGATGTCACTTACAGCATTTACTGATGAATGCCACTGGGATAGCATCTACTGAGGGATGTTAGAAGATTTAGGTATCTACTGAAAGATACCAGGAAGGTACACCTACTAATGGGTGTTGGTAAGGATTGCACTTACTGATGGGTGCTAGAAAGATTTTGGGTCAGGCTCGTGACGTTAAACAAGCGCTACCTGGGAGGCAACCCCGTTTTCTAAACTTATCTTTTTAATGCTTTATTTGCTTCTATTTTTAGAATAGGGCGTGATGTACTTGGTTGGACACTATATCTGATGCAGTGGTTTGATATTGATATTTTTACAAGGTGGGTATTGCTTGATGATGCTTTGATATTGATGATATTGAGAATGTGCACAATATGCTGATATACAGGTGGTGGTTCACAAGCTGTGTGAACAGATGCATTGTGATTTTGTGATTGTGATTATGAGGCTAAGCAGGGTATTTGATTGAATGATTGGAATAAGCTTGTGTGAGGTTTTTGAGCTCCAGAGTTCTTATTGATATATTTTCTATCTACTGCAAGCATGAATGGTTTTGCCTAAGTTTCTATGATTGATTGAATTGCATGTATGTGTCACATGATCAAGGCCGTTTTTGATAAGCCCTTTTCTAAGCCAAAAATCTCATCCCACATGAAAAAGAACATCTTATGTTCTACCCCTTTTTTTGAACCTAAGCCTTAAACAGGATGAAAACCCTTGCTTTGAAAATCTTTTCCTTGAGTTAGGTTGAGAAATATTTTTGGGGTATTGTTAAAAGTTCAAGTTTGGAGTTGTTGGGAGAATTGAAAAAGAAAAGAAAAGTTAGACATTGAGCTTATGTGTTGAAAAGAAAATGCATGAGAAAAGATGAAAAAGATAGAAAAAGCAAAGCATGAAAAGAAAAGCTCAATGTGAAGAAAAGGGAAAGTTGGGAATGAGTGAGATTGGTAAAAAGAGAGTTTGTTCTTGAACCATGATTGTATGAATAACTCTCTTAACTCAAGGGTTTTGTGATCTAAAAAAACCAATTTTCCTTGTTAGCCCAACCACATTATAAGCCTTGAAAAGTCCTTGTGATGACATGTGTATGTGATGATGTTTGATTGTGGCAAATGAAAGGCAACTTTGTTCTATGTGACATGTGGATAGTAGAGGGAAGGAGTGACTTCTAAAACACCTTTGAGTGAAACACTTTATCTGGTGAGGATTGATTCCATAATTCATGATTATATTTATGCTTAGCTAATTAATCATTCATGAGAATAACATCTGTTGGAAGATTATGTGATTGTGTGAACACCATGATGAGTAATTTAATCGAAAGCATGTGCACATCTTGACTAAATTATATTGATGAGCTGATTTTAGTAATTACTTATCTGGAAAGAAAGGTTTTGGAATATGATGAACCATTGTGATGATTGGTGGAAGATCAATTTTCATCTTGTTTGCTTGAGGACAAGCAAAGTTTCAAGTTTGGGGTTGTGATAACGGTTGAAAAACCGTTATTTTTATGCTTAATATTGATATTAAATGCACCCTTGTTGACTTAGAAACTTACTTGGAATCATGATTTTACTTTAGTTTTATGAATAAGAGAGCTGAGGATATGTTTTATGATTTTATCAATAAATGCCCTTGATTTTGTAGTTTTTGGAATGATTTGAAAGAAGGGTTGAAGTATCAAGGGTTGCAGTGTAGAAAAGTTAAATAGAATGCAGAAAAGTCAACCAGTCAACTAGTCAACCAGAAAGTAAACCATTCAACCAGAAAAGTCAACCACTTGACCAGAATGTTGACCAGAGCGCTGAGCGGCAGTTTTGGGCACTGAGCGCCAGTTGGCAAACCGTTGAGCGCCGATTTTGAGCGTTGGGGACGCGGGCCTGGACTTGTTTTCTGCGATTTTATGATCTGTTTGGGCTTGGACTTGTTTTCTGTTATTTTTATGTCCTATTTAAAGACTTGGACACCCTAGGGTTTGGATTCTTTTGGCAGAATAGGACGTCCAGAGCTATTCTACACTCCTTGGAGAAGATTTCTTGGATGCTTAGGCTCCATTTTATCCAATCTAGGGTTTGCTTTTCCATTCTTCCATTGTATTTCATCTAGTTTCACCATGTCAATGGTGAACTAAACACTTTGTTGTTGGGGAACAATGTAATCTTTTGAAACTCTCTTATATTGAAATTCTTGTTTTATTCATATGCTTGCATATGCTGTTATTATCAATTGTTGGGTTCTTTATCTATGCTCTATGCTATTATCATTTAACTCATTTGATAAATAGATGTTTGCCTTTGTCGATAAAGGGACGTACGGGGAAGTCATGAACTGATAAGGAATTCTTTGATAAAAAAATACCACCTAGGGATAGGGGGTAGGACAATCAATTGCATTTTGCTTCTATGGTACTTGCATTGCTAGTTACTAGGGGAGACTAGGGATAGTAAGTCAGTAATTAGTAGTAGGCTCTTCTCGTCGAGGGATGGGGTTTAGGGTAGACTAAGAAAGTTTGCATAACAATTAGATAATAAAGCAAATTTAATAAGAAGAGTAGATATAAGAGAGTGGATAAGATGAAATTGTAAACCCCAACAACTCCATTCATCCATACCTTTTTCTTGCCAATTGAATCAATTGCATTTGCATGTTTACTTTTTGTTTTCGCATTAAACCATAAGTAAATTTTCTCTACAAGTCTTACAATATTGATTTACACGAAAGATAAGGCCTAAGAGACCTTTGGGAGAACGATATTGGGTTTTACCAATTATATTACTTTTTAACGATCTGGTACACTTGTCAGGGGTTTAACAAGAGGTCAACCAATTTCACTATAAAAGAAATTTACAAGTTTACAGCTCAAAAGATATAAGTACAAAATTTCATAAACAAGCAAAACACGACATACAAGCCAAGTTGAAGGCTCTCAAAAATATTGAATCAACGCCATCTAATCTTCTATAACCATAATCGGTTCATCTATAAAACTTCTCCAAGGGCGTTGTCAATTACAAAAATTGGCTCGGAAATCCAATTTCAATTCATGTCAAAACTGCTGATAAAATTTTTACTTGTTATATACATCAAATAGCAATTGTTGTTGATCTCAGCCCAGAGAACCACTTCCTCGAAATTTCAGTGTTATCAGAGAAAGAAATAGAATAAGCTAAAAGATTGATGTTGGCATGAAAAAGGGTTTCAAAATCAAGAGGAAGAAAGCCAAACAAAGCATTGGCAGTGGCAAATTGAAGAGAAAAGTCTGCTTTCATGGAATAGGAGCGAGAAAAATAAGCAAACAAATAACATCTCAAGTTTCTAACACCTTGATCTCAAAATCCACCAACATCAACTTCAGTTCTGAAATTTATAACATTTATAACTAAAGGTTGAGCCAGCGCAACATCTTAAAGTGAAGAAGCAGCATCTTTACATTTCACAAACTTTTCAGCTTTTACCCTCTTATGCACCCACATAACCCTTAACTTTTTCACGAAGGCACGGGTTAAAGGTTCATATATAGGAGGTGTCTTTTACCCAAAATTTTATCATCATCACCATTTCCCACCCTTTGAAGGGTTTTATCAAACATTACATAAACGGCACAAGCACAACAATTCTTATTTCATAGGAAAACTGAAATATGGGTCACAAAAATCCTCAGAAAAAACACGAAAAGTATTTGAAAGAAGCTAACCTCGTTCTTCTTCGTCGCCTATATCTCCATTGTCGTCAAGTTGTTGAATCCACTTTCGCTGCTTGTACCACCACTATCGTCAAGCCATTGAATCCGCTTTGTGTTGTCATCCACAATGTGTTGTCGTCCACCGTGCGTCGTTGTTTGTCATCGACTTTGTGCTGCAGTTGTTGTTTAGTGCTTAAGTGTTTGTTCATTAGGAAATAGTTCAGGGTCGCAAAAAAAATTGATGTTAGGGCTACGGGGCTAACTCGGCCCTTATTCAATCAAAATCCATTTCTTAAGGTTTTAGGGGCCAGGGGCTTTAGAAAAGCCCCTAAGCTATGGGTCAAATAAAATGGGCTAAACCACAGTAAAGGTCAAGGCTGGCCTTGGGGCTAAAAACGAAATTGACAGCTCTAAAGAAAACTTAAACATGTTAAACGCTATCTGTCTGAAGAAGAGACAAAAATCACAACAAGCGTTTACTTTCCTAAACGATACCATGAGCTAAAACAATACTTCATCAAATGATTAAGTTTTACGCAATACTTGATATCTTTAAAAGAAAAGCTTAATTTTCAAATGTTACCTTAACTGTAGTAAATCAAAAAAACAATGACATTATATGTTCAATGTTCAAAAAAACAAAAGTGACAAGAAAAGACATATTTTTTGCATGCACAATTTACTTTACTCTTTGCAGATAACATATTCTACACACATGCACAAAGCTTCAAATCAAATAACAAAAGTGGACGTTAGAGACAAAAGAGATAATCATAAAATGTTCTTCACTTGAAGTCATGCCTAAAAGGACGTACTACCTACTTCAAGAAAAGTATTGAAAAATCATGCATGCTCTGACAAGTTGACTTATCCAACGACTGTTGTACACAAAGAAAGAGAAAGCACAAGAATCAAAGTGAACGCTCAGTCTAACGGACATTTATTCAAGAAGCCTTTAAATAGAAGAGCTTTTGAAAGAAAAATCAATAGGATAGCAAGAGAAAAGCTTATAACGAAATAACTATCCTTAGAAGTGTTCAAAAGAGAAAAAAAGAAAAAGCTCAAAAAAAAGGTCATATCTAAGTAGAAAAAGAGAACAAGAGAAAAAAGAAGAAAAGAAAAGAAATACTCACATGCTTCATTGTTATATTGCTTACTGATTGTAAGAAAGAGAAAAGAGAGAAACACCTACAAGTGTTTAGACTACTTTGTATTGTAATCATATCCTCTCTACAAGAGTAAACGTCTGAACGACTTCTAAGCAATCTTTGATTGTAGTTCTGTAGAGAATTAACACTTATAACTAAACTCAGTTTGAGTTGAGGAAATATAGGCGTGGTAGTCTAGTACCAGGAGTGGTTCAAATACTCAGTGGAAATCTAGGTGCGGTAGTCTAGTTGTAGGAGTGGTACGAATACTTAGTGGAAATCTAGGTGTGGTAGTCTAGTACTAGGAGTGGTGCGAATACTCAGTGGAATTCTAGGCGTGGTACTCTAGTACCAAGAGTGGTGCGAATACTCAAAGAAAATCTGGGAAGGGTCGTTAAGTACTAGAAGTGGTGTGAATACTCAAATCAGGAGTGGTGAGAATACTCAGTTGTAATCTTGTGGAGATTATAGTGGAACCCTCTATGGAGGAGACTGAACATAGCTTAGTTGGAGTGAACTAGTATAAAAATAACTCTGTATTTATCTCTTCTCTTACCTAAAAACTTCTCTTATAAAAACCTGCAGTTGTGTTTTTATTTCCAAATACAAGAACTTTCCAAGCTAAACAATTACTCTTCAACCAAGGAAGTTCTTATAAAACACTGCAGTGTGCATTCTGAATAGCAAGTCAAAAGAAAATATCGTTTATAACTTTTATTAGGTCGAGCATGTAAGCTTTCATAAGTTATAATCAAGCTCGACTATGTGCTATATCAGAAGGGTTATGAAAAGAATTTTTCCATAAACACTATTAACTCCCCTTCTAGTGTTTTTCAGATACTTCTCTTTTGGAAAAAGATTTTTTAGTCTTTGTCCATTGTTATCCAATAGTACACAATTCGTAAGCTAGGGCTTTGATTGTGCTTCGTTTGGTATGCAGACCGCATACACCATTATATAACTCATTCAACACATACTTGGCTTTCTCATGCGATAAAAAATTCAGTAGAGGAGTGAAGAAACCCTGTCTGTAAGGATCATCCCATACGAAGATATATTAAGCGATCTTCTTGGCTTTAACCGTGCTGACAGCCTCCCTATCATCCTGCTTCTTCATAAGCAGGTTGATCTCCTCCCTCCAATCCTTTCATTCGGCTATTAAGGTGGACAAGCATTCAATGTTAGGCTTAATTAAGATTATTCTTATTATCATAGAAAATTGTCCTTTTTCCCTTATGTCTACCAGCTTCCCTTGTGTGGGATATGCTTAAAGTCCATTACTTGAAAGATCTTCATTAATTATGTGGCTTTTTAGAAATACTAGAGGAGTTTATCGTCCTTAATCTAAGACTCCTTATTTATTTGTCCGACGGTAACTTGTGAGTTTGTCCATCGTTCAATTTGTTAAGGCCTTAGGCCCTTAACCAAAGCTAGGCCAACAACCAAGGCTTCATACTGATCTTGATGATTCAATATCTTGAATTTGAACACCAAGGAATGTTTAATTGTTGCACCATTCAGTCCTTGTGTTGGAAAACAGGTTGGCTTCTTTCTTCACCAAGAGGGGGGGGTGAATTGGTGTTGTTTCAAAAACAAGTTCTTTTCGCAATCTTGAAATCAAAGTCTAAAGCTTTTTAAACTTTCTTGAAATGCAAGCAATCAGAATATGTATGCAGCGGAAAATACGTAGTTGACTGCGTAAAGAATAAAGTCGACTATAATGTAAAAGATAAGGGATAGAGAAATGCAAACATAGGTTTTCATACTGTTTCGGCCAACAATGCCTACTTCCAGTGTCCTTCCAACCCAGGAAGCAAATGCACTATAATGGTTGCGGTTTTTACAGCAAGGAATATATAGAAAACTTCTACGTCAAAAATATAAATCTCCTCTCTAACCTAAAACCAAAATATAGGCAATAAACCAGCAAGACTTGCAGCAAGAATCCCCTCTTCTGCAATCTGCCAACACTACTTTGAACAATCCTCAAAGTGCACTATCCCCTGCAATCAACAGGTCAAAACCAGCAGTCTTCACGGATGCCAAGCCGCACAATAAATTCTAGCACTCTTCACAGGATGCCAAGCCTTCACGATCAATGATAGTACACCTTCTTGTGCAGATATTGATGAGACAATGAATGCACAGTATAATCTCCTCTTTTAATCTCTTTCAAGAAAGATCACCACCGTCTTCTTAGAGAATTCTTGGAGCTAAGAGAAATCTGAAACAGAATTATGAAAATGTCAGTTCATCAATAATCTTTTTAACAGACTCGTGTTAATTCTATTTATAGATTTCTATTAGTCAGATGATTTCTCAATCGAATATGCTACTAATTCAGTCGACTAGATTATGACAGTTATAACAGATCAGTCAACATAGCAGCTTTCAGTCAACCAAAAACAAACCACATTTAATACAGTTGACTAAGTCACCAATGCTCAACTAACTTTCAAAAATATAGCTGTTAGAGTGCAAGAGCATAACAAAATTCCAAATCAGACAACAGATACAGTCGAATGTGTAGTACACATATTCGACTATCAACATGTAAAACATTTTGAAATTCTTTTCTTCTCAAAATAACACATAGCATTGGTTCTCAAAGTCTGTACTATTACTTTGTTGCACAAGAATAAGTTCATAAAAGTTCTTGTGATTTTCAGCTTTAAAACATGTGCAGTAAAACATATGAAATGATGCATAGCACATAGCACATAAAGCATGTAAACACATTCTAGATATATATCAATTAATCAACACGGGAACATGTAACACAATACATAAACATGTTCAACAGATATCACAATCAATCAGCATAAGAACATGTAATGCAGCAACAACATGTGCTTGTTATTAAGCAATGTGTTGTCATCATCAAAAACCAGATTGATATAGAAATTGTGTTGTCAACAATCTCAACACCTTGGACTGTGATTCTAGCTTATCCTTCCTTCTTATCGATGACCCGTCGACATACAATTTCCACACTCGAGCGAGAATTCCTTATGTAAAGGAGCTCCACAACCAGCTCACCATACACCCGACTAGGTCCGACTTCCTTCAAATCTTTGTGATCGGTTTAGACGACCACCACCTAGTGACTCTAGAAGTAAGGTCTGAAGCGGCGAGCGGTTGTGAGCAGCATCAGTTCCACCTTCTCTATCTGTTGATAGCGCGTCTTCGGGTCCTACAAAATTCAACGAATGAAATAAATTAGTTTGAGCATCATCGCTTCATCAAAAACAGCCAGGTAAAGTTATAACTCGTTCCCCTGGACTAGCCAAGATGGGCTAGCCAAGATAGTTTCTACTTTTGCGAAAGCGACTTCACACTACTCATCTCACTTGGTGACAAAGGTATTTTTCATCATCTGATTAATTGGATCCTCTCAGCCAATTTAAGGATGAACCGGGAGAGAGAGGCCAATTGACCTAAAAATCGTTGCATTTTCTTCAGGTTTTACGGATTCCTCATCTCCAAAATTATTGTGCACTTGTCAGGGTTAGCTTTAATGCCTCGTGAAATGAGCATGAAACCTAGGAGTTAGCTCACTCCAACACTGAACGTGCACTTGAAGGGGTTTATACGCATCTCATGGTGTCAAATTTGATCAAAGGCTTCCTTAAAGTCCTTAATATTCTCTTCAACTGACCGGTTTCTCACCACCATGTCATCTACATACACATCCATGCACTTGCCAATCTGGTGATGGAAAACTTTGTCCATGAGATGCTGATAGGTTGCTCATACGTTCTTCAGACCGAGATAGTATCACATCATAGCAATAGTTGACTCGTTCGATGATAAAAGTTGTTTTCTCTGGGTCGAGGTGGTACATCGGTATTTGGTCGTAACCAAAATACACATCCGAGAAGCTTAAAATATGGTGACTTGAAGTGTTGTCCATCAATTTGTCAATGCGTGGGAGAGGATAAACGTCTTTCGGGCAAGCCTTGTTAATTTCAGTGAATTTCAGTGAAGTTTGTGCACATCCTTCACTAATCGTTCGACTACTTCACCGGTCGTTCGATTTCTTCACCATAACCACATTTGTCAATCATGTGGTGCAAGTGACCTCTCGAATAAAACCCACTTCTTGGAGTTTTCACCTCGGCCTCCATAGTGCTCCTCTTCTCCTCTCCTAACCTTTTCTTCTTTTGTGTTATCGAAGGTGATTTTTTAAATAAGGCGAGCTTGTAGGACATCAGGCTCGTGTGAATGCATAGTACGTCTATTGCGGTCCATGCGAACAAGTCACTATTGGCCTTTAGCATTTTCTCCAAAGCTCTTTCGTGTTCTCGGCTCAAGCAGTTGCCAACACTCGTGACTTGTCTTTCCTTCTTACCCAGACCCAAGGGTTTCATCTTGCCTTGCGACCTCATTCGGTCATCTATGTTTGCATGTTGGTCTAGGTTAGCCATTGCCACCTCTGATTGCCTTAACTTCCTTAGAGGCACGTAAGGTTCCATCTTCAATCCCGTGACGTAGCACTCCTAGGAAGCCTTCTAGTCTACATGGACCATGCATATGGTTCTTTTATTAGAAGGGAATTTCATCACCAAGTGAGGCGTAGAGATGATTGCACCGCATTCCGGCATGGCCGCCCAATCAGTACATTATATGAGGTGTTCGCCTCCACTACTAGGTACATCACTCTTAACTCCTTCATGTCCCGCTCGATCCCATGTCTGGTCCTCCAATCCATAAAACTGTGTGTCGACCCGTTTGCGATAAAACCCACTATCTTCTATAAAGTCTTCTAGTGGACCTTGTTGCCCTAGTCTATCAAGACCTTACTACCTCTATACCGAGCAATATTGGCCCCAATGACCATGGGGTCATCTTGACCGGGATCTGGCGCTTTGAAGCCTTCATCCGTTAAGGTGATGGGTGGCATGGATTTAGGCTTGTGGTCCATTAAGTGGACGGTCTTCAGGCTTCTCAAATGCCTCTTCTAAGCGGATAAGAAGGATCCGCCTCCCAAAAATCCCCTAGAGATGGTATTGATGTGACTGCACAGTGGGCAGTCACGACTTCTGCTTCGGCGACTAGTCACCCTTCGGTGCTTGTCATGGCGTGGACTCTGTTTGGGGCTCTGTAACAATTTTTTTTATGTACCTTTGAAGTGACCCGTTCAGATAAACTCCACTATGTTATTGCGAAGGGTTGAGCACTCCTCTGTTGTATGCCCCCAAGTTCTAGTGGTACTGACAATGTTTCTTACAGTCGACATTCTTTGGGGTAGGCTTTCTCTTCACAAGGGACAGGAGATCTAAATCCAAGGCCTCCTCTAAGATCCTAGCCCTTGGCACAGTCAAGAACGTGTATTGATGGAACTTTGGCTCCTGAGGAAGATGCTTTGATCAAGAGTTGTTCTCCTTATCTCCTTCGTCGACCGACTTCTTTCCCCCCTTCTTCTCGATGCCTGCGCTCGCATCCTCGTGTTGCTACTTCTTGAGGAATTCCCACATACCCGCCACTTGTATAAACTTTGCCTCCCGCTCTTGCAACTCTTCCATAGTCTTTGTTAGCCTCATGCAAAGAGTATCAATGGATGGCCCGACTCTTAGGGTCGTGGAGATATGATGCAGGACAAAATCCTGGCTCACATCCTTGATCAGTTGTGCGGTCTTGTTGTAACGGTTCATTAAAGCTCTTAAATGTTGAGATTGTTGACAACACAATATCTATATCACTCTGGTTTTTGATGATGACAACACATTTTTAATAACACATGTATTGTAATGTGTTACATGTTCAAATCTTTAATATTGATTGTTATCTTGATGAACATGTTTGTATGAAATCTGATATACGAATGCATATTCACTATTTTGATATATGTCACATCTGTTGTGATTGCATTACATATGTTTTGAGAAAGGTAAACCACATGCACATTTATGAACTTGCATTGTGTGGCATTACTGCAAGCTGTAAGTCGACTTCATTATGGGGAAAGTCGAATTAAGCTTGTAACTATGCACAGATTTTCAAATACAGTGCTATGTGAGATTTTGCATTGAAAAGAATTTCAAAATGAATTGTTGTGTCGAAGACTGTGTGCACCATACATTCGACTGTATTAGTTGTTTGATTTGAAATTTGGTTGTGCTCATGAACAGTAACAGATATATTTTTAAAAGTTAGTTGAGCATTGAATGAAAGTCAACTTTAATGCATGAGGAATTAATTTGTTTGACTGGACTGCTACTAATTTGACTTATCTGTTATAACTGTCAAGGACAATCGACTGTATTAGTAGTGTATTCGACTACAAGAGCGTCTGTTTTATAGAAATCTATAAATAGACGAGACCTGAGTTGTTTCATAGAACTTTTGGAAATATAATATTTTCATATTCTGTTTCAAATTGTTTCTCTGTTATTTAGATCTCCAAGAACTCATCAAGAAGACGATTGTGATCTTTCTTTGAAGAGTTTCTGAAGGAGATTGATATTGCACTTACTGCTTGATCAGAATCTGCACAATTGAGGTGTTCTCTGGTTGATCAAGATTCGTGTTTGCATTCCGTGGTGATTGTTGTTGTACCTGTTGTGACTACAGGGGTTGGACTCGTGGAGTGTGGTATACTTTGAGGATTGTTCAAAGTGGGTTGCAGATTGTAGGAGAGGGGATATCTTGCTGTAAAGTTTTGTGCTTTGTGCAAAAGATTACGAAAAGACTCTGATTTTGAAAACTCACCAATTCACCCCCCTCTTAGTGTTAAAACGAAGCCCACCTATTTTCCAACAATTGGCACCAGAGCTGGTTTTCATAACATATTTGAAAAACTAGTCGACTATGTTTTTCCTTGAATCGACTATAGACTTGGGGATGGCTTCCAGTTTTCAAACAGACCACCTCTGTTTTGGTGAAGGTGCATCTAAAAACATACCATCTCTGTTTGCTGGTGAAAATTATCCTTTTTGGAAAATTAGAATGCAAATATTTCTTGAATCCGTGGATAGATGTTAAACCCCTGGCAAGTGTACCAGATCGTATCAAGTAATAAAAATTGGTAATCCCAATATCGTTCTTCCCAAAGGACTCTTAAGGCATCATCTTTCGTGTAAACTAATCGTATAAGTCTTGAGAAAAGAAAATAATTTCAATTGTTAAAATGCAAAACAAAAATAAACATGCAAATGCAGGAATTCAATTGACGAGAGAAACTATGAATGAATGAGGTTGTTGGGGTTTACAATTTAATCTTATCCACCCTCATATATCTACTCTTCTTATTTACTTTGCTTATTTATCAAATTTCCATGCAAACTTTCTTGGTCTACCCTTAACCCAATCCCTGGTGAAAAGAGCCTATTACTAATTACCGGCTTGTTATCCCTAGCCTCCCCTAGTAACTAATAATTCATAATGATCGGAAGCAAAATACAATTGATCGTCCTACCCCTATCCCTAGGCAGTATTAACATAATCAAGGAATTCTCCCCAGTTCATGACATTACCGTACGTCCCCGTATCAATAAAGGCAAACAACATCTACCGAATGAGTTAAACTGTAGAAGCGTTAAGCACAGGTAAAGAACCCAACAATTGATAAATCAAGCATATGCAAACATATAAAGTAAACAAGAATTTCAATATATGTGAGTTTCAAAAAATTACATTGTTCCCCAACAACTAAGGGTTTAGTTCACCATAATCATGGTGAAACTAGATGAATTGAATGGAAGAATGAAAAAAGCAAACCCTAGAATTGATAAAATGGAGCCTAAGCATCCAAGAGATCTCCTCCAAAGGTATAAAGCTGTCGTGGACTTTGTTCTCTACCAAAAGAATTACATTTGAATTCGTACTAGGGCTATATATAAGCCAAAAAGATAGCAGAAAAGATCTCAGAATCCAAAATATAAAAACAGACAACCGCCCAGGCACCTAAATTGGCCGCTCATCGGTTTGCCTCAACACACGCCACCGCCCAGGCACCAGAAATGACCGCTGAACGGTTTGCCTCTTGTCGCTCTAGACGCTCAGCGTCACCGCCTGGGCGCCAGACAACAACTTTTCCCTGCACTAGGCCGCTCAGCAGTGTAATTGACCGCTGAGCGATTCACAGACTCTTCTTTTCTTCCTTTTTCTTCTTCATTCTTGAGTCTATGACCTTCCTACTTCATTGCCATCTTCCATTTTCATCAAAAACCCTGCAAAACAATGCAAAACAAGCATAATATCTCTAAAAACAACTTTTGACTCTCATGTAACACAACTTAAGAGTTTTACTTGATTCTAAGCTCATTTTAAGCTACAAAGGGTGTGTTTTAATATCAAATTTATGCATGAAAATAACGGTTTTGAGACCGTTATCAATAGAGGAATTTGGGATGCAACTTTAAATGGCCCTTTTGAGCCTACTAAATCTGTAGATGGAAAAACTGTTTTAAAACATTTTACTGAATGGTCAACTGAAGAGAATAGAAAAGCACAACATGATGTTAAAGCTAGAAATATCATTGCCTCTACACTAACTGTTGATGAATTTTTCAGGATATCTCAATGCAAATCTTCAAAGGAAATGTGGGATGTCTTGGAAGTCACACATGAAGGCATTGATGAAGTCAAGAGAGCAAGGAAGAATTCTCTTATTCAAGAGTATGAACTTTTCTGGATGAAGGCTGTAGAGACAATCTATGATGTCCAGAAAAGATTCACACATATTGTTAATCACTTTATGGCTCTTGGAAAAGCGTTTGATAAAGAGGAGATCAACATCAAAATTTTGAAAAGTCTGAACAGAAACTAGCAACCAAAAGTCACTGCAATCTCAGAATTCAAAGACCTTATAAGCATTAACATGGATGCCTTGTTTGGCAAGTTAAGAGAACATGAATTAGAACTTGGAAGGCTGAAGGATGAATAAGAGATTAAAGAAAAGAAGTCCATTGTTCTGAAAGCAACAATCAAGAAATCCTCAAAGTTGAAGAATGACTCAGAAGCAGAGATGGACGACAAATAAATGATGACCATGATGGTAAGAAAGCTTAGTCGACTTATGCAAAATAATAGTCAACTTACTAACCATGCAGGTCAAAGCAAAGCAAAGAAAGGCTTCAGATCAAATGTTGTCCAATGCTATGAATGTGGCAACGAAGGACATATCAAGCCAGAGTGTCAGAATTAAAGCCAAAGCAGAAAGCAAATAGAAGGTTTCCTCAAGATAAAGGAAGAAAACAAAAAGGAGCCTACATTTGGGAGAATAGTGACTCGGACTCTTCAAATGATGAAGATCGTGATCAAGAAAAGGAGTCTAACATATGCTATATGGCTGGAACATCAGTGGCTGACGAAGAAAGTGACTCAGATTTTGAGAATGAGCCAATAGAAGTGAAGTATTATTTACTGTTAGACGCATTCAAAGAAATCCATGCTGAAGTTATGCGACTACAATACAAGGTTAATCGACTTAACTCTAAGATAAGAGATTATGAGCATAGAATTAATAACCTTGTGGCTGATAATGAAAAATTGCAAAAGGATTTAGAAGAAGCTCTATTATCTACTAAAGAAGTTAAAATAGAGACTGTTATAGTAGAAAAAGATTGTGAAAAATGTCCTACTCATATTGAACAAATAGATTACTTGACTAGCACGCTAGCCAAATTCACTCAAGGTAGAGACAATTTAAATGTTGTATTAAAGTCTTCTGGTAGAGCTATTTACAGACAAGGAATAGGTTACAAAGCTCAAACTAACAGAACCAATGCAAAAAGGTTTATTGATTTAAGCAAGCCTATCAAGCATGATGTTTTTATTGTAATTGTGTTGATCACACTGTTAGAAACTGTTATTATAGAACTGTTGGTGTTCCTAAAGGATTGTATGTATGGAAACCAAAGGAACAGCTAACTAGAACTGACAATCAAGGACCCAAGTTCAAATGGGTACCTGCAACGAAAATTTGAGTTGTTTTGCAGGATAACAATCAGATGGAAGGATGAGCAGTGAGGACTCAAGGATGAACTACATTGACTATATCAATCATCTTGAGTGTCTACAACAGGTAACAAGTATTACATCACTGCATCATGCATTAATTGATTGATTGTTTGATGTTTGATTGTATGTGTGATTGTTTGTATGCTTGAATGATTGATGTGTTTTGAAAAACATTTCACGACTTTTAGTCGACTTTATTATGAAACTATTCGACTATGTCTTATTTTCTACACTTTGTTTTTAAGTTTTATCTGTCATACTGTAGTCAACTTTAGTTTTATTAAAATCAACTAGGGTCTCTGTTTTTAGACCGTTAAAATTTAAATTTTTAAAATTGGGCTTTATAAGTGAAATTAGGTGTGTGCCTCTCTATATATGCATGTTTTAGACTCTTGAACTCATACACTCTGAACACAACACCATTGTTCTGACTCAAGAGATTTCCATACATCTACAAAATGGTTGGTCAAGGCAGGTTTAACAAAGTTTGTTGAAATGCAAGGTGATTGTTATCCTAACCTAGTCAAAGTTTTCTATTCCAACCTGAGAAGAGAAGGAAACAGTCTAAAGTCAAAAGTGAAAGGTGTTGACATCACCATTGATCACGGCATCTGGAAGAATGTAGCAGGTCTTGAACAAGAAGGTCTTTTATCACATCATGGAATTTTAGGATTTGACAAAAGAGACTTGTGCAATTGTCTCTTAAAGAATTCTGATTTAGCTGATAAAGATGAATCTTTTAGCATCATATACTTAAGGATGGATGAATGTCTATGTGCATATATGATAACTTGGATACTGCTTCCAAGGGAGGATGATCAATCTTTGCTGAATGGAGAAGACATATATTTGTTATATGCTCTGTTCTCTAACACTCCAACAAATTGGGCCTTTGCAATTCGTGATCATATGATGAAGTTTACAAAAAGCAATGGACTCTATCTGCTGTATGGGGTCTTCATAACCACTGTATTAAAATTGCAAAAATTGAACCTCACAAATGAAAGGGTCATCCACTGCAACAAGAAAAATGTAATAGAAAAGTTTTTCTTAGACTCTGTTGGTTTCAGAAAATTAAAGGAGGATTGGATTATGCTTGATGATATTCCTACAATAGATGAATTGAATCCTTTGAACGTTGATTCCTCCAGATATAAGTTCCATCCTCAAACGATATTTGAAAGACATGTGGATAAAAGATTTGACAGACTGGATGACAAGATGATTATTCTGCAAAAATATTTATCTGAGTTGCACAGAAAAATGAATTATGCTCTTCGTATAAATGCTTTTGGAGACACATCAGTATATGATTCAGATAGTGGAAAGAACGGTGCAGACAAAAAGATTGAGGAATCTTCTGAATCAGAATAAAGTTTTGTCCGCTCATCAGTGTTTTGAGTCTCTTGAAGTCATATGTTTTTTTTCTTTTTGATAATGGCTTAGATTGCCATTTTGTTTTGTTCTTGTTCTGGTCTTCTCGTTGTAATATCTTTGAACAAGTAATGGAAATCAGTGTTTTGATTCTAATTCAATTGCTTTAATCTGATTAATTATATCTGCTTTGATTGAATGACCGAATCGACTTAGTACTGAGTGAAGTTGATTATGCATGTTTAAACTATTACATTACTCTGCATTTTCACTTCTTATTAGATTGATTTTCTTGCATAACTAAATTGCTTGATCTGCAAGAGATCTCTGAAAGATTTTGCAGGAAACATTGCTTGGAAATCACTGCTGGAATCATAACTCACTGAGAAGCAATGGATAATAATTCAATCAACTTGATCTTAACAGGATTATAAATTTTGTCACTGGAATTTGGTTATTGTGTTGATTAATTATCTTATTCTGTTTGCCTGCAATATATCTCTGATTCTAATTGTGTGAGTCATATATGAGATTATATTGTGAGATTGTTGATGATTGTATCTATGCATGATGAATTTGCTTGAAATCATATACATGATACAATTCTGTTTTATACTGAATGTATGCTCTGATTGTTACTGTACTGAATTGTGCATCTGAACTTGATTGAGAAAAATATGCATAATGACAGGGGGAGCATTACACATTTACACATATTTCTTCACATGCATATACTTTAGAGGGAGTAATATTTTTCATGTGAATATATATGATAGGGGGAGCATCACTGCATGTTTTCAAACTGCTTATATTTCTTATCGATGCATCTATGTTTTGTTTATCGGCATATCATATCTAGAAGCATACTTTTTTGGTTAATGAACAAAGGGGGAGAAGTATTGTGAAATGCTATCTAAGTATTGTGAAATGTTATCTCCTTGATATATTGTTGATTGATTGTGTTGCATTCAAAGTATTTGAACTGAAATTTGATTGTTATATCATGTCCTTACTCTGAATTTGGTTTGTTCTTGTGCAAACATGGTTGTTTATTAATCATGGTTGTGCATCATCAAAAAAAGGGGAAGATTGTTGAGATTGTTGAAAACACAATATCTATATCATTCTGGTTTTTTATGATGACAACACATTTTTAATAACACGTGTATTGTAATGTGTTACATGTTCAAATCTTTAATATTGATTGTTATCTTGATGAACATGTTTGTGTGAAATCTGATATATGAATGCATATTCACTATTATGATATATGTGACATCTTTTGTGATTGCATTACATATATTTTGGAAAAGGAAAACCACATGCACTTTTATGAACTTACATTGTGTGGCATTACTGCAAGCTGTAAGTCGACTTTATTATGGGGGAAGTCGAATTAAGCTCATAACTATGCATAAATTTCCAAATACAGTGCTATGTGAGATTTTGCATTGAAAAGAATTTCAAAATGAACTGTTGTGTTGAAGTCGACTGTGTTCGCCATGCATTCGATTGTATTAATTGTTTGATTTGAAATTCTATTGTGCTCATGAATAGTAACGACTATATTTTTAAAAGTTAGTTGAGCATTGAATGAAAGTCAACTTTAATGAATGAGGAATTAATTTGTTTGACTGGACTGCTACTAATTTGACTTATCTGTTATAACTGTCAAGGACAATCGACTGTATTAGTAGTGTATTCGACTACAAGAGCGTCTGTTTTATAGAAATCTATAAATAGACGAGACCTGAGTTGTTTCATAGAACTTTTGGAAATATAATATTTTCATATTCTGTTTCAGATTGTTTCTCTGTTATTTAGATCTCTAAGAACTCATCAAGAAGACGATTGTGATCTTTCTTTGAAGAGTTTCTGAAGGAGATTGATATTGCACTTACTGCTTGATCAGAATCTGCACAATTGAGGTGTTCTCTGGTTAATCAAGATTTGTGTTTGCATTCCGTGGTGATTGTTGTTGTACCTGTTGTGACTATAGGGGTTGGACTCGTGGAGTCTGGTACACTTTGAGGATTGTTCAAAGTGGGTTGCAGATTGCAAGAGAGGGGATATCTTGCTACAAGTCTTGTTGTGTGGTTTGCCTATATTTTGGTTAGAGGGTCAGAGAGGTGTTTTATATTTTTGACGTGGAGGTCTCTATAAAAGCCTTGTTGTAAAAACTTTGACCATTATAGTGCATTTCTTTCCTGGTATTGGAAGGACACTTGATGTAGGCATTGAGGTCGAACCAGTATAAAAACCTGCGTTTGAATTCTCTATCCCTACTCTTTTACATTCTGTCGACTTTACATTTCATGTAGTCAACTTTGATTTTCTGCTGCAGTTAAATTTCTATTACTTGCGATTCAAGAAAGTTTGTAAAGTTTTGTGCTTTGTGTAAAAGATTGCGAAAAGACTCTGATTTTGAAAACTCACAAGTTCAACCCCCCCCCTCTTGGTGTTAAAACGAAGCCTACCTGTTTTCCAACATTAAAGACTCCTCATTGTCCTGTTTGGTGCTCACCAAGGCTAGGGTTGTTAATCAAGGAATTCCCTATCAGTTCATGACTTCCCCGTACCTCCCCGTATCAACAAAGGCAAACATCTATTTATCAAATGAGTTAAATGATAATAGCTTTAAGCATAGATAAAGAACCCAACAATTGATAATAAGCATATGCAAGCATATGAATAAAACAAGAATTTCAATATAAGAGAGTTTCAAAAGATTACATTGTTCCCCAACAACAAAGGGTTTAGTTAACCATTGACATGGTGAAACTAGATGAAATACAATGAAAGAATGGAAAAGCAAACCCTAGATTTCATAAAATGGAGCCTAAGCATCCAAGAAATCTTCTCCAAGGAGTGTAGAATAGCTCTGGACGTCCTCTTCTACCCAAAAGAATAATATTTGAATCGCACTGGGGCTATATATAGGACATAAAAGTAACAGAATTTAAGCCCAAGCCCAGCAGACAACCGCTCAGCGTCCAATTTTACCGCTCAGTGGTTTCCCTCAAGTCGCACCACCGCTCAGCGGTCAGTTTCACCATTGAGCGGTTTGCCTCTAATCGCTCTGGACGCTCAGCGTCACCGCCTAGGCGCCAGACAGTGGCTTTCCCTCGAATAATGGTGCTCAGCGATGCATTTTGATGCTGAGCGGTGCATAGACTCTTCTTTTCTTCATTTTTCTTCTTCTTCCTTGAGTCTAAGACCTTCCTTCTTCAATTCCATCCTTAATCTTCATCAAAACCCTGCAAAACAAGCATAATATCTCTAACAACAACTTTTAACTCTCAAATGACTCAACTTAAGTGTTTCACTTGATTCTAAGCTCATTCTAAGCCATAAAGGGTGTATTTTGATATCAATTTAAGCATGAAAATAACAGTTTTTAGACCGTTATCAGTAGGTCCCTCCATATGCTTGTTTAGGTTCAATAGGCCAGGACCAACTAGCACGAAGTGTTTGGCCGTTTGTTCTTGGCGTGTGACCTTGAACCTCAACACCGCTAGCTCCGCTTCGTGCCTCCTTTGCATTTCTTGCATCTGCACTACATTTCCCTAATCAGCTCCATAGGATCTTGTTGGTTGCTCGACTCTCTTGACGCAACTGTGCTCATATTCTTGGTGGTCACCATTGGGTTGTCTTCTGCTTCCTCATCAGACTCCACGATGACGCCAAAATGTTTCTGTTATGAGGTCGAGGTTGTTTTTATTGTGTATGTCTTAATGTCCAAGTATTTGTCTTCATCACTGTTTGGTCAAGTTGGGAGATTATCTATAGAAGACACTCCAATACTAAAGTCAGTAAACATTCAATAATTATAACAATTAATGGGTATTAAATGCAATCACATACCTTTTTATTTCAAAGATGTATTTATATTTTTTAAAATGGAATTTAGATTTATGACGGTCTAACCATAGTACAATTGTTGGTAACCAGACAGTGCTCTAAGTTAATTAGTTTTAACAGTAACCGCGTGGTACCCAAACTGTTTGGTCCATCATTGATAATGACCGTCTGATCTCTTGTATAAACTTGATCTGATAAATAAATATATATATATATATATATATATGATTAGGTATATGATTTGTTCACCCCACTGCTGATTTCAAAATTAATGAGCTCGTCAAATTCATCTAAAATTGATTACGAAAAAGTCGAGAAACCAGTTGTTTAAACTTTTAAAAACTTTCAATTATTATAACTCAATCTCCAACATTGTTTACAGAAGTATTACTGTTTTTCTTTAATCATCCTGTGTTTGAAGATTTTGTATCAAAATAATTTTTAGTTGATAAACCTAATCTGCCTGTGTTTGAAGATTTTGTATCAAAATAATTTGATTAGAATAAAAGATAAGTAAAATCTGTTCAAAATTTAAACTCGGACAGTGTCACATGAATTCCACAATTAAACGCCCAACTCCTTGGTTTACCTAACATATAATATAATCTTTTTATATGAATTTATGGTTCCGTCTTAGTTCATTTAACGATTTGTTAGGTTTCTTACTTATTATACATATATAATTAAAATTTGGTACGCGATAATGACATAATATAGGATGGCTTGTCATGTTTTAAACAAAAGAAATTAATGAAACATACAAAAATGCAAATCGAAATAGTTCGAACCTTTTCAGAGGTAGTTTGAAGCGTCCTAACGCCTTAGATCTCAATTGCAACAACTTGACTTTTTACAAATGTCTTTTGAAGTTTGGTGCAATTTCCAAAGAAATAAAAGAACCATAAAGTGCCCAGCTGGAGATTCTGAAGAAAGAGTACAACACAATGTGCTAACTGCAATGAAGAAAGTATAGACTACCAAATGAAGATATTGAAAAGGCTACACAATTGTATAGAACTGAAAACAGTGAACAAATTATTCCATTCAAGCAATAAGACATGCACACTAGATCTTGATTTTGTTCCAGAGTGCTCATTCTCCTACATCCTTGGGAATGAATCTTCCTGCGAAGGTCTATGACAATTTGATGTTACACTTCAACCTTGTGACCATGGCGCAGAACTAAATCTTGGATCTTCTAAATTCCAAATTCACAAGCTCTTTTTTCAATTTATTCTCTGACTTTCTAAGTTTTTCTCCCTATTATACATGGAATGGGACTCCCATAGTTATTTAACAGCTCGGGCTTAGTTTCCCAGCTTGTTTCACTCTCCAGACCCGCCGCAAAGGGAGTGGAAAACATGTAATGCAACATACAAAACATGCATTGATTCCCTTTGCTAGAAATCCAATCCCCTTTTGGTGATCAACTTTCAAAGATCAGACACGACAGCACATCCCAGAGTTTCTTTTATCACACTGCATTCTCTGTCTCAATATCCTATCCAGTTTAGCTGCATTGCCATCTAAATTGACCACAAGTTTTAAGAAAAGTTCCCACAAGTCACCATCAACTCCAGACGTCATGGCCAACAAAACTACCTTCTCGATTTCCTCTTTCTTTCCTTCTGAAACAGAAATCCCATCAACCAATATGGAGTATGTTGATTTGTTAGGCAAGCATCCACTCTCCACCATCTCCTCCAGCACTCTGATACCCTCCTTCACATTCCCAACCTTACAAAACCCTTTAATCAACACATTGTAAGTAAATGCATTTGGAGCTCTACCCTTTTCCACCATGTCATCCCACAGCCTCGCTGCCTCACAAAGCTCCCCTCTCTCACACATACCCACAATCAGTGTGTTATAAGTCAACAAACTCACAACCTCCCCCTTCTCCAGTTCATCCAACACTTCCCTTGCCTCCACCACCTTCCCTTCCTTGCAAAGCCAATGCACAATCGTACTCACCACCGCGCCACCAACCTGAATCCCTTTCCTCACCATCCCCCTACACATCTCCCAAGCCCTCTCCACACTCCCCTCCTCACACAACAAATCAACAACTCTACAACACAACACTGAATTTGGCACAAACCCCTTTGCCACCATATCCTCAAGCAAGTTCAAAGCCTCCCCAGATTTCCTCCCCTTACAATAAGCCTCAATCATGACACCATAAGTAACCTCATTAGCTTGAACCCTATTCTCCTCCATCAAATCCATAACCCTAATTGCCTCCACAAACTTTCCCATCCTACAAAATCCACTCATCAAAACAGTGTAAGTGGTTGCATCAGGCACCCACCCTCTATCCAAAATCTCCCCAAAAACCTTCATAGCACTCTCCATATCACCCCTAAACACATACCCACCCAACACAGTTGTATAACTAACCACATTGGGAACCAAACCCATCAAACCCATCTCATCCAAAACCCTAACCGCAACATCAACTTCATTGCTCTTACACAGAGCCTTGAGCAAAATGTTGCAGCTAACAACGTCAGGCACAACCCCAAATTTTTCTGCAGAGCTTTTAAACACTGAGTGCGCTAAACTGTACCGTTTGTTCTGAACCAGTGCGTTCAGGAGTGCGTTGAGGGATTTGACGGAGGTTCGGACGCGGAGGGGTTGGAGTTTGAGAAAGAGGCGGACGGCAGATAGGGGTTTTCCGGCGAGGCCGTATGCGCGGATGAGGATGACAAGTGAGGGTTCTGGCGGCGGATTGGGGAGGCGCGTGAGGAGGGACTCGAGGATGGAGAAGCGACGGGCGCGTGAGAGTTTAAGGAAAAGCGCGTGGAGGGGTTGCGGCGTGTGAGAGAGGGAGGGGTGGAGGGATTGAGCGTGGTGGAAGATTTGGAGAGAGGTGTCGGGGTCGTGCTGGCGGGAGATGAGGGAGGCGAGGTTGAGAGGAGTGAGGCGGCGAGGCCAAGGGTGGACTGGGGGCCGGATGGTGAAGGATGAGGGAGGGAGCGGCCGGGCAGGAACGCTGTTGGCGGCGATGGCGGCGGAGACGGCGGTGGAAAATAGGCGGCGCTGCCGCCGGGATATGCCGGACAGTGTGGACTGGAACATTAGCAAATGAAGGAGTGAACTGCGAGGTTTCGTAAATAATCATATCAATTTGTTTTAAACTCTCATTTTTGCATTTTTGTATGGTAATATCTTAACTGTTCTGATTTTTTCATCAGTCTCAATTGGGTTATATTTTTTGAAAAAATGCACGAATTTTATTCTGTTAAATATTCTCATACGACGTTAGTTAGTGTTGAAGTGTTAATATTGACGTGCATTGTTTAATTACAGGAAAATTTTATTTAAATTAAAAATAATGACATAGCAAAATTGAAGTTCTCAAACTTCCAAAGCCCTTCACACAAACACCAATCATTTCTTCTTCCTCTTCCCAACAGATTCCAACGTCGCCATTAACATGCTCCTCCACCACGAAGCCAAGTTGCACATCATCTTCTCCTCCCACCCTAACCTCCGCAACCTCTCTCGCATCCTCTCCTCCCTCCCATTGACAAGGCTTGAGGTTGTCGTTCCCACACCTCACAGATCTGTGAACCTGGAGTTCCATTAATGAAACAAAAACCAAAAGGGAAAATGAAATTAAGAACCTGCAAATATCAACTCATTAAAACACATTATTGCATTTTCAGAAATATGCGATCATAGCCAAGTAAGAAGAAGCAAAAGAATCCTGTAAAAATGAATGATTTATTATCACACAGTTATATAAAGAAAGTACAACTCTGATATTGTAAGCATGAAAGTAAAAAGGTGTTGAAATCTAGAAGCTAATAAGAGACCGATTTCTCAAATATGGCTAAATCCATATTTCAATCTCAGAACCTGGCAGTATCAAACTAACCAAACTACTGAAGAACAAATCCTAATGTCTATCTCGTATAGAATTAATCGTTTTTTATTTCAAAAATTTTCGCTTTCTGTTTCAAACACAAAACAAACCAATCCAAACTATACACCCAAAACTCTCTTGAGCGACCAAAAATTCAAGCTTCAGTAAGTAAAAAACAACAATAGAACCACTGAACGGGAATTGAAAATTTGAAACAAACCATCAAATCACTCCCCAGATTAAAACAAACCCCATAAAAATCAACAGAATATTCAATGCCCAAGCCAAATTAATTTTCCCAATTTCAAATAAAGGGTCACGGTCAAAATACCAAATTCCCAAACCTCAAATTCTCCATACCTCGTCCAGAACACCTTCCTCTCGCGTATCAGACTCCATGGAGGAGTTGGAGGAAGAAGCATGGTTGTTTTCAACACTGTCATCAACAAGGTCACCAGAAGACGAAGTCGGAGCTCCGGCGGATCCAACCAGAATCTCCAACAAGGCGATCGTCTTCCCGAAGAGCTTGATCCTCGGATCTTTTGCCTCCGACATTTTTGGTAATAAAAAAATAATCTTTTATTTTTTTGTATTTGTCTGAAAAGGGAAAAAATATTTTAAGAAATCCAACTTACCCTCTCTCAATCCCGCGGTACCCATACAATAATCTCTTTCTTATTTTCCAGCTACCTCCTCTCTGCAATTAAAATAGAACCAGAAAGAGAAAAGGGAAGAAATTCCTCCTTACAATGCGGAACAATGAAAAAAAAAAGAGGGGAAAGAAGAAGAATGCTCAACACGCCGCCGCGAGCCACCACGAATGTTGTTGGGTTGCGCCATTGAGTCACTTTCCTTGCCCCAGATGGAAGATCAAAATGAAGAAGAAGAAGTGTTGATGATTTCTAATGGCGACGAAGAAGACGAAGAGTATTGCCATGTCATAATTCTTTAATTTAAATAAAAATTCCATGTAATTAAACAATGACATCAGCATAAACACATCATCACAAGTTAACACCGTAAGAGAAAACTTAATGGAGAGGGCTTAATTGCCTCATTTTTACAAGTAATAGGACCCGATTGAGACAAAAAAAAATACGATGACCAAATTGAGATTGACACACAAATATGAGGACCAAATGAGGGTTTAAACCTATCAATTTTAAACTGCTTTCCAAGTTTTTTTTTTCTGTTTAATATAATTACGCTTTTACAATTTTTTATTTAAATTTCAATTTCTATACCATTTAAATATTAAATATTATTTAATATAATTTAGGTTTAATACCTATTTTGGTCCCTCTTTTCGGGGGGTTTGTTCAAAGTGGTCCTTCCTTTTTTTAAAAGTTCACTAAAGTCCTACTTTTTGCAAAAACTGTGCAAGTTAGTCCTTTTTGCTAACGGCGTTAATTCTGCTAACGGCAGAGCTGCCCAGCTGGCAAATATTTATGAAGTGTAACGTTTTGATTGTGCTGGCACTGTTATGTGTTAAAAAAAATTATTAATTGTGACGTGAAATTTAATAAAATTAGGGTTATAATAAAAATTGAAATTGGGATAATTTGGCGTAATTAGGTAAACTGATTTTGGTCAGATGCAAATTTGGGTAAAATTTGCGATTGCGATTGGGATTTTCTGGACAATTGGGATTAGGGTTCATCAATCACCTTCAATCCAGTTTTGCAAAATTATCTTTTTTCCGTATATTCCAACAGAATTGTGTCCCAGTGGGAGAGCTTTGCAAAAAGTGGAACTCTATGTGCAGTTCAATCCAAAAGCAACCTTATTCTTTCAGACAAAACACTCACACTATCCTCAATATCACCCTCTTCCTCAACCTCAGGTTTCTCATACGAACAACATTCTAATTTGCACCAGACCCATCATGAGTGACAAGTGGGTTCACCCAAAGACTCATTGAACAACCACCATTTTTGGATCTCAAACAATGGATGCAACAACCTCAATGAACCAACTTTGCGAGTGTACATTCCAGAGAGCAAGGACACCACAAAGCAATCGTTCTTATCTCCCAACCCTAACTCCGCTTCTTCCAGTGACGTCATGGAAGTGGAGTACGTGAGCAGGTTCAAAGAGTTCTCATCTCCCAAGCCCTTGTGTTTCTTTGGATTTGAATATCTCCATTGATGACGAGAACGAGGTTGAGGATCGATCGGTGGATGAAATTGGGCTTCTTGAATCCGTAGACAGAAAGATGCTTGATGAAGATTACTGGATTGATTGAAGGTGCTTGATGAACCCTAATCCCAATTGCTCAGAAAATCTCAATCGCAATCGCAAATTTGGGTAAAATTTGCTTGCATCTGACCAAAATCAGTTTACCTAATTACCCCAAATTATCCCAATTTCAATTTTTATTTTAACCCTAATTTTATTAAATTCCACGTCACAATTAATAATTTTTTTTAACACATAACAATGCTAGCACAATCAAAACGTTACACCTCATCAAATATTTGCCAGCTAGGTAGCTCTGCCGTTAGCAGAATTAACGTCGTTAGTAAAAAGGACTAACTTGCACAGTTTTTACAAAAAGTAGGACTTTAGTGAACTTTTGACAAAAAAAAGGACCACTTTGAACAAATCCCTGGAAAGAGGGACCAAAATAGGTATTAAACCTATAATTTAATGATGTGAAAAGTTATATTAGAACTAAATAAAAATTATAGTGTAAATTGTTAATTAATAATAATAATTAAATTTTTAGTTAAAATTATTAAAAATTACAACTAATATTTTTACATGAATACAAATATATAAATAATTTTTTTAGTTAATTATAACTAATATTTTTAGTTAGATTTATTTTTTCTTAAGACTTTTGAAGAATTGAATTTTTTGTCAATATATAAATTAAAGGCAATAGAATTTATTTAGAAACACAAATAATAATGTATAAACCTATTGCATAGAATATCAAAACATTCTAAATAAAGAGCGTTGAAAAAAAAATTCACTGAAGTGGCAAATATTCTAAATGTGTCCACAATTAATGAAACAATGTCAAAACATTTTTCACAAAAAGTTATCACTAATTCGTGAAGCTTGTATTAAAAAATAAAATTTTAAAAGGATATACTGTAAGAAAGTATAACCTCATGTGTGACATCCCAATTATATAGCAAAATATATATAATCAAGACGTCATCATGCATAATAATTAAAAGAAGTTAGAGATGTAACTTAAAGTATAAAGGAGTACAATCATCCTTGAAAATAGTACTGAAAATTAAAAACTTAAAGTGCTAAGTATCTCAAAATAGACTAAGCTGAAAGTGTTTCAAAAGAACACAAAAGAGGCAATAAGTCCTAAGGAACAAGGCAAAGCAAGTGGCCATGGTGAACTAAGCTGCAACATCTTCATTTTCTTCCAAGACATGCTCCAGGGAAAACTACTATTTCCTTTGCTCACATCCAAGTGGATGATCATTGCAATAGGAAAGCACACACAACATGGCACAAACACAAACAAATGCAAGGGTGAGCTAATTATATAAAAAAGCATACAATATGTCAAGCATATACTATACAAGGGTTAACTTTAATCAAAACAGATCAATGCATACATCCTAACATGTTGAATACTAGACCTGACTCGTCCGGACTTTAGAATGATAGTCGAGCTATGGCGGGTCTTGCACTCGTGGTGACTTATGAAACTTGGGTTTCCCACCCTGCCACACTCACGAGGTTAGCCTGTTCCGCGCCTTGAGGCATACTGGAAGCCCCCAAGACTAAGACCTCCTGTTACTCCTCACCACATGGTTCAATCCTCTCTACGTGAGAAGAAGGACCATTGGAGTTTCAGGATGACCCCCAATACTGAGCTCCTACTTTTATTTTAAAACACTAAGAATCTCACCAAGAGATTCTACACAGATGAAACTTGGTTTACGACTTGGATCGTACTTTCATCCCTTTGTAATCATATACTTTTTCAAACATAGTATAAATAATAGACATTAACTCATTTATAAAACCTATAAAAGTAATCGCTCCATAAAATTTAATCTAAATTTATCAATACCAGAATTTTTATAATTTATTTCCAAATGCCTAAATATCTGTAGATTCGAAGATATGAAAAGTTGCTTCCTTTAATTCTATTATAATAATTATATTAAATCATAATAATATTATAATATTTATATTAAACCAACTCACACATCACAAATTACCGATTCTATTAAATATGCACTCCTAAACCAAGCCCCTGTCTGTATCACACTTACAATCAATAAAATAGCTTTTTCCATCAATATTTATTTTTTGGGTTAAATATGTTTTTAGTCCCTGTATTTTGGAACGATTTTGGTTTTAGTCCCTCTTTCAAAGTAAGGTACAATTTAGTCCTTGAACTTTAGGAAACTTTGGTTTTAGTCCTATATTATATTAATTATATATTCCTTACCATCAATTTCCTAATACCAGCTCCCATTTACTAAACCACCCCCTCCAATTTCTCCAAAAAAACCAAAACAAGATTAAGGGAAAAGATCCCTCCTTTGCACTACAGTTTCTCCCGCCTCCTATAAGCCCAAAGGCTGTCTTTTCTTCTTTCCGAAGTGGGTCCCACACAGAATCCATAACAACCAAAAACTCACTTTCTCTCATGATTCTCACGTATTTTTCTTCTTCCCTGCACCAAAACCTATAAGATTAACTCTCTCATCCTGCACTCTTTTTCCCACTAATTCAATGCATCATGAAAGAAACATTAATGCATTGGTCAAACCAAAACGAAGGAAGCACATGAAGAACGACATGCCCAAACCTTCATGAAGGAACGTCATCGACTCACAGAGTACATACACGTATTCATAAAATTTCACGAGATAACATGGGAGTGAATTCAATTTTGCAACGTAGGCATATCATCATGAAAGTTCTTATTTAAAACTCAAACATTCACCTGATACAAATCACAGTAACTCACAATACATTACAACATTCTTAGATTACTCCCCTTACACATATACTCATTCCCATAATTTACATGTATAATTACAGTATCATAACACAAACCACTCAAGCACAAAATATGACATTTAAGATGAACAAACATATTGTTTCATAAATTAACCTACACACGTATCAAACAAACCATTTAAATATATAATCAGCTCCCCTTACCTGGGTTTCTCAAAACAAGCTAATTGAAGACGCCCTAACAGGAACCCACTCAGCGTTGAACTTACACAACCTAAAAATCACCGAATGTGTGATAAAACACAACTCTTAGAGCTCAAATAGGCAGACAATGGAAGGAAAAACACATGAGGAACATGAAACTAGCAAAGTTGCATGCCCTAGGTTCAAGACAGTTGAAGAAAAAGGAGAAAGTGACTTACCGGTCGGAATAAAAAATTGTTCGGTTCAAAGTGAAGCCCTTGCCCCTATGAATGCTTAGGCAGCTTCAAATTAAAATTTAAACGGTTCAGTGTTTAGATCTCTTAGAGAGAAGACAAAGCAATATTTAGGAAGAAAAAAAAATTCTTTTTAGAGAGAGAAAGTTTGAGCAGAAGTGAATCAGACTTCTGAGAAGTCTCTCCCCAAGACTATGTTGTCCTTAGTTTATGGGCTAAGCTGCCTTAACAATAGGCCCAATACCTTTAAAAATAATTTTCAGACCCTTACATCATGCTTATAAGGTTTTATTTAGAAAATTAATTTAGCTCTTTTATTTCTATTTTTTTCATAACCTAGTCAATTAATACCAATTTGTCCATCTATTTTTCTTTTGCTTAATAAATTTGAAGTTTATTATTCAAAATTTAAGTTTTTAATCCATTAGATCCATTTCTTTGAGTGTTTTAGTCCATCATACATATGTCACACTTTCACTTAACAAATGTCCACAAATGTTCATTTGCTCAATGAATTTGCAAAAGTTTCTTTTTTTTTTCTTTTTCTTTTTTTTGGAATGTTTCTCCTTGATGGTTTGGAAACCACTAAATGAATTTAAGACAATGATAATAAGGATTTTAGTAATCCTTTTGACAAAATGTAGATCTAATTAAGGATTATCTTTGTGTATTAAGCATGAATAACTCTAAATTGATTTCATTTTTCATTTTAACATATCCGAAGAAAAAAGAATTAAGAATTTAAAATGAGTTTTTTTTTCAAAGGTAGAAGGACTACAATTTTCTTCTCATAAACTATGTAAGTTAACGATTTTCATAATTCATCTATTTCATACAGTCTATTGTGTAAAATATAATATGATTCACCTTACTTTCTTTCATCACTTACTATCTAAATCTCACTTCTAGAAAACATGTGTAGAAATAAATAAGACAATGTTTGTATAGCACAATGGAATTGAACGTTTTTATGCAATTTTTAAAGTTACCTAGTTTTATTTTTATTTTTATTTCTATACGAATAATAGTATGATAAATTAACATTTGATTTGACATATATTATAAAAGTAAAATAGTCTTAAAAAATAAATTTTTATATTTATAAAAGAAAAGAAAGAAAAAAAGATAATATATATATATATATATATATATATATATATGGATCAAAATATTATTACTCTTTATATATAATTTTTAATCTTGTTTCATGTGGAAGTCATTTGTATAAAGTGTTTTTTTTTAATAATTTATTTTAGACATTTTGAAACATTTAACTAGAGACATCAAGACATCAAATTATTTATGTTATCTAAACTTCTCTTCTTCTGAAATGGTAGTATTCATATATGTTAACATTTTATTTTATTTTTTTAAGAAGTTCGATATGTCTTATCTTTGTACAATAAAAAATATGATTTATTCTATTCACTTATGTATAATAGTGTATCAATTTTAATAGAGGGTAAAACGTGCATTCATACAGTTAAATTTACTTTGTTTAAAATCGAATGTTTTGTTTTATTATCTACATATAATGATCATATTTTTAAAAGACATATGGATATCATGAAGTCTAGAATAAAAAATATATATCCATTTATAATTTGTTTGATAAGAAAAAAATAAATATTTGAAGAATATTTGTGATTGGACATAATAAAAAAATGTTAATGTTGTTGGTCAAATCATATATTTTAACAAAAATATGATCAATGATCAACTCTGATATCTTTTCTATTCATTGTAAATTGAACATGATTTAGACATGTGAGATCTAGAAGAAAGTAAAATTTTCTATCTATTTTCTCAAGTATCAAATAATTTAATAGAAATATGATTGGGTTGATGTGTGAAATAGGGTTCTTTAGTCCTTTGTCTTAACATCAATCTCCATTTAAAGGATTAAGTATCTTATTCTTTCACAAATCAAGTGTTAATACCTATGCATGACTAACTTCACACATGTCTGTAACACAACCTTATATGTTATTTGGTTTTTGGATATTGAGCTTCTAATATTTTCTTTATGATAGATCTCATATGACTTTTCTTTTCGTGAATTGAATTTTAAGATATTCACTTTTCTTTGTTGGCTCAATATTTGTTTCTTACATTTTTATAATAAGATAGTCAAATGATTATTCATTTCATAAAAAATATAAGAAAAGAATATCATTTGTTTATATTTTATGGTGGACTTCAGTTATGTGTTGTTACGAGTTAGGTATCTTAAATAAAAAGCACTACATCAATACAACCTTTTACACACTATTAATGAATATTCATTTTTTTTATATTCATAGTTGCACAAGATCTTACACAAGTACTTTGTTTTTATCACTAGTAGAAAAAGCAGTTTCTAACGCGCCATATAGGCTTCGGTTAAGAAAAAATCGAAGCGTACAGATGTATATACCTCGGTTTAGAGAAACCAGAGGTGGAAGGGGCATATTACAACGATTAGTTGTAGAACCGATGCCTATACCTCTGCACGACGCCCTGCAAATCAAACTTTTGGTTGACAACTTTTTAGAAAAGGTCCTATTGCATCGATTGGTAGCAGACCCGATGCCTATACTTTTGCACATCACTCTGCAAGTCAAACTTTTTGGCTGACATCCTCTTGAAGAGGTCCTATTGCCTCGGTTAGATAGGAAACTGATGCCTATACACCTGCCAAAACCTACAACGCCTCTCCAAGCCCCTCTGAAACCCAGGCTTTCCGCTTGAAGCAATGACAGGACTGTGCTATTGCCTCGGGTAGTTAGTGGGACCAAAGCATATGTTTGGAGATTATGCATCGCTTTTATAGGAAATCGAGGCCTATTTAAGCTTAGGCATCGGTCAGTTGAATAACCGAAGGATATCCTCATTTACAATTTTTACTCTCGCGCAAGAAGTTACCCTAGACTGTTCATCTTCTTTCTTCCTCGCCTAAACCTGCATTTTCTCTATGGCCATCGGTTAGTTGAACTTGCATTTTCTTCCTCGCCTGAACCTACATCTTCTTTCGCGTAAGAAGTTACCCTGTGTTTTCCTCCTTTCTTGCGGCCTCTCTTCTTCATCTTGTACGCCTAAACTTTCTCCGTTTTCCCTACACTATGCATCCATTTGCTGTGAGAATTGGTGCACCGTCGTTCTCCCACTCTGTCGCCTTCGTCCCTGTAGTTGTCGCCATTGTCGCCCACTCTGTTGTCGTCGCCCCCGTTGCCTTCGTTGCCCTGTTGCCGCCGTCGCCCCCGTTTGCGTCGTCGCCCCCACTGTTGTTGTCACCCCACTGCCCATCACGGTAAGTTGTTAATAAATGTCATCCTTTAGTTGCAATGCCAATACTTTGACTTCTTCATACTTATTAGGCATCCTAAATTCTCCAACAGAAATAGTTTCAAAGTCTCTAATCTCGATCTTATAATATTTTAACTTGTCAAAGAATAATTGATTAGGAAGACTTATGGATGCTTAAGTCTACCACTTTCAACTGATGCAAATTTGTTAGCTTAGAAAGAAATGAATTTGACCTTTATTTGTATCTATTTTCGCCAACATTTTGATCAAGCTTTTGCTTATGTACAACTCTTCCAAACACGTCAAACTTGATAAAAGATTAGGTGGAATGATCTTTAACTCGAAACAATCGCTGATGTCTAGTAGTCGTAACTTATCCAAGTATCTTAACTCAACTGGCAAATTTTTAAGTTAAGATCTAGATAAACTAAGAATTTTAACTTTTTAACTTTCCTAATAGAGATAAATTGAAATCTAAATTGCACCGCTCCAAAGAAAACATTATGAGGTTCGATAAACATTCAATTGAATGTGGTAAGCTTGATAGATGAAAACCAGTCAATAATAAAACTTTCAAATTTTTCATTCTTCTGAAGAAACTCTCAGGTATTTATTGATCTAAAAGTTAATGTGTTGTAGCTTCTCCCATTAAATGTTGTTTTAGGAGACCTCAACAACCCAATTATTATGATTAAATATAGATACAAAAAAGAAGTTTCATGAGGCCATGGTTAAAAAACAGTGATTAAAAACAGTTATATTGTTTGTTTAAATATATTGTTTGCTTTAATATATTGTTTGTTTCAATATATTGCATGTTGTATATGTAATTATTTCTTTGCTTGAATATATATGATTGTTGACAATTAGCCTAAGTTTCCCGTTTGAGATTCAATACAAAAATTATTTACTATCTCTAGATTTTTTGAACAAACGTACTTTTTACAAATGAATATAGGAGATGGTAATAATAATTTACAAGTATTGAATCTTGAATTGTCCGGTTGGACAGTTTAAGAAGAGTAATAACTTTTTCATAGTTTATTAATAAATATCAATTTTAATATACATGTCTTAAATTTCATGAAATTTTGTAGTTGTGTTTTCTATTGATGTTCGGGTACATATTTGATTGTGATTTATAATCACTTTTATTTCGTGTAACCTGAAGACCAATGCGAAATGCTGACAAATTTTTGTAAAATTGATATGTTTAATAAACTAAAAAAAGTGAATCTTCTTGAATGAGATAGGGTCACACCTTGAATACAAACACAAACAAAGTGATCATTCAAGATTATTGAAATTGTGTAAATAATTTCAGTAAACATGCATACAGATCGAGGGTGGATGAATTTACCACGCATTAGCACTGAGTACGAGAGAGGGGTAGAAGAATTTATAGAGTTTTCGCAACGTAATGCAAGTACAAGTGGTGATGATGAAGTCAAGTTTAGATGTCCCTGTGTGAATTGTTTGAATGGGAGGAACTTGAACGCAACTGATATTAGGGAACATCTTATGTGTGATGGTTTCATACGAAGTTATACAACATGGCACGGTGAATCAATAGACTTTCCAATTTTCTCTCACTAGTAAAAATCGATCTTTTACCGCGCACATTATGCCTCGATTCAATAGAAACCAAAGCATAATATTACGCGGTGCATTTTTGAAATTATATTGAGAGTATATATACAACACAGTGTCATTGTCATCATCATTCTCATCATCATCGTTCATCACATCACTGTTATGTAACACTCACTCCGGGAATCGTGTTGAAGCTCATGAACAGTCTGAACACCGGCGTGAAACCGATGAGCGAGCACCACAGCTCACTCTTGCAGGTCACCGAGATTGTCCTCGCCGACCTCGACGGGAAGAATTTGATCCCCAAACAGGGCTTCTACATCAAGGTCTCCGATTCCTCTCACTCTATCTACACGAGTCTACCCTCCGACCAAGACGACGTCGTTCTCGGTCAATTCATCTATGTTAATTTTGTTCTCTTTATGCGTTGGGTCACGAATTCCATTTGTCTTACCACGAGAGCGTGAGAGGAGGCGGGGGTGAGAGTCTTTGAGAGGGGAACATTGGAACAAACCCTAATCCTCTTCTTCAATTTTCGTCTACTCTTCAAACTTAAATGAAAACCACCGTTGTTCTTCCCATTTTATTTTCTCTTTTGCTTTAAAATTCTTTAAACCCTAGGATATTGGGGGATTGTGTGACGTGAGTAAAGAGCCTTCAATTCTCTATTCTAACGTGAGAGAGGAGAGGGTATAAAATAGAGCTATTCTTTAGGAATGCCATTTCTTTAATATTATTGATTCATTACTTCTCCGTCAGTTTTCTCTCAATATCTCTTAAGAATGTCTTGCATATTGTTTTGTTGTTCCTTTGCAGGTTTAGCTCTTCAGAATTCATCATACCTTTTCACAAATTCTTAAAGAGTCTTGGTTGTTCTTATTTAGTTGGAATGAGGCTCATGATGCGTTTTGAAATAGAAGATGTTGTAGAGCGGAGGTTTGTTAAATTATCAAATATCGTACGAGTTCATGCTACTTATGGATTACCTATCAATAAGTGATCTTGATACAATTTTTATTGAACAATGGCTGGAATCAGTGATGTTGATCCTGTTAGATGGCCTAAATCGAAATGGAGATACCTACTGGTATGTCAGCTTTGGTCTTACGTCTTTCTCTGATTTTGTTATTGTTCATGTACACATGATTGTGTTTTGTAAGCTTTAAGAGTTGATATTGTAATGTTTTGGTCATACTGAACTCATTACGAAGATTAAGTCTATTCCCATTGGATTTTCGGCTCGGGATTCTCTATAGACTACATTAGTTTTATACTTCATCAATTTTTCTTTTGTCAGGACTCCACCTTTCTATTCATATGCTATAAATCCATTTCATTTAACACGACAACACCAACCATCACCACCACCACTTGCACCATCTTCTTCTCTGGGTTTTGTTTCTCATTTTCACCTCTTCTTCTTCCAACTTTCTCTTCTACTATATTTCTCCAATTCCAATTATCAGTTTTCCTCCTTCATACCTCGACTTTCTTTCCTCTCATTGTCTTACCTCTGGATCTTGGTTATCATTTTAGTGCAGACAATTAACTGTAGGAGGAAAAGCTCCCCCTAGAATTTCAATTTTCAGGTACGCACTCAACATGTTCTTCATTAGGTCGAACTTTCAATAGTAGCGGTGGAAATTGTAGGAGGAAAAGCTCCCCCTAACCATCATACAATTGTAGGTTGATCAAGTGGTAGAAATTTAATGCGTAATATGATGAGTGAAGGACAATCAATTCGGAAGCCACCATATTTTAATGGCAGAAAATATGATGAATGGAAGAGGCAAATGATAGTATTCATTACATCTATTGACTACAAGCTTTGGCTTGTGATTAAAAATGGACCCACAATTCCAACAAAGGTAGTACATAATGAAGAAGTGCAGAAGAGTGAAGATGAATACTTAAACCAATGATCTCAGAAAGGATTATGAGTAGCAGCGTATAACAATCTTCGTATTGTTGAATTCTCTTGTCTAGATAAACATCTGCAATTGGATGCTCAGTTGTGTTTATGAGGAAAGAAGAAAACATCAGGGAAAAGGATCATTGGTTTTCAGGTTGTTTACTTCTCACTCTTTTTCTGGTTTAGAATTTTCTTTTCTAGGACACCCTATACAAAATTAGAGAAAACTTTTATGTCTTGTTCAGTATAATCAACGAGTATGTTATTGCTTGCTAAGTTTATATTTACTTAAACAAGGTGAATGTCCAAACCTCTGTGATGGTCAAAGAAAATAAAAAAAGAAGAAAAAGAGTCAATAGCTTTGAAATGGACGTGGAGGTAAGAGAATATTGATAATTCTCTTCATGTTAAAAGCAACATCTCTGTTCCTGGACTTACTGATCAAAAACTCATGGCTAGTGATACCAGTGACTATCTTTGGTACACGACGAAGTAACCACTCCCACTTAACCTTTTTCTTTCATTTTTAAGTTCTTTTGTTCCTCTTTATTGTTGTTGATCGTTGATAACGGTTGAAAAACCGTTATTTTTATACTTAATTTTGATATCAAATGCACCCTTGTTGACTTAGAAACTTGCTTTGACTCATGATTTTTCTTTAGTTTTATGAATAAAAGAGTTGATGACATGTTTTATGATTTTATCAATAAATTCCCTTGATTTGGTAGGTTTTCGGAATGATTTGAAAGACGGGTTGAAGTATCAAGGGTTGCAATGGAGAAAAGTCAAATAAAATGCAGAAGAGTCAACCAGTCAACCAGTTGACTAGAATGTTGACCAGAGCGTTGAGCGGCAGTTTTGGGCGCTGAGCGCCAGTGCCGTAGGACGCTGAGCACCGTTTTTTAGCGTTGAGCGCTGGGGACGCGGGCTTTGACCTGTTTTCTGCGATTTTTATGATCTGTTTGGGCTTGGACTTGTTTTCTGTTATTTTTATGCCCTATATAAAGGCTAGAACGTCTTAGGGTTTGTATCTTTTGATGGCTTAGACACAAAAACACATTTTTCACCCCTTTGGGGATAGATTTGGAGATGGTGACAACACTCCTTTTCTCCTTTTTAGGGTTTCTATCTAATCATTCCATTATTCACCTACTTTCTCCATGACGATGGAGAACTAACCTTATTTGTTGCAGGGGAAAGATGTAACCTCTAAACTCTTTTATATTGAAATTCGTATTTTATTCATATGCTTGTATTATCAATTGTTGGGTTTCTTATCTATGATTAATGCTCTTATCGTTTAACTCATTCGGTAAGAAGATATTTGCCTTTGTCGATACGGAGACGTACGGTAAAGTCATGAACTGATAGGAATTCCCTTGATTAAGCAATACTGCCTAGAGATAGGGGTAGGACGATCAATTGTATTTTCTTTTGTAATATATTGCATTGCTAATTACTTAGGGAGACTAGAGATGGTAAACTAGTAATTGGTGGTAGGCTCTTTTCGCCGAGAGATCGGGTTTAGAGTAGGCTAAGAAAGTTTGCATGACAATTGATAATAAAGCGAATTTAATAAGAAAAGTAGATATATGAGAGTGATTGGGTGAAATCTGAACCTTAACAACAAACCCATCTCATATTATCAACATCATTCATCCACTTTTGTGTTTAACCTCAATTGATCAAATTGCATTCATGTTTATTTTTCTGTACTTTATATTGAAAAACCCTAAAATATTGTTCTTATAGTCTTGATTGGTTAAGCAAAAGCACAACAGTTTAGTGCCATGAGTCTCTTGGGAAAACGATACTTGGACTTACCATTTTATTATTACTTGATACGATCTGGTACACTTGCCAGGGGATTAACAAGTTTTCGGCGCCGTTGCCGGGGACTCGTGGTATAATTATTCTATGTGTATGATTCTTAATCGATTAGACTTTCTATCTTTCTTTCTATCTATCTTTCTGTTTTTTTTCTTTCTGTTTTTATCTTTCTGTTTTTATTTTTTTTATCTTTATTCAAAAAAAACGAAAAAAAATACCTTTTTCTGTTTTTATTTTTCTGTTTTTATCTTTCTATTTTTTTTTAAATATATATATATTTTTCTGTTTTTATATTTATGTTTTTATCTTTATTTTAAAAAAAAACGAAAATAAAATAAAATAATATTTTTTCCTCATTCGTCCCCTCATTCTTCTCCTCATTCGTCCCCTCATTCTTCTCCTCATTCGTCCCCTCATTCTTCTCCTTACCTTTCCATCTTCTATCTTTCTATCTATTTTCCTTTCTATTTTATTTTTTTATCTTTCTATCTTTATCTTTCTAAAAAAAATGAAAATTAAAATAAAAAATAATATCTTTTATTGTTTTTTTTAAAAAGAAAAAAAAATATATCTTTTACTGTTTTTATTTTTTTGGCTAATTTTGTGTTCTAGTGCAGTGTTCTTTAGTGTGTGCAGGATAAGATTTGTATCAGGAGCACAAGATCATCAGGAGGCAGATAAGGAAGGAGAATTGGTTCACCAACACCCTGATGTGAAAAGTGACAAACCCAAACCTGGGACACCAGTGAAATTCAAGAATAGGTTATGGGTTGTCAAGACTATCAAAGCAAATAGAGCGCGCTTGAGATTGAGAATCTTTAGAGTTGGTGACAGGGAAATTTTTTAGATTTTGTTGGTCTCATGAAGGAAGGAAGAAAGGCAACATAAAATATCAACACCTACTGATGGGTGTTTAGGCTTTACTGGGTCAAGCTAATGACGTTAAAAGAGCACTTACTGGGAGGCAACCCAGTTTTTAACTTTTTCTTTTTAATTGAATTATTTGTGAGGTGTGGATTTGATTTTTTTTCTTGTTTGAGTTTTTTTTTAGGTTCAATGCTGCTTCTGATGGCAGTGATGATAGCATCTACTGATGGATGCTTTTACAACATCTACTGATGGATGTTGTTATGAAAGAGGATGATGAATAGACATCTACTGATGGATGTCACTGACAAAATTTACTGATGAATGCTACTGGGATAGCATCTACTGAGGGATGCTAGAAGATTTAGGTATCTATAGAAGGATACCAGGAAAGTACACCTACTAATGGGTGATGGTAAGGTTTGAACCTACTGATGGGTGCTAGAAAGGTTTGGGTCAAGCTCGTGACGTTAAACAAGCGCTACCTGGGAGGCAACCCAGTTGATTGATTTATTTTTGCATGTTTTAATTCTTGTTCTAGTCGCATATATGAGATAAGTGATTGGGAATTGCTTAAAAATTAAATTTTGAAAGTTGAATTTGAAGGTTTAAAGGGTTAAAATGTTTTAAACAAAAAAAAGAGGGGTGTAAACCGCGCACCGCCGGGCGGTGGCGTCACTGAGGAGTATATGTGTTTTAAAAAGATTGTTTGATTTTTTTTACCTCTTAGGGCTTGCCCAAGCACTCTCTAACAGAACCATAACCTCTCTTTCACTTTCAAACACTTTTCCAAAGTTTTCTCATCACTTCTCCTACCATCCTCTCTCTTGAAAACCCAATTTTTATCAATTTTTCCATCTAAGTTTGGGGTTTTGTGAGAGCACAGTTATTTGGGGTTGATTCCTCCACATTCATTGGAAGAAGTTTTGTGTTTTACTAACGTTTAATGAGATTCCTTGTGGTTTTGTGAATTGTACTTGATGCAGAGATGTCCTCCCCCTCATCAGGAAAGAGGATCAAGACAGTGGGGAACAAGAGGAAGGAATCAGAGTTGGATCAGCTGAAGCTCCATTTATGGAGGAAGATGTTGAGGATGACGATTTTGAAAAAGGAGATGAGATAGCATTTACTGATGGATGTTATCTACACTAGAACAAGATTTCCTATCTTTTGTATTTGTATCTATTTGTTTCTGTTTAGTAGTGTAGGATTGATGCACTTGGTTGGACACTATATCTGATGCAGTGGTTTGATATTGATATTTTTGCATGATTGGTATTGCTTGATGATGCTTTGATATTGATGATTTTGAGAATGTGCACAATATGCTGATATATAGGTGGTGTTTCACAAGCTGTGTGAACAGATGCATTGTGATTTTGTGATTGTGATTATGAGGCTAAGCAGGGTATTTGATTGAATGATTGGAATAAGCTTGTGTGAGGTTTTGAGCTCCAGAGTTCTTATTGATATATTTTCTATCAACTAGAAGCATGAATGATTTTGCCTGAGTTTTGTGATTGATTGAATTGCATGTATGTGTCATATGATCAAGGCCGTTTTTGATAAGCCCTTTTCTAAGCCAAAAATCTCAACCCACAGGAAAAAGAACATCTTATGTTCTACCCTTTTTGAACCTAAGCCTTAAACAGGATGAGAACCCTTGCTTTGAAAATTTTTGCCTTGAGTTAGGTTGAGAAATATTTTTGTGGTATTGTTAAAGGTTCAAGTTTGGGGTTGTTGGAAGAATTGAAAAAGAAAAGAAAAGTTAGACTTTGAGCTTATGTGTTGAAAAGAAAATGCATGAGAAAAGATGAAAAAGATAGAAAAAGCAAAGCATGAAAAGAAAAGATCAATGTGAAGAAAAGGGAAAGTGGGAATGAGTGAGATTGGTAAAAAGAGAGTTTGTGCTTGAACTATGAATGTATAGGTAACTCTCTTAACTCAAGGGTTTTTTGATCTAGAAAAACCAATTTTCCTTGTTAGCCCAACCACATTATAAGCCTTGAAAAGTCCTTGTGATGACATGTGTATGTGATGATGTTTGATTGTGGCAAATGAAAGGCAACTTTGTTCTATGTGACATGTAGATAGTAGAGGGAAGGAGTGGCCTCTATACACCTTTGAGTGAAACACTTATGAGTGCTTGAGTATCTGGTGAGGAATGATTCCATGACTTCATGATTATATCTATGCTTAGCTAATTGATCATTCATGAGAATAGCATCTGTTGGAAGATTATGTGATTGTGTGAACACCATGATGAGTAATTTGAATCAAAACATGTGCACATCTTGACTAAATTTTATTGATAAGTTGATTTGAGTGATTACCTATCTTGAAAGAAAGAGCTTTTGAAGGTGATTGAACCACTGTGATGATTTGTGGAAAACTAAGTTTCATTTTGTTTGCTTGAGGACAAGAAAAGTTTCAAGTTTGGGGTTGAGATACGGTTGAAAAATCGTTATTTTTATACTTAATTTTGATATCAAATGAACCCTTGTTGACTTAGAAACTTGCTTTGACTCATGATTTTTCTTTAGTTTTGTGAATAAAAGAGTTGATGACATGTTTTATGATTTTATCAATAAATTCCCTTGATTTTGTAGGTTTTTGGAATGATTTGAAAGAAGGGTTGAAGTATCAAGGGTTGCAATGCAGAAAAGTCAAATAAAATGCAGAAAAGTCAACCAGTAAACCAGAATAGTCAACTAGTTGACCAGAGCGCTGAGCGGCAGTTTTGGGCGTAGGGCGCCAGTGCCGCAGGACGCTGAGCGCCGTTTTTGAGCGCTGAGCGCTGGGGACGCGGGCTTGGACCTGTTTTCTGCGATTTTTATGATATGTTTGAGCTTGAACTTGTTTTCTGTTATTTTTATGCCCTATTTAAAGGCCAGAACGTCTTAGGGTTTGTATCTTTTGATGGCTTAGACACAGAAACACACTTTTCACCCCTTTGGGGGTAGATTTGGAGATGGTGACAACTCTCCTTTTCTCCTTTTTAGGGTTTCTATCTCTTTCATTCCATTATTCACCTAGTTTCTCCATGACGATGGAGAACTAACTTTATTTGTTGCAGGGGAAAGATGTAACCTCTAAACTCTCTTATATTGAAATTCGTATTTTATTCATATGTTTGTATTATCAATTGTTGGGTTTCTTATCTATGATTAATGCTTTTATCGTTTAACTCATTCAGTAAGAAGATATTTGCCTTTGTCGATACGGAGACGTACGGGGAAGTCATGAACTAATAGGAATTCCCTTGATTAAGCAATACTCCCTAGAGATAGGGGTAGGACGATCAATTGTATTTGCTTCTATAATATATTGCATTGCTAATTACTTAGAGAGACTAGAGATGGTAAACTAGTAATTAGTGGTAGGCTCTTTTCGCCGAGAGATCAGGTTTAGAGTAGGCTAAGAAAGTTTGCATGGCAATTGATAATATAGCGAATTTATTAAGAAAAGTACATATATGAGAGTGATTGGGTGAAATCTGAACCCTAGAAACAAACCCATCTCATATTATCAACATCATCCATCCACTTTTGTGTTTAACCTCAATTGATCAAATTGCATTCATGTTTATTTTTCCGTACTTTATATTCAAAAATCCCAAAATATTGTTCTTATAGTCTTGATTGGTTAAGCAAAAGCACAACAGTTTAGTGCCATGAGTCTCTTGGGAAAACGATACTTGGACTTATCATTTTATTATTACTTGATACGATCTGGTACATTTGCTATGGGATTAACAATTGTACCATATTTTTTCTGTAGCAGACTTCCTCTCAAGCAGGATGATCCAATTCGGAGTGAAAATACGACTCTTAGGATTAATGGTAGCGGCCATGTGATTCACACATTCGTTAATGGAGAACATATTGGTATAATTTAAGATTCTTGTGTTAATTAACATTATATTATTTGTTTTAGAATTTATAACAAGTTCTCACAACTCTTTACTTAATAAAGTTCTCATTGGGCCACATATAGAATTCACAATGAAAAATTTGAGTCAAAGATTAAGTTCAAGCGTGGAACAAATACAATAAGCTTGCTCAGTGTCACCGTTGGACTTCAGGTTCTTACTTATAACCCTTCATGGTTTAAATTTATATAATAAGAATAATAATATTTTATTTGTTTCTATTTTAGTGATTGATGTTTTGGAAAATATTGAAAAATAGAACTATGGACCATACTTTGATACATGGCATTCCGGTCTTGTTGTGCCAATTGAGATACAGAATGATAGCTCAAAAAGTTCAACCGAAAGATAAGCATTATATCTTTTATAATACGAATTAAAAAAATTATTAAATACTTATTCTGCGAATGAACCAATCACTAAGTAAGTTATGGGGACCTGCTATTTGAAATCTAATTGAACTTGAAATAGCTTATTTAATTTATTAATAATTCCTTTGACAATTTTTGACACTTTCTGTTGCAGATATGTACAAAAGTGCAAGTTTCCTCAAGATGGTTCACCACCAAAGTCTCTTAGGTACAGTTATATGTTAATAGGTTTTTTTTAGTCAATATATAATGTTTTGCATAACGTAGTTTTGGTTTTGTTATTGATATTATTCCCTAAGTAGATACTCCAGGAGAAATCTATGGAGAGGTGATCCAATTGAAAGACGTTACAGAGAATACATGGAGAGGTAATATAATTGGTCAAAATATTTTTAATTGACGAATTTCGTTTCCTTGATATCAATTGACCAATTTTTTATGGATAATTTTTACCTTTTATTTATTTGTTCATATTCTTTGCTATATTTATTGTTAATAGTTTTTTTTTATCATTTATACTGAATAATTTATTTTGTTACTTTTCTTTCGGCTATGAAATGTTTAATTGGTATTGCAAATGTTCTATAACTAAATTTTACCAATATCTTTTGAATTTTCTTTTTGAGATTATATGTAATCCTTTTTGCTTTTTCATTTGCAATAACATCATAATCCTTTCAGTTTTTTCATCATAGTATAAACATGTTAGTAATTTAAAATGCGATTTTGACTTATGAAAATGATTTTTTATAAATTGCTTGGGTTGCGTTATAGGACCCTTTTCTAATAAATTGCTTATGCTACCAATATATTATTTCTTAAGTTTACAAATTAATTGTTTTTAATTTTACAATTTATTTTATATAATAATAATTACTTTTGGTTTTATATTATTTTAATTTAATATTAAATATATTTCATGTTAATCACATTAATCAAACCATTAAAATAATAAAAAAAATTAAATTAGAGATGATGTCGTGAATAAAGATGACAAAGATGAAGAAGAATGGTGAAAATAGGATAGTTCCGATAGTTTTTACAAAACCTCTACCAATCCCAACGGTTTTTGAAAAACCCCTACTAATTCTTGCGGGTTTTGCAAAACCTCTACTAGTTCCGGTGGTTTTTGAAGAAACCTCTACTAATCTCGAAAGTTTTTACAAAGCCCCTACTAATCCCAGTGGTTTTGCAAAATCCCTGCTAATTCCGACGGTTTTCATAAAACCCTTGCCAATTCCGATGCAGCTTTTTCCAGTGTTTTTTGCACCTCTTTTCCAGGAGTTTTGCAACACCGAGAATTGTATTTTCCAAGGGTTAAAACCCCCGCTAACGTTAAAAATAACTCCTACTAAAATTGTATATTTTTTTAGTGATAGGTCGCGGTTCCCCTCAGAATCGCGGCCTATTCCTCTGTAAATTTATATTAGGACAAATTAGATATAAATGTCAGATAATTGCAAGGGAATAGGCCGCGATTCTGAGTGGAATCGCGGCCTATGCGCCCTACAAAATTCTAACATTCCTCCTGCAAAATTCTGACATTCTCCCAAAAGCAGTTCTGAAATAATTTTGCAGGGCGAATAGGCCGCGGTTCTATTCAGAACCGCGGCCTATTCCCTACAATTAGCTGACATTTATATCAAGTCTATCCTAATATACATTTACAGGGGAATAGGCTGCGATTCTGAGGGGAACCGCGACCTATTCGCCTGCAAAATTTCCCCCCCAAAAGTAGTTTTGAAATAATTTTGGAGTCAGGGAATAGGTCGCAGTTGTTCGGGGAACCGCGACCTATTCCCTTATCTGAATAAATTTTAAATGTTTAAGAGAATATGCCACGGTTTGGAGGGGAACCGTGACATAAAGACTGAAAAAAAAAATATCAAAATTGCCATTTTAGATCAATTTTCTATTTTTTTAATGAGAATAGGTCTCGGTTAAGTTGGGAACCGAGGTCGTATCTCCTCTTTTACTGCAGTTGTTTGAGAAACCGAGGTAGTAACGTTTGATTAGATTAAAAATATATTAGTGAATAGTTTCGTCTTTCTCGCGACTCTCTGAACCCTCTCGTCTCCGCTCTCCTCTCTGTCGCGCCCATTCTCTCTTAACTCTCAATCTCAAAAAAGAAAACATCCAATCTTTGAAGATTCGTCTAATTCGTTTAATTCGTCTTTGAAAGAAAGCGTTTGATTCGTTCAATTCGGCTCTCGTCCAGTCTTTGAAGATTCGTCCCTGTCAAATTCGTCCGGTCTTTGAAGTTTCAGGTAAACCGAACTCTCCTTTTTTCTTTGAAGTTTTTCGTCCCTGTCAAATTACTTTCCAAATCTTCAATCATCCCTTCTCAATTTTTTTCCATTCTTTAAAATTGTGTTTAGCAGGAAGGTTTCTCTTAAATTCTTGTTCTTCTTGCATTTGTGTTTTAAGGTACGTTCCTCAATTCATATCATCAAAATTTAGTTAGAATCTGTTTATCTTATATCATTCCTATTCCAATTATAATTTAGTTAGAATCTGATAAATTAAACTCTTCCAAAGTTTTGTATGTTCTTACTAGACTATTTGAAATGCTAGGCAATTGGTAGTGTAGATTAGTGAAATATAAGCTGACTGAGTTTTTGCTGCTGCTGCATCAGCATCCATCACCATGTCCATCACCATAGTTTACGGGTTCATATGACGGACCTAATAATAGCAACCTCAAAGAATAAAAAGTTAAATTCAAAACGTTAAGAAAACTTAGAACAAAATAAAACGTGTTAAAAAAACGGAGATTCTATTAAAAATGTTAACTAAGTTTCTGAATAAAATGTATTTCAAACGAAGTTCATATATAGGAAAACGGATTTAATGACTTTATCCCATAACTTATTTTAACTTTCATGGAATGACCAACTTTAATTTTTTAAATAAAAATATAAAAGAAAACGAATAAAAATTGAACAAATTGCATAAAAAAAGTTATCACTAATAAATAACAACTAAAAAAAGGGGAAAAACATTTAAATAAAAACAAAAGCAAGTTAATACGAAAAAGTAACGAGGCAAGTAAAGTAATTAGTTTAAATCAACCTGCGAAAAAGTAAATCTTTTTTTTTCCAACTAGCTTGTAAGTTTACTCTCCCACACCTTCTTTAATATATAAAATTGAATCGGTACATTCATAAAATAACTTTATTTCAATACATATTATTTATTATTAGATTATTGAATTTATTTGCTAAAATAGATTTCTCCGTGTCAAAATATTACCACTATTTATTTGACTTTACTAAGATATATCAACCGATTTTATGAACGGTAACTACTAAAAGATTTAAAAACATTATGGAAAAACAAAATCGGAAGATATAGGATAAACTTTTTAAAAGTTAGTAATATAAAATTCTTTATCTGCCACATAAACGTTTTGTTGTATTTGTGTGTAGGTTTTGTGATTTTGGTGCGGTCTAAAACTTGGATAGTCATATCTTCTTTATTATTGATTCCTTTTTCACGCTCTCAAGTTTATATTATTGTGTTTATTAAACTTTTTTTGTAAATTTTAATTTTTTATATGTAGAATATATGTAATTATATGTGATTGAATGTTTGAATTGATCATTTGAATGCTTATTAATTGTATGATTATATGACCGAATTGATTGTATGATTGAATTGATTTAATATGTAAAATTGTATAATTGTAATTTTGTAATGTTTAGGATGGATCGAAATTGGATTAATTTACCACACATTAGTGCTGAGTACGAGAGAGGGGTAGAGGAATTTATACAATTTGCACAACGTAATGAGGGTACAAGTGATGATGAAGTGAAGTTTAGATGTCCTTGTGTGAACTGTTTGAATGCAAGAAAGTTGAACGCAATCCAAATTAGAGAACATCTTATATGTGATGGTTTCCTAAGATGCTATACAACATGGATATGGCACGGCGAAGAAATGCACTTTCCGACTAACTCCCAAACTGAAAATGTTATTGATTCTACCATGGAAGAAGATCGACCGGATGAAGACAAATTAGAGGACATGATCAGCGATGTTGACGCATAAAATTTTGCCAAAGCTCCTCTGTACGAGACGATGTCGACTGATGTGGAAACACCTTTGTATGTTGGTTCAACTAAGTTCACACGTTTGTCAGCGGTGTTAAGGCTCATGAATATGAAGGCGACCAACGGATGGAATGATAAGAGTTTCACAGAATTGTTGACGTTATTGAATGAAATGCTGCCAGATGGAAATACACTACTCACTCGTAATTATGATGCGAAGAAAATTCTTTGTCCAATGGGTATGAAGTATAAAAGGATACATGCTTGTCTCAATGACTGCATTTTATATAGGAAATAGTTTGAATTTTTGACAAAGTGTCCAAAATGTGGGTTATCACGATACAAGTCAAAAAACAATAGTGAAGATAATGGTCAGATAGAAAAAAATGGATCTACTTTGAAAGTATTTTGGTATCTTCCAATTGTGCCCAGACTTAAGCGTTTGTTTGCGAATCCCAAAGATGCTAAAAACCTTAGATGACATACAGATGAGAGAAAAATTGACAGGCTGCTTCGTCATCCAGCTGATTCAAAGCAATGGAAAAATATTGATCAACAATTCTCCCAATTTGGTAAAGAGTATAGAAATCTTAGGCTTGGTTTAGCCACTGATGGAATGAACCCATTTGGTAATCTAAGTACCAATCACAGTTGTTGGCTAGTTATATTGATAATTTATAACTTATCTCCTGCATTGTTCATGAAGAGGAAGTACATGATGTTGTCTATGATGATATCTGGTCCAAAGCAGCCTGGAAATGACATAGATGTTTATCTAAGCCCACTAGTTGAAGACTTGAAGTTGTTTTGGGTTGATGGGGTTAAAATATTTGATGCATTCGCTTCTGAAACTTTTGTGATGCGTGCAATGTTATTTTGCACCATTAATGACTTTCCAGCTTATGGTAATTTGTCAGGATACAGTGTCAAGGGTCATAAATCATGTCCTATATGTGAAGAAAACACTGCAGCTCATCAATTGAAGCACGAAAGAAAGACAGTGTATCTGCGTCATCGGAGATTTCTAAAATATAATCATCCATATCGAAGGTTAAAAAAAGCATTCAATGGATATCAAGAGAGGGACGAAGCACCAAATCCACTTACTGGCCTTCAAATTCTTGAAAAAGTTAATAAAATACATCATGTATTTGGAAAAACATCCAAGAAGTCATCTGTAACGACCCCTTGGAAGAAGAAATCAATATTCTTTGATCTTCCGTACTGGTCAAAGTTAGATGTTAGACATTGCATAGATGTGATGCATGTAGCGAAGAATGTGTGTGATAGCTTGATTGGTACACTACTCAACATTCAGGGAAAGACAAAAGATGGAGTGAATGCTCGTTTGGATTTGGATGACATGAATATCCGAGAAGAGTTGGCACCCAAGGAGATTGGTAAATGTACTTATTTTCCCACTGAATGTTACACAATGTCTAGACAAGAGAAGATAAGGTTTTGCCTTTGTTTAAAGAGTATCAAAGTACCACAAGGATACTCTTCAAATATGAAGAGTTTAGTGTCGATGCAGGACTTAAAGCTTGTTGGATTGAAGTCTCACAATTACCACGTCTTAATGCAAAAATTGTTATAGATGGCTATTCGTGGAATTTTGCTGAAAAATGTTAGGCAGACCATAAACAGGTTGTGTTCATTTTTCTCGTCAATATGTAGTAAAGTCATCGATCCTACTAAGTTAGATGAACTTCAAGGCGAGATTGTTATCATCCTATGTCAACTAGAGATGTTTTTCCCTCCATCTTTTTTTGACATCATGGTACATTTACTTGCTCATTTGGTTAGAGAAATCAAGTTGTGCGGACCGGTATACTTAAGATGGATGTATCCTATTGAGCGCTATATGAAGATTTTGAAAGGGTACGTTAAAAATCCATATCGTCCCGAAGGTTCAATGATTGAAAGGTATATTGCTGAAGAAAGTATCGAGTTTTGTTCAGATTACATGACATCAATGAATCCAATAGGAGTTCCTCGCACATCATGGTTGAATAAATGTTCTACAAGTAAAAGCATCCGAGGTGTGAATGTGGTGACAAGAACATCTTTATATATTGAACAACACAGATGAGGTGATCCCTTTTTTGCAAGCACACAAAGCCATTGTGAAGAATAAAAATCCAAGTCAATCAGAGAAATGGTAGTTGATGGAGCATAACAAAACATTTATGTCTTGGTTCAAATCTGAAATTGACAAAGAGCCACATTCTTCTCAAACTTTGTTGTGGCTTGCAAATGGTTTAAAGTTTGATGTCATATGTTGTACAGGTTATGAAGTCAATAATTGCACATTCTATACGAAGACTTTGGATGATAAAAGCACAGTACAAAATAGTGGAGTCAGTTTAGAAGTTGAGTCGCTTCAATTTTCCACATCTAAAGATCAATCTCCTATACTTGGATCAATGAGATATTATGGTATAATAGAAGAGATATGGGAGGTTAATTACACCAAGTTTTTTGTTCCATTGTTCAAATGTAAGTGGTTTGACAATAAGAGTGGTGTGAAAATAGATGAATTGGATATGACACTAGTTGATTTTCGAAAGGTAGGTTATCAAGACGAACCATTTATCATGGTACATCAAGCATCTCAGGTTTTTTATGTCAAAGATCTTGCGTCTAACCATTGGTATGTGGCTCTTCAAGGCAAAAAACAAATTGAAGTTAACGAAGACAATCTGATTAATATTCCTATTGTTGACAACCATTCATTTCAAACTACGACAAATTTGGATGACCAACCTCTAGTTGACGATGTACATGCAATTCGGTCAGATCATAATGAGGGAATATACATATGATGAATCCATATCTTTATGTATGAATTTCAAATTTGTGTATAAGTTTTTTATTAATATTACATAAGTCTTTTATTAATATTTCCTATAACTACTATTACATGTTTTGTTAAATTATATGATATTACATACGTCTTTTATTAATATTACATGTTGTTATTTATTTTGACAGATATATGGCTGACCATCCACATTCATCAGGGGATGAGGCTCCCCCTTCCAGATCTACTAGAGGACCCACCAAAATGAAACAACTTTTGGTCAGAAAAAATAGTGGTGAAAGAACACCTGTGAATGTTAATGTCATCACGGGTGTGGCATCTGACCCCAATGCAGATGACTTATGATCATACCTTAGAGTAGTGGCGCGTGATAGGATTAGTATTCTTACTCCATCTTTTGACCATGTGTCTGAGGTTGATCGGAACATTATATGGAACGATATATTGGTAAGTTAATTAATATCATTTGAATTACAGTTTGTTTATATTGATAATTTTGTACTGATACAACTTTATTAAGTTTATTTCAGATGACATTTGACATTCCAAATGTCGCAACACTTACAAATAAGTGTTTATCAACTGTTGCTGAAAACTTTCAAGGTTTTAAAAGTAAGTTGACCTCGAGATATATATTTCGAAGCAAAAAAAATAAGTCTCCATGTCAAACATATAAGGTCATTGATGAGGAGACCTAGCACCTATTTGTACAGAGTCAGACATCAAAGGAATGACAGGTTAGTATAGTTGATATTATTCAATTCCTCATTAACAAATATATATCATATGAACTAATTAATTAAACATACGTGACAGGCAAAAAGAAGCAAAGCACAAGGAATAAGTGCTCAAAATAAAAAAACCCTCACCTATTATCTCGTGGTGGGTATAGGAAGCTTAACGAGAAAATCCTCAAGCAAAAGGCAGAAGCTAGACCATCATCTGAGGGTGGTAGCCCCCAACCACCTTCTCAGCATGAGAAATGGAAGTTCACTCGTTTAAAATCATCGGGCGCCTACTCTTCTGACACTGTGTTAAACTCGTGGCAAGTGTACCAGATCGTATCAAGTAATAAAAATTGGTAAACCCAATATCGTTCTTCCCAAAGGACTCTTAAGGCCTCATCTTTCGTGTAAACTAATCTTTTAAGACTTGAGAAAAGAAAATAATTTTAATGGTTTCAAATGCAAAACAAAAATAAACATGTAAATGCAGGAATTCAATTGACGAGAGAAACTATGAATGAATGAGGTTGTTGGGGTTTACAATTTCATCTTATCCACCCTCATATATCTACTCTTCTTATTTACTTTGCTTATTTATCATATTGCCATGCAAACTTTCTTGGTCTACCCTTAACCCAATCCCTAGCCTCCCCTAGTAACTAATAATGCATAATGAGCAGAAGCAAAATACAATTGATCGTCCTACCCCTATCCCTAGGCGGTATTAACATAATCAAGGAATTCTCCCCAGTTCATGACATTACCGTACGTCCCCGTATCAATAAAGACAAACAACATCTACCGAATGAGTTAAACTGTAGAAGCATTAAGCACAGGTAAAGAACCCAACAATTGATAAATCAAGCATATGCAAGCATATAAAGTAAACAATAATTTCAATATATGAGAGTTTCAAAAGATTACATTGTTCCCCAACAACTAAGGGTTTAGTTCACCATAATCATGGTGAAACTAGATGAATTGAATGGAAGAATGGAAAAAGAAAACCCTAGAATTGATAAAGTGGAGCCTAAGCATCCAAGAAATCTCCTCCAAAGGTGTAAAGCTGTTGTGGACTTTGTTCTCTGCCAAAAGAATTACATTTGAATTCGTACTAGGGCTATATATAAGCCAAAAAGATAACAGAAAAGATCTCAGAATCCAAAATATAAAAACAGACAACCGCCCAGGCGCCTAAATTGGCCGCTCAGCGGTTTTCCTCAATGCACGCCACCGCCCAGGCGCCAGAAATGACCACTGAGCGGTTTGCCTCTTGTCGCTCTGGACGCTCAACGTCACCGCCTGGGCGCCAGACAACAACTTTTCCTTGCACTAGGACACTCAGCGGTGGAATTGACCGCTGAGCGGTTCACAGACTCTTCTTTTCTTTCTTTTTCTCCTTCATTCTTAAGTCTATGACCTTCCTAATTCATTTCCATCTTCCATTTTCATCAAAAACCCTGCAAAACAATGCAAAACAAGCATAATATCTCTAAAAACAACTTTTGACTCTCATGTAACACAACTTAAGAGTTTTACTTGATTCTAATCTCATTTTAAGCTACAAAGGGTATGTTTTAATATCAAATTTATGCATGAAAATAACGACTTTGAGACCGTTATCACACTACACGGGAAATATCTGAAAAAATTGTTAGTTATCATTGTTCCTAAAATAATAATAGTTTAATTATACATACTACCTTGAACTTTTTAAAGAATAATGGTGTTTTGTAATGTTACAGGACTCCTTGGTTGAGCAGAGCTCCCAAGGTCAATTCACTCCAGAGGGTCACCAGGATATTCTTACCGCTGCAATTGGACGACCTGAGCACCCTGGACGTGTACGTGCTGCTGGAACTGGAGTAGGCATTCGAGATTATTTTGGGAGCTCTTCTCATCAGTCTTCATATGCATACAACGAAGCACAAGAACAAAGGCTGACACAAGAGATCACAAAAAAGCTTCGAGCGGACCTTAGAGAGGAGCTTAGGATGGAGCTTAGGACATAGCTTCGGACAGAGCTTAGTATAATGAGGTCACTACAGAAGTGATTGACAGAGTTATGCGCCAGTTCCAACAGCAGTTTGAGAGCTATGGCATGCGCCCGATGCCATCTCCTGTATAGGAACAGGAACATGTTGTGCCTCCCATAGGTAAAATTAATAAACATTTATGTTCAATAATTTCTATATTTTGTATAATCTGACATTTACTCTGACAGGTAGAAGCAGGAAAGGAAGTTGTTCAACATCAGTCGTCCTAGTGAATGACATGGACGATGCTAGTCCCTGTCTGCTATACATTTTAGATGATATCGGGACGATGCTAGTAGCTCGTGGAACAGTGTTTTAGGCAGCGATTGTTGTTCAGGGTATGGAGCTATCAGAGGATGAGGTGAAGGTCTCAGTAGACGACATTATCATACTAGATGCCTCAGTTCCTCTGCCCACAGATGAGATTTTCACTGTGGCATAGACATTCCAGTCTTTTATTGCTTGGCCTAAATAATTGGTTGGTTCAGTTTCTGACCCCCCCCCCCTAAGTATGGAATTCTACTTTACACTTCTATATTTTAAAGTTTACATGTTATTGATGTCAAAACTTATGTTATTTTTTCCATGTAACAACAGACGCATGCACAGGAGAAGATTCCTCTATCTGAGGACGATCCTCTTGGTTCATTGCAGCTACTTGCTGACATCATTGAAAATAAGCCTTTGGAGGTTGAATATGATGCTAATGTATTTGGGAGAGGCTCTAAGGTCCCAATATACCTGCATAGCCAAGATGTCAGAGAGCATGCGCCGGGAACAGAAGAGTTGAATATTACATTAGTTCAGTTATGGATGATATAAGTCTATAAGCAATTATTTATATAAAATTGATTTATATATCAAGTATACTTATATCAAAGTTAATTTTTTATTTCAGGTATATGTTTGTGGTCAGTAACAACTTGGGGTACAATGATGACTATGGGTTCATTGATCCCCAAATCATTCACGAAACAAATGATTTTGATGAGATCACAACATATCTCATAAGAAGATTTGTAAGCGGCAAGAAAATACATTTTATTCCTTATATATCTCGGTAAGTGAACTTTGTTAACATAATAAAGTTCCATATGTGATTTTAATATATAATAATTAAGTTATTATGAATTTCAGGCGTCATTGGCAGCTTCTTGTTATTTCTATACAGGAGAGCTATGCATTGTGGTTTTGCTCATTGCACAAGTCTCCTTGCACACATCTCAGACAAGCAGTTGATTGGTAAGAACCTCAATGTTTGGACTTTCTTCGTTATATTAATGAATGCTAAAACCTTTTTTTCTATATATAGTTCTATTTTAGCGAGTATGATGTTGGTTGGGAGATCAATTGCTAACAGTAGAAAGCTTGCATGGATTTCTCACGATTTGACATATGCTAAAGTCATACTTTCTTATAGTTGTTTTGTTTTAATGATTTTCACTGACTATTTACAACTGTGATGATATATTGTAGTGTAACAGACAGAATGGGTCATATGAGTGCAGATATTATGTAATGTATTGGATGGCCCACATTATTCGTGCCCATATAACAAGAGGCTGGGAAACGGTAATACTTAAATTTAACAAAATTTGATTTTCTCTAACATTTGGAATTTATATACACTAATTAATATCAATTGTCTTGTGTAGAGATTCAAGACTCCTACACCAATTGAGAAGCCACTTTCATTCCTGAGGAAAGATATTGCAAAACATTTAGTTAGATTATATAATAGTTCATAGTTATTAGATTTAAAATACATTAGAACATGTTGATTTATAGTTATTAGACTTTGTACATTATGTGATGTAAATATTGATTATTGTGTTGAATGTGTTGAATTTGCGTTAAATCTGTATACATTATGTGATTGTTTGATATACATGTCTGTTTTTGTGATAGTGGATATCACAAAAACAGACCTGCTATTGCAGTTGTGGCCAAAACCGAGGTAGAAAGTTAGACGAAAATTTAAAAAAAAAGGGGGGGGGGGGGTTGGCCGCGGTTCCAACAGGAACCGTGGTCATATCCCCAGGTTTTTACCGCGGTTGGATCCCCAGGTCATATCCCCAGGTTTGGTTCTAAGTATATATTGTTTCCTTCATTCCTATATAAGTTATAGTTATTCTTAGAACATAATACACTGCAAAAATATAATCCACTTGTTTGCGTGCACAATTGTCTTTTGGCTAGTTGAGGATGTTTTCGGGAACGTCTCTTATCTTCCAAATTTCTTTTACCACTAATTTAAATTTTATAGTTACTTAGATGGTTACTTTTTTTAACATACAAGGGAAACAAATTTAAATAATTATTGAGATCTTGCATTAACCAAATTATCTTATATTAATGTGTGAAGACTTGTAAAATGATATTTATTTTAGAAGTAGTAGTGAGTTAAAAATAATGAGATTTTATTATTTTAATATTAAAAGGTTTGAATATAAAAAGAATTATTATAAACAAATTTTATTATTTTAAAATACGAAACCACTTTTCTAGAGTTCTATGTCTTCTCTCTAATGGTTCTTACACCCTGTTCATTTGTTTGAATATCGGAAACCACATGTGTAATCCTTACAGTGAGATCTTCAAGTTTGTCCGATCAATTTCTCAAATAGAGTAAGGTAGTTTTCTAACCTTACTAATTTCACGTTCTTCAATGCATGTGGGGATTTTCACATTCTTAAGATGTTTTAGGGTGTTTAGAAGGTCCTAGGAACCATTCAAAGTTGTGGGATAAGTGTGCAAAGTGATCCAATAGAGAGTAGGAATTTCTGATAGAGCCTGGGCGCCAGTTTCCAAAGGCCAAGGCATTGAGCGTCAGGAAACAGAAGCTCTAGCTTTTGGGCGCCTGAGCGCCAATTCCCTCTACCTCCTTAAGTTTTTTTTTTCTAGTTGTTGTGAATTTCAATGGATGTTTGAGGTTCTATGATGGATGTTTATTGATTCAGTTATTCTCTGGCAGTGTTATATGAGAATTTATATGTGAATGAAAGGTTGTGGAAAAGTGTTCCAAGGAGGAATTCCTTATTGGTAGTTTCATAGGTTGTCGTTATGAATGTAAGAAGCTTAATTCTGATGGGTTATCCTGATACTCTAATGATTATTCATGCTCAAGTAGAGAATGATGAGTCATGTGGTGAGAGTAGCAAGAGGTCTTAGTCTAAGTGCTTCTAGTATGGCCTACGGTACAGACTAACCTTGATTGGTAGCTTTGATGGTTGTTAGTTGTTCCACCACACAAGTGCATAACTCACTATGGTCCTAGTCTAAGGGCCTTTCTCCATCTGACAAAGGGTATGTTAAAGGACTAACTTTGTGTGGTAGCTTTAATGGTTGTTAGTTGTTTCATCACACAAAGAGCAGAACATGTTATAACTCGATTTCATTGTATATCTGGATGGTCAAGTCTAAGTCTGTTGCATGTTTAGGATGGATGGTTATATTGTGTGTTATTTGTCTCTGTGTTGCTTTCTCTTTTTCGTGATTATCAATGATTTAAGTTTAGAGAGACGTTCTTTTCAACAATTCCAAAGAAAAGTGAGAGTGAAGTTGACAGGTTGTTAAATAGATTTACAAAATTAGATCTCTTGTATTTATTTTAAAGTTTATATTGGTATAGTGATAATATTATTATATGTGTAATATTTTATTTTAATAATTTTGTACTATTAAAACTGAATGTATGCAAACTGAAATTGCAAGTTAATTTTATTAAATTAAGTTAAACTTAAAATTATTTTTATAACTTACGTTAAAATATATTTTAACAAATCTTATTATTTATTAAGTTTATTGTTTCATCTATCATCGATATAAATATTTAATTTTTTGTTTGAGATCTGTAAGTCTTAACTTAAAAAAAAATGTGTTAAAAACTTCACACAAATTCAAACTATAATATATAAATTATCAGATTTTATAAAATTGAAATAGACATCCTTCTTAACAAAATAATGATAATATTTGAATAGGCAATAATAGATACACGAGAGTACATCTTTGGTTTCTTGACTTATGCATCCAGTATAGAGCCCATAAATCCATACTGGCTTTTAACTGAATAAAAGAGAGTATATGATCCATCAGATTGCCAGCAATTTTGTCATTCCTTCCTCAATATTTATGTTCTGCGGAGCTATCCCATTCAAAACTGTAATGCTTTTTTTTTAATGAAAGAATTTAGTTTTATTGACCCCAAAACAGGAAGACTCATTACATCATTGTTGACGAATGTGGCAATCTGAGAAAAGACATCTAACTAAAACACTACGGTTAGAATCAAGGCATTACAAAAATCTTGATCCAAGAAGTACATTACAGATAATAATAAAATTTAAGAACTTAAAGATACTGACAAAAAAATGATACAATGGTTATATAACGACGGAGAGGAGTTACTTGGTCAAGGGGAAACTTCATGCTGCATGGCATAATATCTATAGACTGTAGAACACGTATCACGCAAGAGTGAACAAGATTAACTCCCCAGCACACTCTCAAGAAAGAGCGTAAATGGGAGTATATTTCTTCATGAACTTCAAGCAACGAAGATCCGAGATAAATGTGGCATTAAAATGGAGCCACGTTTTGTTTTGTATTCAAGTGAAATCCATATTGTGGCAAGTGGGATTGCACGGAAAAGAAGCGCAATCAATACGCTTTACAGCTTCTCGATCAAAGTACCAATCACCAACAGATTCAGCAATTGTCTGCTCCAGGGATAAAAACAGTGAAGGGTAGCAAAAGGAACAGTATGACAAAAACTAAACTAGTATAATGTAAAGTAAACCAGACTAGGACGTAGTTTGCTGAAGTTTCTTTTTAATGTATAGAAGTGTGAGTTTAGAGGGAAAGGGGAGGACACATCATTCAGTTTCAGATAAAATAACTATATAATGCTTATACAAATAAACAGAAAATGTGAAATTAAGCTTTTGTTATTTTACTACTTCACTTCACTTTATATTTAAAACATATTACTTTGCCTATGGTCCCGTTACTGATCCCAGGCCTCGGCAAAAGAGGAAGAATTTGTTTGACTCTGACGACAATTAACATAAAAGTTGTCAAATCCCTGATACTGATCAATCCCAACGGATTATATGTGCTAATGCTAACAGCTAAGCAATTATCAAGAAGTAATGCATTGTTTCTCAACTATAATGTTAAATGAAACTATATTCACCGCATCAACGCCCGAATCTAGTGTCGATTGTTGAACAAGTAAGGACCTTCACATTTTAATGGACAGATGTGGATAAAGAAGCTAATCCAAAGGAGTAGCCCATTAAGTTTGGCACTTAAAATGTCAGTACCATGTTGTGATTCTATATTAGTGTTAACGTTCAAAAAGCAAATTTCCCATTGTATGACCTTCCTGATGTCACAAAACTAGGCCTACCTTATCATTTATTTCAGGATAATTGGGTGAATTCCATGTCTTGAGTATTTATATAACTTATATTATCTACACAGCATATTTGAGATTCCAAAACTATGATTACCTTATCATTTATTTTAGGAGAGTTGGATGAATGCCACGTTACTTCCATCTCAGTTTGGCAATGGATAAAGCAGGAATTTATAAACATTCCAATCTCCTTTCGTTGTTGGAATTCATTCAAAATCTTCAGCAAAGAGCCACGGTAACCTGACAATCATAATTTCCCACGTTATCCATGCCTTGGAGTGGCTACTATAATGTTCCAGGTTAGATTATCATTAATCAGCATATGTGCTATTCCAAATCTAATCCAATTGAAGGCTTACATAAATTAGTAAACCAAGACTTCAACAAAATATCCAGAAACTATATGGTAGTGATAGTGTTTACTTACCATCAAGTTTATCAATCATGTTAGCATTACAATTGCGAATATTCCGTCTGCAGCTTTGCCAGTGACCAAGGGGATCTGATCCTTGAGGCACCAAGATATTGCGTATCTAAATACATTTTAACTTGTATCAAATGTGAGAACTTTTTAAAAAAATGTTAACAATGAAACCTGCATGCTAAGGGAGCTTACCTGCCAGAAATCATAAGCTGGATGAACAAGGAACAGTGGAGTCTTTATGTTTTTAACAATTTCTTGTGGAAAAAGACACTGCATTACAAATATACATTTGGTTGTTCTTTTAGTTGAAAGATATGATCAACAAATCAAACTTTACAGGTACAGATTATACCAAAGGCTGAGGCAACAAAGTATAATAAGAAACTAAAAACCTGCCTTATATGGTTCCATTTTATCAATGCAATCTTTGTGCAAACTTTTTGCAAGACCCTGAAAACGAGATTTGCGATTATTATATAATTAAGAGAAAAAATCACATTGTACTTTTCTTTATTTATACCAATATACTTAACAGATAAGTATAACCGTAGTTCCTAAAAGAAATATTACTAGAACTATATAAGCAACCACACCTGCAGCTGGGTAACAACATGATAGAAGGATCTCATTGTACTGTTTCCACTAATATCCTTCCTGAAATTTGTGTAATAAAGATTATACTAATTATTTTACGTAGTAACACATTATGGGAGATGGTGAGCATGCCATGTACAGGTAATTAGAACTCAATGTACCAGTAGTGCGGTTTTTCAAATCTCAATAGCAGTTAATGAAACTCTGGTCCATTACTATTCAAAACTTTTTTTTGCTCAGGAAGTATCATCCAGAGATCACCCAAAGTGTGAGAAAATAAAAGGTGTTTCAGTAACTTTCAGTTGACATTTACTAGAGATTATCATGACACAAAAATGTGCATGTTGAGAGAAACCTACTCATCTAGGAAGAAGCCTGCATCAGAAAGGCACTTAACAGTTGCTTCTTTTGGAAGTAATTGTCGGAAGTTGTCACAGTGTATAAGAGCTGCTAACCCTCCAGCGGAGCATCCTGAGAGCAACGCCTACAGAAGTAGTCTTCTATCATCAAATGTTAACAAGTTTTAATTCAAGGCTAATCCATCATAATTCATACACAGTCCAATATATCAAAAGCATATAATTTGGAGTTTGGAGGGAAATAATACTTCCTATTTGAATTACATTCATGTCAAAAGACAAGAACTAACACAGTAATTCCTTTCACACTTGAAACTGCACTTGTTCAAATTGAAAAGCAAAGCTTTAATCAATCATGTTACCATCTCTTCTTATTGCTCAAGTTCATTTAAGAGAATTTGGAAAATATTTGTGCTTATTACAGAAGTTCATTTACAATAAAGGACAACCATTTTCTTATGTTAACCAACTCAAGCAATAATTAGAATAAAGAGAAGTTATTCAATATAAACTAACAAAAATTTTATTAAAGGGCTTTTTCATTGTTGTGAATTGTGTGCTTAATCACAAATGTAAATTTTGTATTTATAATCATCCAAAGTATAATATAGGGAAACCTAATAATGGATAATATTCCTAATTATCACCTATACATATATCCCTAATTACTATGATAAAATCATATTTTTACAGTCCCCTTAAATTGGAGCATATATGTCATGAGTAAAGCTTGTTACAGCTGTGGTCAATACGATAGCTCTTCAGGGATTTAGTGAGCATGTCTCCTTGTTGGTCAATGGAGTTGACAAAGTTAGTAATGATCTCTCCAAAGAGCACCTTCTCTCCCACAAAAATGACAATATATTTCTTTGTTTTGTTGGCTCATGAAAGACTTGGTTTGATGCAATGTGAAAGGCAGCTTCATTGTCATATATTATTGAGTATCCTGTGTATCTCCAAATTTTAACTGACAGAGAAGTGGCTTAAGCCAGATAATCTCGCCTGCAGTTGCTCCCTAGCCTAGTACTCAACTTAAGCATTGGATTTAGCAACAATTTTATGCCCCTTGCTCCTATAAGAAATAAAGTCTCCAGCAATGAGAAGACAATATCTAGAACCCTTGCTCCTATAAGAAATAAAGTCTCCAGCAATGAGAAGACAATATCTAGAAGTGGACCTCCTATGTTATAGTAATTCTACCCAATCAAAACTAGAAAAAATAACAAACAATTTTGGAATTGCCTTCATCTGCATGTAAATCGCAAATTGGTGCATTCTAAATGTATTGAAGGATGTGTTCAAACAGCATCCCGATGATTATCACATGAGACCTTTAGGAATTGGCTAACCACACTAATTACACATGTGATGTTTGGTCTAGTGACAATGAGGTAATTAAGTCTGCTTAGTCATCGATGATATCTTCCGAGGTCTTTCAATCACTCCCCCTATTCTAGAAGAAGATTTAAATTAGGATCCATAGCACTAAAGTTGGGGCAACAGTCAATTATACTAGTCTTGGTCAAAAAGTTTGAAGCACTCGGAAATGACAATGCCAAATGAGAATTGCACAACTTCAATGTCGGGATGGAAAAATGGGTTAGGTCGGCCTGTTTTGGCCCAGCCGATAGGCCTGCCTAGCAAAATGAGTTGAAAATCTTTACATCTTGTTATATATATATATATTTACAACCCATTTAATTATATAAATGCTTTCTAAGTTTTTGATTGATTAACTAATGTCTCTAATTGAATAAATTAAAACAATTATTACCTTTACATCTTGACTAACTATATTATAATTAATAATTGAAACTTAATTTATAAGTATTAATGATTTAAGTTACAAAACTATTGCAAATTTATATCTTTCAAATAAATATAATACAAAAAATTTAATATTTTAAACTATTTTTATTTTAATTTTTAGTTTAAAATATAAATGGGTCGGCAGGCTCGCCTACTCTGACCTGCTAGTTTAGTGTGCTCAGCAAGGCAGATTACTAGGTTGAATGCCATGAAAGTACTTCAGCAAGTCTATTCCTAATCCCATTTGTAATCATCACCTGTTGCCAATTGTGGCCATTCATGGCTTTACTTGTAGACTTAGGAATAGACGGAGTCCAAAGAAGAGATAAAAGTAAAATAGGAAGGAGAAAAACAATCACAATTTCGAACAAAGGCATATAAAGGGTTAGGATTATAAGTGGAACAAATACCTTTACGAATTGCAATGGGAGGTTCAAGTGTACGTGATATTGATGGAAGAGAAGTTGGAACAAGAGATCATGCTAGAGGATCATAAAGTGCAACTTCTAATGGTGCCCATGTCCGTTGGTCACATGTGAGAACTGGACGTGCAATGGAAGCTACTACAAGTGTTGGGACAATAGGTGGAACCTCAAGAGAGATGTCTTCAACACTGGAAAAATAGAAAGGAGTAGTCTCAAAGAATGTAAAATCAGTAGAGACTAGACACAGTTGCGGTCGAGGAGAGAAACATTGACAACCTTTCTAGAGTTGGGAGTAACCCAGAAAATCACATCTTACGAATTTAGCGGAGAAATACTTGGAGTGAGATTGTGAACAAAACCTAAAGATACAGAGAGAGGAAAAACAAAGTTTGTTTTTAAGGTTCAAGATGGAATATGGAATTTTATTGTTGAGAATGGATGAAGCTATGTGTGAAATCAGATGACATACAATAAGAAGAACATCCCCAGAAGCATAAAGGAACATTAAAGTGAAGAAGAGTGTGATCTGTTTCCACCCAATAGCATTTTTTGAAGTCAACAACACCATTTTGTTTTGGTGTGCAGGCATATGAGGTTTGATGAAGAATCTCCTTTGAGTTTGGAAAAGAATGAAATTGGGAAGACAATTTGTATTATATAATTTTAATTTTGTAGCCAAACTGACTATCAATTTCTACAAAAAAAAAAGAAAAAGAAAAAAAAAAACTTCGAAAAATAGAGAAAACTTGAAAATGATTCTTCATTGGAAAATCCAAGTACAAGAAGTTGTCTATTAAAGTGGCAAAATAAAAATATCCTAATGTGGAACAAAGGTGATTAGAGCGCCAAATATCCGAGTAAACTAAAGCATATCATGATGCAACACGCTTATTGAAACGAGGACCATAACAGGTACAAGTATGTTTACCTAATGGACAAAACTCACACTGAAAAGACTTAGTCGTAGAAAAACTTGGAACAACTAAACACACTTTTTCTAGACTCAAGTGTTCAAGGCGTTGTTGGTGTACAAGAGTTGGAGAGGTACAAGAGATACATGTCATTGGAGGGATAAAACAAAATAATCCTTCAAACTTATGTCCGAATCTAATCATCCATCCCCTGCTTCAATTCTATACAATAACAAAATTATTAACACACAAGACAAAATAATCAAAATGCAAGTTAGTTTGTTAGTACAGATTAGATTAAAAGGACATTCAAGGATAAATAAGACACTTTCAAGAATGTTGAGGAAGAGGATGGGTTCGTCCAATGGCCCAGACTTTAGTCGGAGAGTTGTATGCAAAAGTAACAAGAAGGCAAGGAATCGAGAAAGGTCAAGAAGAGAAAAAAAGAGATTAGTTTGAGTCATAAGATCTGTGATACCGGAACCAAGTATCCAAGGTCCAATTGAGGAGGACTCAAAAAATAAAGTTACAAGATTACTGGAATGAGTCAAAGCTGAAACAAATGATGTAAGTTGGTCAGTTGCTCGAAGCTTGAGAAGCTCATGATACTCAGTGGCAAAAATTATGATATCTAAAGTAGGAGTGGTGGCTTGGGCCATATTTGCTGGTTGAGGCTGCTGAAGAGCTTTGGTGGGACATTCTTCTTCAACATGACCCAAAAAGTTGTAGTAGTTGCAAGGGGAACTTCCATGACCACCATCACTTTCTCCACAACATCCCCCATTGTGACCACCATGATAAGAGGAGTGAGAGAGTAGGTTACTAAACGTTGAAGTGCTTTCAAAAGTATAAGGAGTGGAGAGAAGCAATGACTATTCCTGAATCGCATCCTATTTAGTAATGGTAGAATTAAGAATTTGATTATGAACAACTTCAAGGTCTGATGGAAGTCCAATAGGAGAAAGTAGCATGAAAAATCGAATGTGTTGTTTGTTGAATGCCTCTGCATTAGTAGTGAAGGACATGGAAGTAGAATATTTTGCAATCGGGTAATCAAGCTTTCCAAGATATGTTTGCATGTCCATGTTCTCTAACCTGATGTTCATCAAGTTGGTGAGTACATAATAGAAATGAACATCTTTTTGAATAAATTTTATTAGCCGTAGCCATACATCATAGCAAGTCGTAAATGTCTGGTAATGTGCTAGAAAATTGGGGGCAAGAGAGAACCAGAGGATGAAACATAAAGAGGTACCAATTTGCTTGCAATAAGGTTGCTCAATGTTGGGACGAGTGGAGGTTGAAGTTGTCAAATGACGAGCCCTGCCTTGGCCTTGAAACCATAACTGGAAAACAGATGCCAAGTGCTGTAATTTGTTGTCCTTATAAGTTTTTTGCATGGGATCATTCCAAAGTTGGTAAAAGTCATAAGAGAATGAGCGAAAGCTAATCAGAAAAGGCCATGAAGTCATATTGGGCCAAAAGTAAAGCCCAAAAGTGGTTCATGGAAGAAGGAGAAGCATGGCAGGGAGGTTATCACAGGTTGGGTCACGTGAGACAGACATGTCAAAGATAGGTGACGCATGTGATAGAGTTAGGTGGTGATTCTTGCATGATGGTGGTTGTTAGGAGACAAAAACTTCAATGGTTTCAGAAGAAAAGAGGGCTTGAGGGTAGTCAATGGAAGATCATAGCGACTACATGAACAGAACGCACAAACAGTGCCATATGAACAGTGAGCGTGAACAGTACAGCATTGCAGTGCTTCATGAACAATGTCATGTGAACGTGCATTGCGGAAAAAAAGAAAAAAAGAAGAGGGGAAAATATAGTGAAAAAGAAAACCTAACTCTATGATACTGTTAGGTTTCTAATTAGAAAACCCAACCACAGTATACTCACACACACGGAACACCAGAAAGAATGAAAGAATTCTGTATAATCACAAGCAATCACAATGTACAATGAGTGTCACGAGAGCATAACCTCTCTCAACAGAGTTCCAAGAACCTGTTATGTATTCTACAATTCACCAAAAGTCTCCCACTTCTGCTAAACAGCTGGTATTTATAGTACCAGCTTTTCCTGCCTCTCACTAACAACTACTTAACTGTTAAGACAGTTAAGTCACCTAACTCTCTCCCTCCTCCTGTAAACTAATAGTGGTCTATCATTACCCTTCACCCCAAGTTCAACCTTGTCCTTAAGGTTAAATTCTAGATATTGATCACGCATGGTAATGACATCCTCCCATGTGGCTCCATCGCGTCCTCCTTCTTGCCACTCAACCAGTACTTGTGGAACATCCTCATCTCCTCTTCTGATTTGCCTTCGGTCCAGCACCTTTGTAGGCCAATACAGAAGCGCATCAAACTGGAGTAGACCTGTGGGGTCAGTGTCGCGAGTCGAACCCATACGTCAAAACCCAGAGCGAGTGGGTCTTCAATACGACGGGAACTAAGGCGAGTGGGATGGCGTCGAACAACATTGAAAACAGAGGACGAAATTTTCGCTACTTGCCTTATGCGGAGTACGTGAAGCACAGGGAAGAGGGCAAGTGTTTCCGGTGTGGGGGGGCCATTTGGGCCGGGGCATCATGTCTAGAAAGGGGTCTAAGGATGTTAATCCGGCAGGGACCAAAATGTTAGGTTTCTAATTAGAAAACCCTACCACAGTATACTCACACAGACGGAACACCAGAAAGAATGAAAGAATTCTGTATATTCACAAGCAATCACAATGTACAATGAGTGTCACGAGAGCATAACCTCTCTCAACAGAGTTCCAAGAACCTGTTATGTATTCTACAATTCACCAAAAGTCCCCCACTTCTGCTAAACTGCTGGTATTTATAGTACCAACTTTTCCCGCCTCTCACTAACAACTACTTAACTGTTAAGACAGTTAAGTCACCTAACTCTCTCCCTCCTCCTGTAAACTAACAGTGGTCTATCAGATACCATAAAGAGTTTCTCTCTTGTGAATTGTGTGTTTAATCACACATGTAAATTCTTTACTCATGATCTTTCACAGCATAATATTGGGAAACTTAATAATGGCTATTAATAGAGAATATACCTAATTATCAGCCTGTACATAATTACTAAGATCAAATCATATATCTTTTACAATTACCATTGCAGACCCCCAATTAAAAGGATATACTTGAAAGAATAGTAAGGAGAGTGATGGTCAACCTCCAATCAAAGAAATTTATAGGAGGAGTAGGCTAGGCCAATTAGAAATGCCTCAAAAGCATTTTTCCTTCTCAGTTGTGACAGAATTTTACAGTTAGATAGCAACTAGGTAATAACTACAGTGAAGCTCCAAATCAGGACATCAGAATTATTTGGGAAAATTGCCTACTCAAGAGTCCAGACCTTTAAAAAGACTGGGTAGTATCTTATCCAGTTCTACTAAAGTGCAGGAACTAAAGATTGTTAGTCAATGTTTTTGTTGTGTTGGCAGCAAACATAACAGCAATGGCAGTTAGGATGTAGAAGTGATTAATCGTGCTGTCAATTACAGCCAGTTAGTTGAGAAGACTTTAAAAATAATAAATAGGGAGGAGAAAAAAATTATCTTTTTGGAGGATTATTGAGAGCGGTGACGAGGGTGTAGAGTTCTTTCTGTACATTGACACTTTTCTATCTCAAACTTGTCATCTCTCTGACGAAGATCTAGAGAACAGAATTTAATAAATAAAATATTCATTATTTTTCTATATTCCTTCATCTAAGTCTGATCCTGTTCTACAAGAATAAATGCATAATATGGCTTTCACTATGCATCGCATGAGGATAATAAGTGCGGAACAAACAGAATATTGACCACGTTGGTCCATTCATTTAATGCTTTATAGTGCAAGTCATAACATTGAGTAGAAGACTGAAAACAAGGTATTATATCCATTTTGATAAGCTTATTTGTTCGAAACAAGCTCAGAAAGTTTTATAAGATATGTTGGATGATTGTTGTGATGAAAGTACAACCTGCTTTGCTTTGGACAGGCCAATTGATAAGAGTTCATCCATAATAGCTTCCCATATGACCTGGCCTCTGAACAATAACTCACTTCCGCTCTGCTGTACAAAATATCTTTAAAAAATACATCAACATAAACCCAAATATATAAAGGTTACCAACAACCAGTGTCAAATGTAAAATCAATCCTAACCTCGCTCTCCGGGTGACCAGCAAAAGATGCACCATCACAATAGCGAATCTTCACCTTGTTCCAGTTAAAGAAATCTGAATAAGTTTGACAGATCACTTATTCAATATGAAGTAACATCATTTACTCAACATATCAGATCGTCTATCTATCTATCTATTTTTATCAACATACAAACACACATTCTACACGTTCTGGCAGTAAAATCTACTCAACGACCACATATGCATATCCAGGGTGAGCTGGATATGTACTTATTCAAATTTGAGAGAAAATGTCACCAATACAATCAGTCATGAATATTAGAACAGTAGAAATTTATTCCACAATCTGTCTAACGACACAGTAGAAATCAACAGAACCAAGAATACCAAAATACCCAAACTGGAAAAATGATGTCTTACTATGTCTCTAAAACTTTGTCACCATATCATTCAATCATGAGAATGTAGCATCACACAATTGAATGATAATAGGAAAATGTCATACATCGATGCATTGAAGCTAAATTTTTCAAGAAATTGTAAATTCCTACAGAATTAGAGTAAAGAAAGAAAGATATCAAGATATAGTTGACAAGCAAGTATCATCGTGTGATAGAAGCAGTTAATGGGACTTTGACAGTACATAAGCCAAGGATTTAAATTGCAAGTTGCATCTGTTTCTGTGACCTACGTTGATATTGCTGGAAATTCTAGACAGATGCAGCCTGTGGAATTTAAAAGTTAAAACAACGATATAAGCATGTTACAGTTACAGATATCTAACCTGGGTTTTGAGAGGGGTCAGAGCTCAATATTCCTGAAAAAGGAATAATTTTTTCCATATAATTGGAAGACCCCAAATGAGTGAATTTTCGTTGAGTACATGAAGCTATTGAATTGCACCACCCTCCTCCCTGCGCACACAATTGAAACCAGGTCATAATCAATAGCTTCACTCTCCTCCCTGCGCACACAATTGAAACCAGGAAGGTAATAATACTTTCGAGAGAAGTGCTAGAAACACATTTTCTCACATGCTTTATATTATTAGTTAAAAGTCATTAGAAACTATAAAATCACGAAGAAGACTTCTTAAAGAAGAAATGAATGAAATCCTTACTATTTTGGGATTTTCAACAGATTGAACAAATTCTAAAGAGTGCATTGAAAAAGGTGTGTCAGAAGATAAACAATTACATGGTGAAAAATCATCACTTCTATGTGACAGATTTCTAAGTTTTCAGTTATTAACAAAGAGCTAATAAAATTCAACTATACGTCATGGAGATATAGTCCAGTCACTGTACTAGTCCCAAACTATATTACATTTTTATGCCGGAGTGTTTTGAGAACACTTCTCTATTTAATAATAAAGGTGGATTATGTATCAGCAGACATTGTATAAGGCTATGATAGTACGGAAACAGAAATTTGGTACTGTTCAATTTTCAGCAGAAGAGAAAAAGAAAAACACAGCAATAAATACTTGCATAGTTTTTTTTCTTCTAAATTCTTATCTTCAACTAATGAATAACATAAATTAATTTTTAACTTATAAAAATTCGTTTCATTTTTCGTTCATATTTTTCACCTCAAGAATTGTGTCTCATACACACAAACTTCTCTTGCAGTGTATTGCCAGTTTTTTCTCTGTTCTAGAAACCATACAGAATTTTACAAAAGCAAAACGAGAAACCTCAATGTGGAGCAACCAACTGCGAGATCCGGATCCGAACCCGCTTTGGAAGTGGTAACCGGGGGCGCTCCCGTCCAAGCAAACTGCACACACAGATGGAAATTCCGGATTCAGTTAACGCGAAAAAGGAGGGAGGCGCGTGGGATCGTTAGGGACGTACGCGCGCGCGTTCGGTTGGCGTTACGGAGGAGCGTTAAGGGAACGAGGGTGGAGCGTGGATGGGAGGGGTAACGGGAATGCGAACGGGAACGAGAATCCAAGTGAGAGAAGAGAGTGAGGGAGAAGAGTAGGAGGAAAACGAATGCAGCTATTGCGTAGTTCTTGGAGGACCAAAGTATTAGGGCGCGAATACGGAGATTGGAAATGGTTGAAACGGGAGAAGAAGAAGAAGAAGAAGAAGAATGAGGCATCGTTTTTGTGATGAGAGGGAGAATGGGAATGGAGAGAGACACTGCGTGAGTGCAGGTAGTCGTTGAATAGATTGGAGTCAACACAGCGTACATATAGATGGATCTAATTAACAACGTGCTCTAATGTTGAGCTGGAGATATTTTGTTTTTGTGTACTATGTTGGGTGGCACTTATGAAGTACTTGTTACGCAAAGGCTTCATCATGCTCGTTGTGTTTGCTACTGGTTTGATTTGAGATGGTTCTGGAATATGTACATTAAACTTGTTTTTAGATTAAACTTTTTTAAATGTGTCCTTATTTTACAATTGTTAAAGTTCAGGATAAATACCACTTTGATGCACAAAATAGTTAAAATTGAGATTATGATTAAGATGGTAAAGGGTTTATAAAATTGTAATAAGGAATATAGATTTTTTTTTTAAACATTCAGAAAATAACATTTTAGAAATGATAGTAGTTTAAAGACTATGGGATTTAATTATTTTGAAATTTAAAAGGTTTTAATATAAATAAATTTCTTTATGAACCTGATTCATAATTTTAAAATACACAATCTTTTTAGAAACTATTTTTTTATAATTCTTTCTAAAAGTTCTTATGTCTAAGTAATCTTTGAAGTGAGATCTTCAATTTTATCCGATCAGTTTTTGCAAGAGAGTTAGTTTATGTTCTTTTTTAAATGTGTTGTATGAATCTTCTATAAGACTTTTTGATGATCAATGGTTCTAACTACGTACTCTAATAACGATTTTGTGGTTTATAGGTACAAATAGAGTTTTGTGACCTATGAAAGCAGTTTAGGTTCTATAGAGCTATTTGAGCTTCTAAAAGGTAAAGGAAACTAATTATCTTGATTTTTTAACTGATATACAACTTTTAATTGTTCATTGTATGTTTGTATGATAATTGGTTTATGTAATTGAGATGACTCGTGCAATATGACTTATTGAGTTAAGTTAGGCGGGTTGAATTGTCTTTGATGATTGTATGTTGAATTGGATATATGTTGTATATTTGGCATGTCATTGGAAATTACTTGAGTCATTGAGTTATGTATAATTTGATGTTTGGTTGTTTTGAGCACCTATGGTTAGTGTTAAACATGTTTTGTAGGGTTGAAATGGCATAAATATGCAAATTCATGTTCTGCAAAATTATGCACACTCGCTGGGAGAAGTTATTCTCGTTGGATGAAGTCAAAGTCAGAGAGTTCACTAACTTGATAGTCGTTGGACAACTTTTGAGAAAATTTTAAGTTTATAAGTTCTAGTGGTTTTCTCGCTGAACGAGAAGATTTGGTCATTGAGCGAGTGTGCTCTCAGACACTTTTACCTGAGCGAGCATATCTGATGGTTAAGCTAGTGTGCATGTGTTAAGTGAGCAGATGTAGTGACTGAGTGAGTTGTAGTGTCAGGTACTATTAGCTGAGCGAGCAAAAAGTGAAAATATAATACTTTTAACTAAGTTTACCTATACCTTTTATGATGTGTTTAATGTATGTGATTGTGTGAATGATGAATCGCTGGGAGAAGTTATTCTCGTTGGATGAAGTCAAAGTCAGAGAGTTCACTAACTTGATAGTCGTTGGACAACTTTTGAGAAAATTTTAAGTTTATAAGTTCTAGTGGTTTTCTCGCTGAACGAGAAGATTTGGTCATTGAGCGAGTGTGCTCTCAGACACTTTTACCTGAGCGAGCATATCTGATGGTTAAGCTAGTGTGCATGTGTTAAGTGAGCAGATGTAGTGACTGAGTGAGTTGTAGTGTCAGGTACTATTAGCTGAGCGAGCAAAAAGTGAAAATATAATACTTTTAACTAAGTTTACCTATACCTTTTATGATGTGTTTAATGTATGTGATTGTGTGAATGATGAAAGCATGCTTGATTAATAACATGATTATGAACATATATGGTGTTTACTCAAGTATGAGATTGTGATGATGATGAGTTTGTTATTGGTTATAAGTATGATATATGTGTTTGGCGTAATTCCACGAATCTCGTGGACAAATTTTATAGTGATGTTTAGTATTGTATGTATTGATGTAGGGATTTTGAATGGGAGTGATCCTAACACTCTAATATCATTCATTCTCAAGTAGAGAAGTGTGGGGTATGTCATGAGGGGTAGCAGGAGGTCTTTGCCTATGGCCATTGGTTTGGTCCTAGACACTATGGGGGCTAACCTTATTGGTGATAGAATGATAACCCCTTTGTTTATAACCCTACAAAATATAGATACCACTACAAGTGCAGGACACCCTAAAGTTTTATATCAATATATTCGGATGGTCAAGTCTAGAATGAATGATTGTATGTCTTAGGGATTAATTGATTTACCTATTTTATATGCTTACTTCTAAGGAAATTGTTATATGATTGTTTTTGGTACATTAGTTTACCCTTTCCTTTATGGTTGTTTGTTCGTGTATTTCTTCTTATTTGCAATTATCACCTTAATGGTGTGAGTAGATGAAGATGATCTAATTGATCCATTGCAAGGCAGGAGTAGTGCTGAAGTTTAGAGTTAGACTATTAGATTTCTTGACTTATTCAATTTTATAAAACAATATTATACTTTTGACTCGATATAATAATACTCTTAGTACTATAGGATCCTTGTATATGTGTATATTTGATGTTATAGTTTCTTTATGAGATCACTCTAATAGCTTTTTATACATTTTTTCTTGAATAATATGTTCTTTTAACATTGATGTGTGGGGTCTCTTTTAAAAGTTGTATATTATTAAAATAGAATGTTACACTTTTTACCATAAAACAAATTATTAAATTAAAATTAACTCCTTTATAAATATTTTATCTTCATCAAACTTAATGAAATTAATTACTTTCTTAACTCCTTACGTTTTAGTTATGGCTAAGTAAAAAATTTGTATTTGATTGAATATGAAGAAATTAAGTAAATTTGAATATCAAGTTGGATGGGATAAGTAAGTAATGTTGGATAAATAAAATTGATAATTATGGTTGGGTTCGTACAGTGGATTAAAATTTTATGGATACCCAACTCAATCCAAATTTATATTTTAATATTTATAAATTTGTAAATATATTTTAAAATTTAAAATTTATTTTTAATATAATATTATTTTGTTAAAATTTAATAATAAGTTATATAAAATCATTGTCCATTATAATAATTATTATTAAAATTATACATGTTATTTTTTTTTAATTAAAGAGTCACTATATTTATGTCATTTATTCAAGGATTGTGTCATTATATTTAGCCACTATATTTAGCCACATATTTATGTCACTAAAGAGTCTTGCTCCTATGTTTAAAGACTATATAACTCTCAGAAGTCAACTTCTTGATCTAACTCTCATGTTTCAAGAGAAACTATATAAAGAAGAAAGCTTGAAGAAAAGATGTTGTTGATGAAAAGCGCAAGAAAGATAACACAAGAAAAATAGCAACATTAAAAGAGAGAAAAGCTTAAAGTGTTTTTATATCGTTTGACGCTCAATATCTTTTGAGAGAAAAATCTTTGTAAAGAGAGAAACACTTTCATGTGTTACAAATTGTATTATATTTGAACATATATCCTTTCACTGAGAGTTATCGTATGTACCTTGTGGAAAATACATTTGTGAATTTATTGTAAGTTCTAAAGAGAACTCAAACACTTGGTTGTTCTGCTCAAGTTGAGTTGAACTTATAAACAATTGTCTAGGGTAGATCTTGGATAGGCTAAACTCATTATAGTCTTATTGATTAGGGAACTAAGAGTGGTTCTAATACTCATTGTAACCAGGAGTGATGAGAATACTCAGTGAGATCATTAAGAGGTAAAACTCGTGTAATCTTGGAAAAGATTAGTAGAACCATTTAAGAGTTCTAAAAGGAGAACTAGACGTAGCTCAGGTTTAGTGAACCCATATAAACATTTATGATTTATTGCCTTGCCATTCAAACAAGTTCCATTTACTCATGTATAAAAACTAGTGTCTAAATATTTTACAACCGTTATATATTCTCATCACAAAGTCATTTGATGCTGCTTTGCAAAAGGTTTTAAAAGTTGTATCTTACTGTCTTACTTTCTTTAAAGTTTTTACAAAGTCTTGTAAAACATCATAGTCTGAAAGCATTCCCACTTGTTAATCCTTTAAATACTCATCAGACACCATTTGCGAAAAGTTTTGAAAACATTACTTACCTCCTCCTAGTGTTTTCTTATGATTTCATGCACTTTAGTTATCTTTTTGTCGTCATGCTCTGATGGCTCTCGTGGTGTGATGCATTCTTTGCAATCTCACCTCGCTATCGTTGCCTTCTCATGTTACTCTCGCAGAGTGGTGCTCTAATCCTTTGTTTCTTCTCTCATTTAAGATTTTGGAAAAAGATAGAGAAGGTCAACCTTTAACGTAGTCTATGTTTTTCATTTTTATTGCAAAAAAATCCAAATCCTCTTTGCTACCTTCCAATGGAAGAAGAAAAGACTTATTGTTTTTGTGCTAGATTCACGTATGCCACATAAAACACATATACATATATAAAAAAAATGTTTTCGAGAATATTTCCTTTTCAAAGCCACACTAAATACATTTTGCAGTAACAGTGATACAAGTAAAAAAAAACATAGTTCTTTGTTTGTTGAAGGAAAATTTAGATAAGGTAACGGTTGATCCAACTTAAGATGAGGTGATGCAGTGGTTTAATTTCTAGGTTGATCTAGTTGCATATAAGCCTTTTTGAAAAAAATTGTTTTTCTCTTTGCTTCAATGTAGTATGTATGAGTTATATAGAACTTTTGTATATTTTTTGGTATTATAATTATATTTCAGATAATTGTAATAGCATTATTATCTAGTTATGATGTATTTGTTCTTAAATATTAATTCCGTGATGTTTTATTTTAGTAGTATTACTCTATTAAAAAGTAATGTTATAATGATTGAAAATGTTGTATGCATATGTTGTTCTCTCCTTAAAATTAGATTTCGAACACCAAATGAAAATTTATTTCAATCATTCAAATAGTTTGTAACTAAATATTGTTTCTTGCTTAATTTAAGCCCTTGTAGTAAATGTCCCAGAAATTTTATAAGGAAATGTATTAACCTTTTCCCCTTAACTTTTTCTTGAACATGTGAATGTTATTGAATATATAATTTGATAAGTCTTATTCTTACTATAGTAACACTCGTGAATTTTACTAGTGGGAAGCATTTACTATGATCGATTATTTGTATCTATTTGCAATTCCAAAATAGGACTTTTCCAAATGTAGGAGCCAATTACTTCCTTTCAAGACTTCTTGTCTATTTTGGTAAGCTCACTAAAAATGTGTAACAATATACATATGTGTTTTTAGTTTTTCTATATTGATATTAATTTTCAAAGTGGAGCACATTTGGATGGATCATAAATAACATGTTGTTTAGCCACACACTGTGTTTTCAGTGGTAAAACTTATATTCATCTATGAATATACTTCCATATTGGGAATAATGTTACATTATTTATGATGTAATTTTTGAGAACATAATCCAAAATTCGTTGTTTTTTCTGGAAGCATAATCCATAATAGAGGCTAAAATAATTGGAAAATGTTTTACAAGTTGTTAGTTCTCTAAATGTTTCAATAATCATTGCATTGTTACAAAAGTTCCCAAACAAGCCAGATGTGAAAGAAGACAGTCTTTTTAGAAGATAAATTAGGAAAGATTATATATGATTGTGCTCGGTTATATTTATTTTTCTGTTATATGAAAATTGACACAGTCATTAATTAAAAAAGATTAGAAACTATAAACAAATGTTTCTCAAAAAGGATCGTGGAAGAAATAATTCAATCCTTAATTAGTATTTGCGCACATTCTGTATTACGTTGAAGAATAAGTATATAATATTATGTTCATATTAATTAATTCATTAATATTATTAGTGATATATCATAACAATGTGATCATTATCTTCAAAGCAGCTTCATAGTATATGTTTTTGGAAATAGAACTTTTTTAGAGCCTCAAATTATATAATATATACTTACCCTTTTTATGTCGGTGAAATCAATAATTGATATAGAAAATTATATTTTTTATATCGATTGAGTGGTTATCCCACTAGTAAAAAAAACAACATTTAAATTTACACAATAGATTTCAGTTTAAGAGAAACTGAAGCTTATAGGAACGTGGGGTACTTTCGTAGTTTTGTCGAATTTATATGCCTCAGTTCGTTTAAAATTGGTGTGAAAAGTTTTTTTGCCTCGACTAAAATAAAAATCGATGCTTAACACCGTAAGAAATTTCCTCCAGAATTGACTTTTTTTCCTGACAACATTATTAACCTAATCTACTGCTTCGGTTCGTTCAGAACCTGTGTGAAAAAGCTTTTATGCCTCGGGTAATGGTTGAACTGAGGCGTATGGATGAACTTCTGCTTCGGTTATGTGGGGAACCGATGCACTATATTCTGCCTAGCACTGACATATCTGATTATTGAACGTTCCAATTCATTTTTTTCAAACCCTACGCTTCAGTTGATTCAGAACCGGTGTGAAAAGGGTTTTCTGCTTCGGGTCCTGGTAGAACCGAGGCTATTGTGCTCTCAGATATTATAACAAAGAGAAGAAATAGCTTGTCCTAAGTGTTTGACAATTTCGTTTATTTAAAGACCGTTGAAAGAAAATAAATAATGTTACCACTGATGTTATACCTATTAAGAAAATAAATAATGTTTTTTAACATGATGTGTTGAAAATCAATAATTTCGTTCTAATAAATGACTTTCTATGTCGATTGAATGACTATTTGTCATTCACTTTTTAATATACCATTTTAACTTTTGTTATATTTTAGCATTGATATTAAAAATTTACATTTTGGTGGCTCTCTTTATTTAGGATTGTAGTTAAAACTGATATTTAAAATCTTAAAATCATAAGATTTTATGATTTTTTTTAGTATTTATAAGTTAGATCCTATACATAATCATAGTATAGTAAGATGAGTAGGATTGTCAAATAAAATCGTAAAATTGTGTAAATCATAAGTTTTTCTTTCGTTGTTAACACAAATTTTGTACAGATAATTAAAATTAAAATATATATATATATATATATATATATATTATTATTAAAAAGAAGTAAAATAAAAATTAAAAAATAAAAACTAAAGATAAAACATAATTTGTGTTGTTACATATATTCATATATCTCATAGCCTAAAATGAAAAATTAAAAAATGAAAAAAAAACAATTAAAAAAATACTATTTATTTTACTATTTATACCCGTTATTTAATTGTTTCAAAACTATTATTTTGTTATTCATTTTTAACCTTATAACAATGGTCTAAAATAATCCAACATATTTTTTACTTTCTACCAGCCTATTTTTCTTTTCACACCTCACTCTTCACATCACCTTCCACATCTCCTTTCACATCACCCTCTACGTCACCTACCTTTTTCATCTACTATTTCCACATCTTTAATTTTTATATTAATTTTTTCATAATAACTTTTCTAATTATTTCACTCACCTTTTTAAATTATATTTTATCTACCTATTTTCTTCACCTACTTTTTATATTTTTTTTCTCATTTATTTTCTACATTAACTTTTAATGTTTACTTGTTTTTATTATATTTTATTTCATCTAATTTTTCATTCACTTTTGATATTATTTCTTTCTTTTACATTTCACATTAACTTTTTATACTCACTTTTTTATTATATTTTATTTCACCTAATTTCTTCATCCACTTTTTATATTATTTCTTTCACTTATTTTTCTCACCAACTTTCACTATTTATTTATTTTATTATATTTCACCTAATTTCTCCATCCACTTTTTATACTATTTCTTTTACTTATTTTTCACACTAACTTTTACTATTTATTTTCTTATTATATTTTATTTAATCTAATTTTTCCACTCACTTTTTATATTATTTCTTTCACTTATTTTTTACATTAACTTTTTCTATTCACTTTTTTTATTATATTTTATTTCACCTAATTTCTCCACCACTTTTTATATTATTTCTTTCACTTATTTTCTACACTAACTTTTTTTATTCACTTTTTTTACTATATTTTATTTCACCTAATTTATATACCCACTTTTGATATTATTTCTTTCACTTATTTTTCACACTATTTTTTCTATTTACTTTTTTTATTATATTTTATTTCTTCTAATTTTTTCACTCACTTTTAATATTATTTCTTTCACCTATTCTTCACACTAATTTTTTCTATTCACTAGTACTCAATACCATTTTTTAAAAATAAAAAAATATTTTTAAAGGTATAAATACTCGTGTGATCGTTTGCGTCGGCCTAATTTTTATTTTCTTCACTTTTAACAATGACAATAATTACAAAATCATCAAAAATACAAAACTTTCAAAAAACACAAAAAAATAATTTTATGTTCCATTTGTTTTCCTGTCTAACTCGGTGTTCATGTTACGACATTAATTCTTTAAATCATTCAAAAAAATACAAAAAAAAAATCATAAAATCCTCAAGATTAAAAATATCCACCTTTTTCAAATGAAGAAAAGTCAAAACTACGTGATCCTTGATTCTCCATGAGTGGAGATACGTAGGAGCAAGATTAATCCTTGTCATCTTCCTATAATCCAAATCATTTTCTAAAATAAATCATTTTCAATGAAGAATTGTTAAAAAACTACATACCCATGATTTCTCATGTGAGAAATTATAACAATCAAGGATTGGTCTTACTCCTACCTATGGGATTGGTCTCTATATATAGTCTTTCAATGTGAAGTTTGACTTTAGTCGACTTTGTAGGGTCCAAAGCTTTTTCTTATAGCCTTAAGCAAAACTTGAGCTTCTACAATGTGACAGAGAAAATGGCTTTAAGGAAATATTCCCATAATGTTCTTCTTCTCTTAGAACATCTTTTTCTTGGGTGTCGTGATTTTGATCATATCTTTCTGCTTTATTGATCTGCACGGATATCAAGAAGTATACAAGCATCGAAGTACTTTTTCGTACAAGCATTACATGTTTTGGAAGTTGATAAGCTTTAAGTAGTGTAGCATGTTCAAGACATTTTATCATCTGTCATTTCATTAATAAATGTATCATTTGGTAAGAAAAATCACATATATATTCGTAAGATGATATTATCATTAAGTGCTTTCAAAGACTAAAGTGTTTCAATGGTCATTCCTAAGACAATATTTTATATAGAAAGCTTTGCTTGATATAACACTATATTGAATAGACATTTTGTTTAACCTTAGTGTCATATAAGAGATAAACTTTTGTTTTCTTAAGAAGCTAGCTTATTTTGCTCATATAGTCTATTGAGCGATTTCAATGAGAGTACTTTCTTCTAAATATTGTTTATGATTTTCTAACTCATTTAAACAATTTTGTCTGGAAAGTATTATTTCAACTCTTAGCTTCAGATGTTATAAAATGCTTCTTACTACTATTTTAAACAACTTTTCCTATACATCAGTATTTCATTTAATGTTTTTTTTGTTAAACTTTACAACTTGGGTTGCTTTAAACAGTCCATTCTTTAGATGATTTTGTCTTAATAGTGCAGAACTATAAGAGACAAGGAAGATAACGATAGTGAATGCAACACAAGCAAGAGGTTAGTGAAAGAAAGGACAAAATAAGAAAAAATAAAGATATTAGGTCAAATAATCTCATTCTTCTCCAATATAGAGAAATCTTAAATGATATTCTTTTTGTATACTTCTCAATTTAGTTCTTATTTTAAAAAATTTGATGCAATCAAGTCCTTTTTATTAATATTGTACCAATACCATTAAACAAGTGTCACGTGTCAATTTTTCATTTTTTTAAATATTTTTTCAATTATTTTTATTTTTATTTTTTTTAATACTTTTTAAAAAAAAAATTGTCATGTGTTAAACTGAGATGATGTCACATAGTGAGATGTGGTAATGCCACATGACACTCTCACGTCAGGTCTCATTGCTTTAGTCTCAAATTAGTATTTTAAAATGAAGCAATTTTTTCTCTCTCCAAATTGAAACAAAAATTAATTTTTATATAAATATTACACAAATATTTTTTAAAATTGAATATTCTTAAATAATAGTATATTTTTAAAATGTTTCAAATTCAATAATTTTTATACAAATGTTTGAGTTGGTTTAAAAATAAAAATTTTACAAATTAAAATTAAGCATTTAAAATAATTTTATACAATTTAAAAAATTAAAATTTGAAAATAGTTTTGAATAAAGTTCAATGTAAAATATAAATTTAAATAAATGTATAACAAAGGATAACAAAAAAAAAACCGAAGAGCTTAAAAAAATAAAAAGTAAAAGAATTTTTTATTTTTTGTATATCAAAACTTAATAGCACATTTTTTTAACTTAAAGAGAGGTTAAACAAATTCTAAGAGGAAAGTGACTAGAGGGACCACTTGAGTTGCTCTAGTCTTATCTCAAGATAAGTAGTATGACAAAAAAATGGGCAACATAACATTACTCAACATAAAAAATGAATACAAGGGAGGAGACATCACTATTTATAGGTTAAGGGTGTCTCCTAAAAACCCTAAAAAATCAAAACTTTGCATGCCTTCCCATCTAAGCTAACCTTGGTCGAAAATTAGTTCCTCTAAGGAGTGGACAAGTGATAACAGTTGAATATACCATTATCTGTGATTCAATTTTGATACTAAATGCACCATTTTTGACTTAGAAACTTGCTTGAACTCATGTTTTTGCTTTAGTTTTGTGAATAAGTGAGTTGAGGTTATACTTTATGATTTTATCACTAAATTCCCATAATTGTGTAGGTCATTGGTATGATTTGGAAGAAGAGCAAAATGATCAAGGATCGGAACTCAAGAAGAAGGCAGGTTTGCAGAAAAAGAGAAAAAGATGCAGTCCAGAAAAGTAAGGCTGAGGGCCCCCGGGTCAAGGGCCCTGAGCGCAACCTAGTCAGGTTGAGCGCCAGTCCAGGGGCCCTGAGCGCAACCTAATCACAGGGGCGTTGAGCGCCATAAGTGCATCGTAGACCGCCTGGGTGCCCATTCAGGGGCGTTAAGCGTATTTATCCTATCCACTCTCATGTATTTACGAATTCTACTCCTTCATTAATGTTAATGCCACTTTCTAAATTACCCTAATCTCGATGTCTCGGTGAAGAGAGCCTACTTCTAATTACTAGTTTACAATATCTTGTCACCCTAACAATTTATCATACATTACATTCGCACAGAAGCTTAAAGGCAATCGGTCCTCTTATCCCTATGTCTAGGTAATATTGCTCCCGAGAGAATTTCCCCATGTCTAGATTTCCCCGTATGTGTCCATATCGATAAAATCAATGACCATGCAATTGAATGAGTTAAACAAAGCATGCATAGAGTGTAGAGGAAAAACCCTAACAATTAAAGAAGTAAAACATATATTAATAAAGAATCAATTCAATACATGAGAATTTCAAAGGATTACATTGTTTCCCCAACAACAATGGATGTTTAGTTCATCATAGACATGGTGAAACTAGATGAAAATAATGAAAAGAATGAAAGATAAAACCCTAGAATTTGTAGATTGGAGCTTCCGCATCCAAAATCCACCTCCGAGGAGTGAAGAGAGTGTTTCTCCGCTTCTTTCTGTCAAAAGATACCCTTTGTGGGTCGTGCAAATCAATATACAGTTCATAAAAGTCAGTAGAAACTGGCCTAGGCCCAAGAGACTAGCGCTTAGCGCTGGATTACCGCTTAGTGGTAGGCGCGTCTTCTCCAGAATAACGCTCAGTGTTGACGCTCAGCGGTGGCTGCGACACTTGATTTTGCCCTCAATGTTGGCGCTTAAGCATCGTCCAGTGGATTCATCATCAAGACCAGCTCTCAGCGGTAATTGGCGTTGAGCGGTGGCTACGATTCTTCTTTTGTGCCTTTCTTCCACTTCTTTTGAGTTCAGCTCCTTGCTACTTCAAATTCCTTCATCCAATTCATGTTTATTCCTTCCAAATTAAGAAAACTGAGCATAAAACCAAGAAAACCTTCTTTGACTCTGTTATTCTCTATCTTAAGCAAAATGCATGATTTCAAGCTAGTTTCTAAGTCATAAAGGGTGTGTTTAGTGTCAAAATTAAATATAAAAATAACGGTTTTTCAACCGTTATCAGAAGGACATGTGACCACTAACTTTTAGAAATCATCTCCATTCCTAGAGTGACATGTGGTCACTAATAAAGTAAAATCCTCTTCAATTGAAGCATGACATATGGCACATACTTTCCACATGAATTGGATATCCAACTAAGAAAAAATCCTACACTAATTAGGCCTTAATATAAGCCTTAAACAAAACCTACACTACTTGGCCGAACAACATGGCCTAAATAAACATACACTACTCTTCGACCTCCATGATGGCCTATTAGAAAGAGTTTTGCTTCACCTTGAATAAGTGACTATAGCTTCTTGAAAGTGCTTAGACCATGGTTAGAGGTATGCCATCATCACCGACTGACCACCTCTCGATGTTGGTAGCCATCGCCCGATGCCACTGAACCACCACTCGACACTTTTGCTTCCAATGGCTTCACACTCAACGATCTTTTGTGTCTCGCAATAAGAGGTGCTCTGCAATTGAGTTATTTTCTCTGACTTTAGAGTGCAAGGTGTGATTCATGTATTGTCTTTCATGGGTACTTTCCACCCATTTCATTTTTTGTTGTTCAATCTTGCTTTCTTGAGTTTGACTTTTTTTCCTGCACCAAAATTGCTTTATTTTCACTTATTTCACACACTAAAAAAAGACTATAGGTAAAATAAGCTCAAAATAACTAAAACAAAAGAAAACACCAAAACAAGATAAAATTGAGGGTTAAAGAAGATAAAAGTTATAGAGGAGTTGATTTATTCACAAAACTTAACACAAATAATACATAGAAATTAACACTATCAACAGGCTTGCCTCGGTCAACCTATGCCCTAACATGATCTAACTTGGGTTGATGGTATACATAGGTTGGATTGGGTCAATACAAGTCGTTCCAAAATGAAAGTTAATAAGGGCCGGCCTAAGCTGAAGGTCGACACAGGCCAATGGACGACATAGGTTGACATATGTTGAAAGTTAAGATATTCTGACTTGGGAAAATGGCTGATACGGGACAAGGTAAAAGGTCGACATGGGCGGACCATAACCAATGGGCGAGATAAGCCGACCATGGTTGTATTTTGAGATTGGTTGGCACAGGCTAATGGTTGAGACAGATTGACCTGGAAAAAGTTTCAGATAGACCAAATCGGCCAAAAGTCGAGATAGACCAACTCACTGTAAATGACGAGAGATCGACCTAGGCCGAATGTCAAGACGGACCAGTTCAATCATAAGGTGAAGATGGATTGGACCAAGCCAAATATTGAGACAGGTCGACCTTCGTTGAATGTCCAAACGAGCCAGAAGTCTATATTGGTCAACTCGGGGAAAAGGTCCATATAGGTCAACTTGGGCCAAAGGTCGAGATGACCACCTGTGACAAATGTCTAGACAAGTCAGCCCAAGCCGAAGATTCAGATGACCCAGCTAAGGCAAAAGGTTGACATGGGCAGACCCAAGCCCAAAGCTAAGACAAGCTGACCCGAGCTAAAGGGTGGCGTGAGCCGACCCATTCCTACTTGGCAGAAGCTCGACACAAGTCAATCAAGATTGAAGGTATACATATTATAGCCCGAACCAATGATTGATAAGGGCCAACATTGGTCGAATTTCGACAAAGACATGCTCGAGTCGAAGGTAGAAACAGTTTAGCCTGAGCCAAAGGTCAAGACTAGTTAGCTTGAGCCAAAGGTTGAGATGGGTCAGGAAAGCTCCAAATAGGCTAATTGAGGTCGAAGGTCGAGACAAGTAAACTCTAGTCAAACGCTGAGACGAGTTGCCTGAGTTCAAGGTCAATCTAGGGCGAAGGTTAAGCCTAGTCAGTCCAACTAGAATGTTGTGTTGAGTTAGCCTAGTTGAAGGTTTAATGGAGTTTTGCTTAAGTCGAGTTAAGCCAAAGGTGGAGTTGAGTCCAACCAACTAGTCAGTCCAATCAATTTAGGGCGCAGGTTAAGCCTAGTCAGTCCAACCAGAATGTTATGTTGAGTTGGCTTAGTTGAAGGTTCAATTGAGTTTTGCTTAAGTCGAGTTAAGCCAAAGGTGGAGTTGAGTCAACCCGTGCCAAAGGTCAATTTGAGTCAACCCGAGGCAAAGGTCGTATCGAGTTAGCCTGGCCCATAGTCAAGCATTGCTGACTCATGCCAATATTGGAGTCGAGTCAGCCTAGGATTATAGTCAAGTCAAGTAAGCATGGATTGAAGGTCAAGACGAGTAACTCTGGTCGAAGATCAAGATGATACAACTTAGGCCAAAGTTCAAGCCAAGTCGACAAAAGTCAAAGGTCAAGCTAAGTCATCTAAGCTGAAGGTTGGTCTGAGTTCGGCTCGGGTTGAGAGTTAATTCGAGCCAACCCGACCTAGTTGTCCAAAAGAGTCGGCTCGCACTGAGGATAAAGTTGAGTCAACCTAGGTGATATCCAACCTTGTTTATCTTGATCTTAGACCAACTCACATAGGCCGGTCCATGGGTTGGTCTTAGCCCCTAAAGTTTTTGGGACCATTTTATCCCTATTTTCTTTTTCTTATGTGGACCTTTTGGTCTTGTAGACTTTTTTATCCTAGTCTATGTGGATCAAGATCAAGCCCTATGAACTGAGCGAATTAAGAATTATAATCCTTCTAATACTTGTCTTTGTCCTTATAGTGATTCCTATTTTAAATTACTAAAATACATTTAGTTTATTACATAATCTTAAACAATTATATTAATTTTTTTCTTAATTTCTTTTGTTTTATATACTTATTTGACTTTTATTTAATTATTATTTGATATTCTTATTTCATATTTATAATTTCTTTCTTCGAATTTAATGCTGGAGAGAAAATAATATGTATCATTTTTACATGGAATACTCAATAACATTACATTTTCCTTACTATGACATACTTTTTGTAAAAAAAATGTATACAATGACTTACTTTTGGTAGAAAAAATAAATTTAATTAATATTTCAAATAATAAAGAGACGGCTAAATTTAAATATATTTATATTCATTAAATATGGGAAAAAATTTATTTCAAAAATGGGATAATTAAACCTACACATTTCCGTTGTTATCTTTAGGGACAACTATAACAACTACTCTATTTTTCTCAAATAAGATCAAGATATGGGATTCAAACCTTATGAATAAGATATCAGATTTAAACCTTATCAATTAAAAGTGGATGAAATGATAGACTTCATTAATGGTGATCAATCAAATTCCAACAAAGATTAATTATGAAGTCAATATGTACTTTAGGCTCATAATGTGATTAACAAAATCATACTAGGAATAGGTTTGTATCCAGCATGTATACAATATATCTCTAAGGGTATCCATACTTCAGAGCATATAATTAACCATAAAGGCTAAATGATTAATCTGATCACTCAATATGTACGACACCATCAACTTCAACCTTAAAAACCAAAAATTAGTTCTTAAATGAATAAAAATCCCCAGAACTCTGTTCTGATGTTACGTTTCTTGAAACCACTTGGTTACTAAAATGTAATATTAGAGATCAATTTGATACTAAATCAGAAGTCACTTCGTTATTAAACTATGACGTTCAGGAGTTAATTTGCAATTTTTAACACATGTTCGGAGTAAATCAAGTTTTTCATTTCTTTCAATAACTAAATTATTAGTGTCTTAACCAAATTAATCATTTATAACAGTTTCAAATTCACCTATATAAATTACACAAAAAATATATAAAATGAAAGGAATCATCATAATCAGAAAATTCAACAAGAAAAACTAACTTTTCTTCAAATAGTTAAAAGGATTATCATATCAACTAAGGAGATTTAAATCCCTCAAAAAGATAACTAAGATTTAAAATTCCACTCTTGTAAAACTGGTGGTAAAAGCATCACAAAAAAGGTAGTTTCGCTGTTACAAATATATTTTTTTCAATGAATTGAATCACCATATAAACCTTTGAATTCCAGGCTCATGGGCCCAATGGAAAGGCCGAAACAGAAACATGGCCATTGTAAAGATATTGACCCCAATATACAGTATGCCTGTGAGAATCCAACTTTGATCATCACTATTGTCACAATGAAGCACCAGGAAATAGAATGGTATGGTGTAGTATCTGAACTCTATCAGTGGAGCTGGTACAAGAACAGCTGCAGTGGCCAAGAAGTATGCCAAAACCCATATTTTACTTCTAGTTTTTCCTGTTTGATAAAGGATAGTAGTTATAATCCCACAAGCAGTTCAATAAAACAAGATTTCATAGTATGTCTGTGTACACTAACCCAACATGTGGATGATGGAAAGCCATGAACATATATAAACTGGGACCAGAAGGTATTTAATTGACCAGTGAGCCATTATAACTTTCCTCCAAAGATAAAAAGGGTAATGCCGATTATCAGCAAGAAGGTATGGATGAGCTACACTGCAAAAGTTGAGACACAAGTGAGCCAGAAAGTTGAAATTACACATATCATACAGAATGCAGAAGATTTTAGATAAAGGTTCTGTTTGGATAAATTTCTACTGACCCCTCATAAAAGAAAATAAATTATACTTTTATGGTATGTGTTACGTACCTGAGTACGTAAACTAACCAAATATAACCTTTCACACTCTCTCACACGTAACAAAACAATAAACGAATGATATTGGATAAATGAATCTCTTTTATTGATGATAATATCTGAATAAACAAAGGTAAACAATAATTGGGAGCATAACCTCCTTCAATTACTTCGAGAGCATAACCTCCCTCACAAGACAATAATGTCTGTCACAAAACTCAATAATCAAAAGCATCCATTTAACCCTAGACTCTACCCTTATTTATATTAATTATTTCCCGCCCATCTCTTATTAAATATTCCTCTAGAATATATCTGCATTTAATATAAATATCCTTATATTTAATATTTAATATAAATATCCCTATATTTAATATAAATATCCCTATATTTAATATAAATATCTCTCCGTATATTATCCTACATATATCCTTAATTATAAATATCTTATATTGAATATTTCCCTAAATATATATTTATTTACTCTTAATTAACTTATACTATATTTATTTACTCTAATTAACTTATACTAAATATTCTCTCTGCTCATCTACTTTCTAACCCTTATTATTACCCCTACCTTAGATCGTAACATTACACCCCGCTGCAAAACAACCTTGTCCTCAAGGTTGGAAACGGAGAGCTAGATCTCATGGCTCCTCATCAATTCATGTCTGGAGGTTCGGGTGGTGGTAAAACCTTCTCTAATGTCTTCCATTCTTCGTCGAGCATTATGGTTACCACTTCTCCTAAATCATAAGCCCTGAGGGAATGGTTTTCAATGTCTTTCAGTACTTCACGTCGCTCTTTTCCTTCTGCCAGTGTACCAAACACTGCAAGCCCCCTGTTCTTTTTGTCGGCCCATCTCTTCACAGACTCCATTGTTCTTTCCAAGGTATTGATTCTTCCATTTGCCCTTCCTTCCAAAGCCTTCATTCTTCCTTCCAATACTAGACCGTTTGGTTCAGGTAGTTTTCTCACGCTCGGTTCTGGCCGTCTCCTCCCGTTCGGCTCGGTAAGTCCTCTCTCTATAGGTTCCGTCCGTTCTTTCACGTTCAGATCCAGCAGTCTGCTATCGTTCAGTTCTGGCAGTTCGACCACGTTCGAATCCTTTAGTCCACTATCGTTCGGTTCCAGCAGTCCCTTCCCATTTGGAGCTTGGACTTCATGGCGTATTCCACTCAACTCTGCCTTCAACCTCCTTAGGGAGAACTCCATGTTCTTTAGTCTCTGCTCCATGCTCTCCAGTTTCCCTTCAACTGCATTTATTCTTTCCTCCATGATGTCTTTCACTCGTCTCTATTAGGATCCGGCAGTTTCCTCCCTTGACGATCCGGCAGGTCGGACCAATTGTTACGTACCTGAGTACGTAAACTAACCAAATATAACCTTTCACACTCTCTCACACGTAACAAAACAATAAACGAATGATATTGGATAAATGAATCTCTTTTATTGATGATAATATCTGAATAAACAAAGGTAAACAATAATTGGGAGCATAACCTCCTTCAATTACTTCGAGAGCATAACCTCCCTCACAAGACAATAATGTCTGTCACAAAACTCAATAATCAAAAGCATCCATTTAACCCTAGACTCTACCCTTATTTATATTAATTATTTCCCGCCCATCTCTTATTAAATATTCCTCTAGAATATATCTGCATTTAATATAAATATCCTTATATTTAATATTTAATATAAATATCCCTATATTTAATATTCAATATTTAATATAAATATCCCTATATTTAATATAAATATCCCTATATTTAATATAAATATCTCTCCGTATATTATCCTACATATATCCTTAATTATAAATATCTTATATTGAATATTTCCCTAAATATATATTTATTTACTCTTAATTAACTTATACTATATTTATTTACTCTAATTAACTTATACTAAATATTCTCTCTGCTCATCTACTTTCTAACCCTTATTATTACCCCTACCTTAGATCGTAACAGTATGTTAAAATTAATTTGTACATTATATAAAAAAAATTTCATTAAACTACTCTAGAAATTTTAACTATTTCACATGCTAATTTTAGCAATGAGAGAAGCTTAAATCATTTTGACTTATTTCTTTTCCGGTAAGTGTTTACTGAAAAATTTACCTAAACAGGGTCATAGTAAAAGATTAGTTAAATTCTTGTAGTAGAGATTTAGAATGAGTTGGGCTTGATGAGAAAGTGTTGACATTCATGCAACCCAAGTGGAAAAGTTATCCCATAGAACTGCTGGACAAACTTTAGTAAGAGACAACAAACAAAGGGTCCTGAGAATGAGCACATTAAGGACTGGATAAGGAATTAATGAACAAAAGGTTTTCAGTACAAATCATGGTGGGGTGCATTGGTAATAATAAATGCAACAATTTCCTATAAAACTTTCCACTTCTATCTAATTAGCATTCTCTATAAGTAAAAAGAAGTTGGAAAGAGAACTTAAAATTTTACGGTATTGAAGAAAAACTGCAACAGCAGTCTATAAATTCACCACCACCAAAACATGCATTTAATTGTGTTGACAATCAAAAAAACAGATTCTGCTTGATAGTTTACTAAGTCATCTGAGTCTGACATAACCTGAAAAAGTGTACTGAGGGCATGCCAACTACAAGGGCCAGGAACATCTGAAAGAATAGAAGGGCCCTACTCTTCCGAAACATACGAAACAAGTCCACAGCCTGGGTGATAGTGATATGCATAGGAGCCTGAGCCAGTACAGAAACCAAACTAAAATAAAGCATCTGAGAAAAATGTGGGGTAACTGCGTGTGCTTCTTTTGCACCTGCAGTGTCAGTATAGGATATGTGTGAGAAAGAGGGTCTTTGGGGCCCCTAAGGGACCCAAAAAGATCATCACCAGGGAAAACAAGAAAATGAATGTTACCCAGAACAATACTTCCATTCCAATAGACAAATAAAATAAAGGCCACCACCACCATGAGAAATGGGCAAAATGAAATTAGAATCTCCCATTTCATATACCATAATGTTAACAGGATGGCCCATAATTCATCAGCAAAACCTGCAAAATAATATCAATAAAAACCAATCCTATATATTGCAAAAAGAGGTAGTCAGAGGATGGGATTAACTTTATTCTATCTACAGTTATTTAGTTATTTTATTTTCTAAGGCTCATAAAATAGAACTCATGGTTTTCTTAAACATGTGAAAGCAAACCTGAGTAAGAGGAAGGAGAAGAATCACGTGATGATGAGTGTTCAATAGTATTCCCAGATTGAACATTTTTTCGCTTTCTCAGATTGAAACCCCTATTAATACCAGTAGCATATTCTAAACCATGCTTGGCAGACACATCAGACTTGATAGAATTTGTATTTTGCTTTCCATAAGTCACAGAAATATTTATGATCCCAGTGCATGCAACAAGAAACACCCATATAATATTTGTTTGTCGAATAACAACTGCCAATGCTCCAATCTGTATCAATAAACTCAAATGCATTACCACCACTCTATAAAATAGAATGACAAATAAAATCCAGGTATGCTGCTAAAAGTATTTATATATAGGAATTATCCGTAAACCTATTCATTAAAAGTTGTGTTGTACAGCCGAAATTGAAAACCAAGAGAGGAAGAATGTGTTTGATTTTTATTTTTTTTTTAGTTTATAAAACAATTTTCAAAAGCTAATTTTTAGGGAATAGGAGTGAGGGAAGAGTTGGGACAGTGTAAGGAAGAACATAAAAAATAGAAAACTACAAGTAGAAAACCAAAACAATTTAGAGATCTTCTGGTTTTTTATATCAGAAACTAAAAAATTGATACTACTTTTAAAACAGTTTTCAAAAACTACTCCTTATCAAATATTTTCTTTTATATTAAAAACGGAAAATAGTTATCCAAATAGGATTTAAACAGGCCCTGAGAAATTTATGATCTAGAAGCAAATATACAAGAGATAAGGGATAACAAAGATCCATTTGAATCAGGAATAGATACAAAAATAGTGATATGAATTAACTTTTTAATATTGCTTTTATTTTCTGAAATAAGACCACCACAATGAAGAAATGATAAAGTAATATTGAACTTGGTCCTCCAATAAGAATACATACATATATGCACGTATGTGTGGTGTATGCATATATTCCTAGTTAAAAGTACACAGGATCAAAATGAGAAACAAATCGAGTCTTTCCGGTAAATATGTTCAATAGCAACAGAAAATAGGCATCTGTATCTGGAATATGTACACATACGTTCAACTGTTTTAGATGAGACACAAGTTAATAAAATAAAGGAACTTAGATAAAAATAATATAAACACAAACAAAAATATATACCAACTTAAATGTGGTTACAACATTAAAATCAAAATATGTCTTACCAATGCACTAAACCAGTACTTTTTCTTCAAACTTGCTAGATACATAGCCAGCACTGTCGTAACAGCTGCAACATCTGTGTAATAGAGAAAAGTGAAAAACCAGTGAAGAGGGTACAAGGATAGGACCACTGCTTGAAGCATCGCCTTCCTCTTGGTAAGTGTTGGCTTCAAATGCATAATTATGTCGTATAAAATTACACTGCAGACAATTGCTAAGACACCATTAACTGATCGAAGGATTGCCACAGAGCACATGTCAGAAAATGAGGAAATAGCTTGTACAGAGTACAAGCCTGGAAACAAAGAAGCAACATGGGCAAGTGAAAGACAGTACCTGCAAAAGTTATTCAATTGCAAAGATCAAACATGACATTTGATACTGCATTATACTTTCAATAATATATCTATGCAGAACTGTTTATGTTTGCTCAATCTAGAGATTTGAAAGACATTTCAAACATTATCTTCTGTTTGTACCACATAGATAGTGAGAAAGAGTATAGTATACACAAAGTTTTTAATTATTCAAAATGGCCGAGGTTCAATATTTTAATCATTTGATTTCACCCATTCAATTAACAGAAAAACTATTGCGTAGCTTTAAGTTAGCTTCCATGAGTATGATTCTCATTTGATAATCATACCTCAATTAGATTAAGTAATGCAGCAACCTGTTATAAATTGCTATATTTGGCCCTTTTATTCACTTGAATACTTGGATGATGCTTCAACCGTGCTTAATCATAATCATTATGAACAATACCAAGAACAACCTTTCTCTATATTATTGTCAATTGTCACTGCCTACCACTCCAACTAAAGCACAGAAGCAGACCAAAATATTTATAGCTAGGCTTGGAGGATAATAAAAACGTCTCACATTATCTGGAAAATATCCATTTTGATTACACATTCAGATAACTGCTTCTGTTTCAAATGCACACCAAATACATCAGGTGCATTGCAACGATAAAACTATCCAACATAATTATTGCACTGAAAGTTTCACATACCCCACATATTGGTATCTAGTTAATCATTTATGAATGATTTCATACTTTCTGTTATTCATCCTACAATATGCTTTTTTCTACACAATTCCATTCCATATAAATAATTTTATTTATTTTTGTTAATAAAAGTTTGGTAGAGGCAAGGCTGCCCCATTTGAAGGAGAAGGCATGCCACATGCTTCAACAAGGATAAGCCAAAGGAGATTGTTAGCAGTGAGAGCTGAGCCTAAGCCTATCAGGCAAAGTGCTTCAACCAATTGTACTTTTCAAGCTGAAATAACTTCCCTTGGCATAACACATAAGTAGTTGGTATAAGCTACTGGGATCAATTTTTTCCTGAAGATGGGACCAGAGGCAAAGACACCAAAGATAATAGAGAACATACAGGCCAGGAGGAGTGGTAATCATAGGGTCCCAACTTCCAAAATTTCCCATGCAGTACTGCTTTGCCTGTGGTACATGAAATATCTCATCCTGCAAATCATGGATCTCAATCATATTGAATGAAGGTAAATTTCTTCAGTATCAATCTAAGTATCAACAACTTTCTGTTCTCCAGTTTAATAAACTTTTTCTTACCATATATGGCTCAGGAACTATGCGATTAACCATTATGGAGGCAGGAATCACACATAAGCTCATTATTGCTGCAAGAGCTATTTTTCCCATTTCCTCCTCTATCTTCAATAATAACAGGACCACAAGAGCAACAATAATTCAAGATGTTAAAAAGCGTATATCATTGCCATGTGCAACAACTATGACTCAGCATGCTCCAGATGAATTCTCACCCTAAAGTTTCCCTGAATAACAACACTGAAGAAGCTATATAAATTGTATAATTGATGTAGACATCTTTCTCACGAATATGAAATTGCATTACCAAAGCATGGAATACTACAAAGACAGTTATGCATCCAAGTATCACATGAAAAGCACAATAGGGTGCTTTTTATCTTGACAAAGTTACAAATATGTATATTCCAAAGCTGAAAGAAATATCTGCGTTCCCTGCTAACAAATAGGCATTAAAATCAGCACAATCCCAAAAGTGTCAATTTCTAGTCAGTATGAAACTATTCCATTCAATGGCAAACCTTCTATGGAAATTGTAATGCGTTCCTAACTAAGTCACAGTGACAATAGGAAGTATGATATGCAATCCTTGCCATTGCAGCGGAAGTGACTGCAATTGCAAACACAAAATACTTTATGATGTGAACCACACCTAAAAACTAATAAGTGTTAATGGAGAAAATCGTATAGGAGAGTAAAAGCTGTAGAGTCTACGTGGGTTGGGTTACATGTGGATGTTAAATCAGCTGATTAAAGAATCGGAAACCATGAAAAGCACACATGAACAAATAGCTTTGTACATCACCATAATCAGCAGAAACTTCGCAATCACCAGCCTGTAAGTCTTGGACTTGGTCCATTACTTGGTTAATCACAACAGTGCATAAAATAAAAACATATACATAAAATAACAAAAGTCTAATAACCTTATGCAGAACCGATGTATCATATAAGATAGCCCCGAAATCCTTCCATGCCCTCTAAACACAAGTTTTATTTTAATTATCAAGTATTTTTCAAACTACAACCTTTATAGCATCTCGTTGTGTCATTGATAAGCATGTTTAACTCTTCCTCTAAACCATGTTAACGAGTTCATAAATTGATGTCATTCGCACAGAATAAAAATAGTTCATAAAAAGAACAAAAACCAGCACATAAATATGATCAGTTCTCACTGCATATTTAAGCAACCAAATTCCCCATCTCCCAAATCAATTAACCTAACAAATGGTTTACACCCTCCATTAAAGACTCTATCATCATGCATTCTCCAAAATAACTTTAAAAAAATGCAATTTTTATAGTTCACTGGAGTACCCATTTTCCCTTTACAACACACCCACACCTTAATAAACCCATTTGTAAATACAATACTGGTTTCTACACAAAGTTAAAATCCACAAAAGAGTTGCTGCAAAATATAGATGGGAGTGATAAGGGGGTCATTACAATGAAAAAAAAAGAAGCAAATCAAGCTCCAACAAGGCATACCAAAAGGGTACCAAACCAGTATGCGTACATTTGCAGAAAGAAGCGAGTGATGCCGAGGAGCACGCCGAGACCTGCCACGACTGAAAGCTGTGACAGAGAAAGAGGAAAAGCCCCTTTGAGCCAAATTTTGAAGGGGTGAAATTTTTTGATAAAAAGAATTAGCTCAAATAAAAAAGGTTCTGAAAGAAAATTGCTGAGCCAAATACTATGCTGTTTGTTCAGTATTCACACTTCTGGGATTTGGGTCATCTTCACTCTCCATTTGAGGGAACAACATCGTCTTTCATTTTTAGTTTAACTTCATAACTTATATGAAAAGCACCATTTTCACTTATATGAAAAGCACTGTTTTCGGCTTCTTTTCAAGTTGATATTAATATTAATTACATTTAAACTCATTTTTAAAATTTAAAACTACAGTAATTATTTTTTAGTAAAAATAAACTAATACTTATTCTCTTTATTTTATTTGTATCAAACTGTTGTACAATGATAACTTAATTAATCACATATTTTATATTTATTTATTTTATCTTATAACAATGTCTTTATTAAAATATAAAGTTTTATATTTTAAAAGAAAAATTATATTTGGTTTACAATATTTTTCTGCGTTGTTACAAACAAGAATAAATACTTCTATTTTCATATTTAAAATTTTTTAATTTTAATTTTCAAAATTTTATTTACTTAATTTATAGCCAATAAAACAAAAATAAGGGATGTAAGTATTTTTTATGAAAAATCTAAAATGGTACGAATATATTTTAAAATTAGAGTTTGAAAGTGTTGTTTAATAAAATTTAAGTAAATGTAAGTGAAATATTTTCTAAAAAATAATTTTGGAACAGATATGTAATTTAAGAATACTGTGATCAACTAAATCTATCAATTTTCTTAATTATGTTGAAGTAGTTAACCTAGTCCCATACAGAATAATAAAGAATAAAAACATATAAGTCTAGAAATTAATTTTGTATTTGGAGACGTATTTCAATAATTTTAAGAAATTAAAATACATCATATTTAAATTATTTATATTTTTTATAATTTTTTAATTTTTTTTAATTTGGATAAAGCAATTAAATTTTTCTTTTAAAGATAAAATTTTATTTCAAAAATATTTATTTTAAAATTAAAATTTATAAAAAATGTTAATCTTAGTTAAATATTTAAATAAAATTTAACAATTTAATAGTATTTGGAATTTTGTAATTTTATAATGTAACATTCTATTTTAATAGTTTTAACACTACATGAAAGTATCACATAATCAATAAATAAGAATGATTAACTTAAAAAAACATATAAAGTGTCATTATAGTTGTTTTTACTGAAATGGGACAGGGATGATTCCTACGCAGCACTCCTGAATAAACGGACGTTCACTTCCATTGTGTTCTGGGTGACCGATCGGTTTGACAAGTTGACCTGCAGAAGACACTTCAACGCTTACGTTAGAATTTTTCTCTGGAGGTCTAAAGTAAGTCAACTATGGAAAAAGTGTCTATTACCTCAAAATTAAACCTCTATTCTAGGACTTAAAAGAATCAGACATATTAATTTACCTTTTAATGACCATTAATGCCAACATTAACCACTCATCAATAGTAATTACCGTATTGATTACGCCTTAACTCTATGTAACTACTGTCGTGCCTGATCGGCTGCAAAGTTCGTTTCTACACCTCGACCGCTCGGTCCATTCGACTCAGCACGCAGACGTACTCGATCGGTCGACTCTTAGCCTATAGTAACACCCACTAATATAATTATTCTGCATAAAGCATCCTAAACAAATCAACTTTTGAAAGTACATAAAACATAAAGGAAAACCCAAAACAAATGTCTAATACTAGACTGACACCAAGCAAGCAAGTCACTCGCCCAACAAATTAAGAGAAACAAAGGTTTAGACCTGTAGTAGATAAGGGTGCTCAATGCCACTTCTTGTCGCGCAACACCCATCAAACACATAGCACAACACTCAACGACCTAGAATGTCCCCTCTGCGCCCAAAACACAGAGAGCTCATTGTCTTCACAACATTTAGCGTTCAAACTGGCTGCTCAGCGCCCTAGAGTCTAATAGCTTTCTGACTTCGTGACGCTCAGCGCCACTCCATGCCCCTGTTAAACCCCTGGCAAGTGTACCAGATCGTTATCAAGTAATATAATTGGTAAACCCAATATCGTTCTCCCAAAGGACTCAAAGGCCTAATCTTTCGTGTAAACTAATCGCATAAGACTTGAGAAAAGAAATTAATTTGAGTTTTTGTATGCAAGACAAAAAGTAAACATGCAAATGCAGTGATTCAATTGGCTAAAAGAAAATATGGATGAATGAAGTTGTTGGGGTTTACAATTTGATCTTATTCACCCTCATATATCTACTCTTCTTATTTAATTTGCTTATTTATCATATTGTCATGCAAACTTTCTTGGTCTACCCTTAACCCAATCCCTTGGCGAAAAGAGCCTATTACTAATTACCGGCTTGCTATCCCTAGCCTCCCCTAGTAATTAATAATGCATGATAAACGGAAGCAAAATACAATTGATCGTCCTACCCCTATCCCTAGGTGGTATTGCTTAATCAAGGAATTCCCCCCAGTTCATGACATCACTGTACGTTCCCGTATCAATAAAGACAAACAACATTTACTGAATGAGTTAAACGATAAAAGCATTAAATATAAGTAAGGAACCCAACAATTGATAAATCAAACATATGCAAGCATATAAAGAAAATAAGAATATGGATATATTAGAGTTTCAAAAGATTACATTGTTCCCCAACGACAAAGGGTTTAGTTCACCATAATCATGGTGAAACTAGATGAAATATAATGGAAGAATGGAAAAGCAAACCCTAGGTTTGATAAAGTGGAGCCTAAGCATCCAAGAAATCTCCTCCAAGGTGTGTAGAGCTGCTGTGGACGTTTCTCTCTGCCAAAAGAATGAGTTTTGAATCGCACTGAGGCTATATATAGGCCTAAAAGATAACAGAATCGAGGCCAAATAAAAACGGTAAAAACAGACAACCGCCCAACGGCTAAATAAACCGCCCAGCGGTTTACCATTTAATCGTGCCACCACCCAGCGGTACAACTGACTGCTGGGCGGTTTGCCTCTAATCGCCCTAGACGCTCAGCGGTCCACTTTTTCATCAAATAGTTCAATAATCCCAAAGTTCACTTTGCTTATGACAAGAACTACTCAAGTCAAATTTTCAGTGGAATCAAATCAAGATACATGCATGCTTTCAATTCACTTCAGTTCACATGATCACATATTTCCCAACAGATGTTATATTCATGAATGATCAATCAACTAAGCATAAATGTAATCATGGAATTCAACAATTCCTACCAAGCACATGTTTCACTCAATTACTCAAGTGTTTAAGAGGTCACTCCACTCTCTATTTATTCACATGTCACATGAAACAAAATTTCCCTTCATATAATACAATCAACATCTTCACATGCAAATGTCATCACAAGGACTTTCCAAGGCTTGTAATGAGGCTAGGCTATCAAGAAAAATTGGTTTTTCTGGATCACAAAATCTTTGAATCAAGAGAGCTCATTTAGCATTCAAGGTTCAAGTTCAACTCTCTTTCTTAACCAATCTCACTTTTTCCCAACTTCTTCCCTTTTTCTTTTATTTTTACACTGAGCTCATCTTTCATGAATTTTTTCTTTTCTCATGCATTTTTCTCTTTCAATATTTGAGCTCAATGCCTTTATTTTTGCCATTCAAATTTTCTCCCACAACCCCAAACTTGAACCTTGAATGTACTTACAATTATCAACCCAATTCAAAGTAAATAAATTCAACACAAGGGTTTTCATCCTGTTTAGGGCCAAGGTTCAAAAAGGGTATAAAATTTCAATCACTTTTGGGTAAAAAATTTGGCTAAGTAAGGGCTTCCAAAAAAATGGCCTTGATCATATGACATACACATGCAATTCAATCAATCATCAAGACTTAGGCAATATCATTCATGCTTTCCTGTGAATAAATACATATAACAATGAATACTCTAAAGCTCAATACCTCACATAACATGCTTCCTCACACATCATCAATTCATACACCCTGCTTAGCATCACAATCACAATCATAAATCATCACACATCTGTTCACATAGCTAGTGAATTTTCCAACTGGATATCAATCATGCAATACAAGTCAATCATCATCCACATCCAATCATAATTAAATAGACTCATCACACATTTCATTCAGTCAAACCATTCATCAGAATCAGTGTACAAGCCAAGCATAGACACAAAAATAAAATTCAACCTATTTTACAAATCCAAAGTACAAAAGAAAAAGAAAAATCCCTGTCTAAGTGCAGGCATCCGTCAGTAGATGCCATATCAATCCATACCCTCATCTGAGTCGTACTCATCACCAGCTTGAGCATCCTCAAAATCGTCATCATCTTCATTATCGTCCTTATCCATGCCTGGAGCTTCAGCTGCTCCAGATCTGCTCTCCTGTGCCCGTTCTGGCCAAGCCACTCTGTTGTTGAACTCATCCATCGTCCACCTATGAGCAGGAGGTGTGTCGTATATGCCTATGATCATCTTGGCAATAACAACCTGTCCTTGGGGTGGAGAGACCTTGAATGTATGCAAAATTCTTATAACTGATGATGAATGAAACCAAAATGCAATGCTCTCTCAAAAACCCCAAACTTGGATTATAGAATGATGCAAAAGTAATAGAGAATGGATTTTATAAAATGCAACAATTAAACCCTAAATACAATTCCCACTCACTTTACTCACTTATGCAACAATTAAGCCCTAAATGCAACTAGAACAGTATTAAAACATGCAACAATAATAAATCAATCAACTGGGTTGCCTCCCAAGTAGCGCTTGTTTAACGTCACGAGCCTGACCCAAACCTTTCTAGCACTTCTCAGTAAGTGCAAACCTTTCCGACACCCTTCAGTAGGTGTGCTTACCTGTATCCTTGAGTAGATACATAAAATTTTTAGCTTCCCTCAATAGAAGCTACCCGATACACAGAAATTGAAAAATTGTTCATAATTACATCACCAAGATTTAAAATTTAAAGTACAAAAATATTGTTCTTGGATCACTGGGGTGCCTCCCAGTAAGCGCTCTTTTAACGTCATTAGCTTGACCCGGTAAAGCTCAAACACCCATCAGTAGGTGTTGATACTCCCCTTGCTTGATATTCTTTTCTTCTTCATCTTCCTGCTGAATCTCTTCAGAAAATTAAGAACACCAAACACCGGTTTCCATGTTTCAATCATAGGAACTTTAATCTGCAATTTTTTGAAGATCTCCATATAGCACTTGAACTTCTTTTCCTTCCTATGATATTTTTTCGAATGAGGAAGGGGTTTTTCATGTGAACTTTTCTTCTTTTCTCTCTTCCTCTTCTTCTCACTCTTCTTCTCCCTCAACTTTCTCTTTTTATTTTCTTCTTTATTTTTCCACATTTTCTATTTTTCTTTTTTCTTTCAACCACTTGAATGGTAAAGCTCCCTGGATCTTGTAATTTACGAGGTAATATTCTCTGTATGACTGCACTGCAATTTCCTTGCACCTCAATAGTTTCCTTCTCAATATACTTCCTTTTCTTCATGAGAACTTCTTTCAAAAATTTCGCATATGATGGCATTTGCTGAAGTGCTTCAGAAAATGGTATGGTTATTTCCAACTTCTTAAAAATTTCCATACATTGCTCCAACTACTTTTCTTTTTCCCTCCTAGAATATGTCTTTGGATAGGGCAAGGGTTTTTCATACTCCCTCTCTTTCAATTTTACAACCTCTTCTTCTATTTTTTCTTCATCTATCTTCTCCTCAGCAACAACCTTTTCTGTTTCTATCTCTTCTATCTTTTTCACCTCTCTCTCTATCTTGTCCTCATCAACAACCTCATCAATTTGTGTCTCCAAATTCCTGAAGGTAACTTCATAGCTCTTAGAATCGTACTTCTCCAAAAATTTGTCGAACTTTTCATTAAGGGTCTTGACTTGTTCTGTCACATAAGCTATCTGATGACATAGTTGTTGATCATACTCCCACGTTTCTATTGGTAAAGAGATTTGTTGCTGCCACTGATATTTTTGCATCTCTTCCATGCTACTATGAGAAGAAAATCTTGTATACATGCCCTGTGGAAAAAATTCGTCATTCTTTACACTCTCCTCTATGCTTTTGACATGGTATACTTCCAAATTCATGATCCTCTGAAGAAGTTCATCAGACTTTGTATTTTTCTTAAGTGGAGTAATTTGTTGCTCATCAACTTGCCCAGATTGGCTTTGATCCATGTATGAGTGAGGTTCCCACCAGTGGTTGAAATTATTTTGGTATAATTGAGTGCCCATATAATTAAATTCTTGTCTAAACTGCATCCTGCAAACATTAGGCACAAAACCCTAGAAGACATTTATTAGAACAAAAATAAAAATAAACATAAAATCAAGTCAAATTTAATCAGTTTACACTACTAGATAAGTTAAACCAAGAGTTCCCGGCAACGGCGCCAAAAACTTGTTAAACCCCTGGCAAGTGTACCAGATCGTTATCAAGTAATATAATTGGTACCCAATATCGTTCTCCCAAAGGACTCAAAGGCCTAATCTTTTGTGTAAACTAATCGCATAAGACTTGAGAAAAGAAATTAATTTGAGTTTTTGTATGCAAGACAAAAAGTAAACATGTAAGTGTAGTGATTCAATTGGCTAAAAGAAAATATGGATGAATGAAGTTGTTTGGGTTTACAATTTCATCTTATCCACCCTCATATATCTACTCTTCTTATTTAATTTGCTTATTTATTATATTGTCATGCAAACTTTCTTGGTCTACCCTTAACCCAATCCCTTGGCGAAAAGAGCCTATTACTAATTACCGGCTTGCTATCCCTAGCCTCCCTTAGTAATTAATAATGCATGATAAACGGAAGCAAAATACAATTGATCGTCCTACCCCTATCCCTAGGTGGTATTGCTTAATCAAGGAATTCCCCCCAGTTAATGACATTACTGTACGTTCCCGTATCAATAAAGACAAACAACATTTACCGAATGAGTTAAATGATAAAAGCATTAAATACAGGTAAGGAACCCAACAATTGATAAATCAAGCATATGCAAGCATATAAAGAAAATAAGAATTTGGATATATGAGAGTTTCAAAAGATTACATTGTTCCCCAACAACAAAGGGTTTAGTTCACCATAATCATGGTGAAACTAGATGAAATATAATGGAAGAATGGAAAAGCAAACCCTAGGTTTGATAAAGTGGAGCCTAAGCATCCAAGAAATCTCCTCCAAGGTGTGTAGAGCTGTTGTGGACGTTTCTCTCTGCCAAAGGAATGAGTTTTGTATCGCACTGGGGCTATATATAGGCCCAAAAGATAACAGAATCGATGCCAAATAAAAACGGTAAAAATAGACAACCGCCTAGCGATTTACCCCTTAATCGCGCCAAACTCACACTCATCACAACTCAAACTCACACTCATCACAACCTAACTACCAATTTAACATACACTTTCAACAAGATAAAAAGCTAACTACGTCTTAAATGACACAAACTTAAATTCATAACTCAAAACTGACTCAAGAACGAACTCCTTTAGAATTTCACCTGTCAAAACCCCATTACTAAACCCTCTTTTTAACCAGTATCCTAACCTTTTACTCTTTCATATACCCAACAACCGAACCACCAATTATTTTTTCAATCTTATCAATTCAGACCAACAAAAGCCTTTATAATTAACAAATAACTCCCTCATAACATACTCATACCAAACCAAGAGATTCTAAACCCAACAACTTAAGTACTTATACCATATCACAATAGCATTTCAGTATAATTCAAATCAATTAAGTAATCATTCCTAACCATTATAAATCATCCAAAACCAGTAACATTCAACCAACAATTCGTAACAAAATTTCACCACTTCAAACCACCAAATTTTGTAAGAGCCTAGAAAATTTCCTTTTAAAACTAGTAGTGTGACCTAACTAATGATACTTGAATATTTTAATGTTAAAATTTCAAAGTATAAATAAAAACCTTATAAAATGAATTTCATTATTTCATGTCATACTATCTCTCTAGAAATTGTTTTCCTTTAAAGCTCTCATTTATCTTTAAGTTTTCTACCTGCTAGGTGATCTGTTTAAAGATCATAGGATGCCAAAGTGATCATTGTGGCAAAATCTTCAAGTTTGTCCGATCAGTTCTTGAAAAAGAGTAAGTTAGTTTATATGCATGTGAGCAATTTTCTACTGCATCTAAGCTTTTCTTTAGGTTCTCTATTGATCAGTGGCCCTAACGACATACCCCGATCATGACTTCGTAGTTTGTAGGTACAAATACAGTTCTTTGAATTGAGGGAGTGATTTTAGGTTCTTTAGAGTTGTTTAGTTGTTTGACAAGTAAGGGAAGCTAACTACCACTTTTTAATGTTGTTGATGCTTTGATAAACTGTTATGCATGTTAAATTTAATCTGAGATTAGTAGTTTGGTATGGGAAATTCCTATATGATTCCTTGTTGTATGAGTTCTTGTTTTGACGGTTTGTGAATGAATTAAATTTTGTTTTAGTTGATTGAATCAATACTAAAATCTATTCTTGTTATTATGATGGTGTGTTATTTGAATTGCTTGATTTGGTTGAAATTGATGTTGAATTGTGATTTGGTAATAGGTTAGAATGTTGGTTAGAAATTGGTCTAGAATTGGTGGATTGACAGGTGAAATTTTGGGGGGACTATTCTTTGAGTGAGTTTGATGTTGGGAGTCTGTGTTTGTATCATTGAAGACTTGGTTAGCTTTTTGTTTTGCTGAAATATCATATTTTGATATGCTAAGTTTATTGTTTGGGTTGTGGTGTTTGTTAGTTTGATTTGATGTACTAAGTCGTTGCCAATTGAGCAAATTAGTATTCAATATGATGTTTAAACATGTTTTTGAATCGATCACAGTGTCAAGAATACCAATTTGGTCATTTGGATAGGTCTCGAGTGGAATTAGATCAAGATTTGAGGTTTCTTGTTTATGATGTGGCGTTGAGGACCACTAATATAGTGTGAGTGCCAACCTTCCAGTGGCATGGGTTTTAGTCTCTGGTCGTGTGCTGTTGAGTGATGATTCTGTACCATTGAGTGTTGGCCTTCCAATGGCCTTAGTTTATTCTCTTGACATAGGGTGTTGAGCGGTGGTCCTGTATCGCTGAGCATGCCCTATTGCGAGTTATGTTTTTTTTTTGTATTTTCCACATAATGAATTGAGTTGATTTTAGTAATACTAATTCTATATGTATAATTGAAGGGGATTGTTGATGCTTTGTTAATTTTAAATATGAATGTCATTATGGTTAAAGTATAATTGTAAACATGTATAGTGCTTGTTCATATATGATATTATGATGATGATGAGTTATTATTGATTATGTGAATGATATATTTTCATGGCATATGTGTTTGGTTTAATTCCATGGATCTCATGGAGAGATTTATGGTGGCATTTTCAGTAGTGTGAGTCCAGATGGTAAAGGTTATCATGATACTCCAATAACCATTCTTTATCAAGTAGAGAATGCATAAACCACTCAACCAAACACACACGGTCTGAATACACCACTTAACCAAACACAACAATATGAAATACAACTCGGAAAAACATATAAAAGTGCATGACAGCAGATCTAAATACCTAAAATCATGCAAAACAATTTGACACATGATAGAAACATCATGGCCACTGTTAACACTCTGACAAGTGTACCCGATCGTATCAAGTAGTAATAAACAGTAAGTCCGAGTATCGTTTTCCCAAGAGACTCACGACACTAAACAATTGTGCTTTTGCTTAACCAATCAAGACTATAAGAACAATATTTTGGGGTTTTTGAATACAAAGTGCGGAAAAATAAACATGAATGCAATTTGATCAATTGAGGCTAGACATAAAAGTGAATGGATGATGTTGATAATATGAGATGAATATGTTGTTAGGGTTTAGATTTCACCTAATCACTCTCATGCATAAACGAATTCATCTTCTTCATTAATGTTAATGCAACTTTCTATTTTACTCTAAACCCGATCTCTCGGTGAAATGAGCCTAATCACAATTACTAGTTTACTATCTCTAGTCTCCCTTGTAATCATTCATGCAATATCCACAAAAGCTTAAAGCAATTGACTTTCGTATTCCTATCTCTAGGTAATATTTCATCATCAAGAGAAATTCCCCAGTTCTAGATTTTCCCGTATGTCTCCATATCGAAAAAATAAATTATCATGCATTTGAATGAGTTAAACAAATCATGCATAGATTATAGAGGAAAAACGCTAACAAATAATGAATGTAAGCATATATATTCAAGAACAATTCAAATACAAGAGAGTTTAGAGGTTACATCATTCCCCAAAGTCTTTGATATTGATGTCTGATTGGGTAAGACATTTGATATTGATGAATTGAATGTTACAATCTTAAAGTCTTTGGACAGGTCTTGGCAACCCAAAGTGACTGCAATCTCAAAATCTCAAAACCTATCCTAAATGTCCATGGATATTTTATTTGGAAAGCTTCGCGAACATGAGCTTGAGCTCAATAGATTGACTGCATAAGAAGACCAAGGTAAGAAGAAAACCAAGGTAAGAAGAAGACCTTGGCCTTCAAAACTAATGTCTCCAAAGGAAAAAGCTCGAAAAGGGAAAATGATGATTCTGATGATGATGAGCACATGAGTCTCATGATAAAGAGGTTTGCTAAGTTCATGAGAGAAAAGGGTAAAGACAAGTTCGGAGGTGAAAATAAGGACAATCAAGGATCTTCGTCTAGCATCAAGTGTTATGGATGTGGAGAAAGAGGACATGTCAAGCCAGACTATCCCAAAAGCAAAAGAAGTGAAGAAAATAAAGAAAAGAGGTTTCCAAAGAAGAAGAAAGCTTATATTGCTTGGGAAGAAAATGACTCTAGTTCTTCAAGTTCAAGCGACTCAGATGAGGAAGCAAATTTGTGTTTGATGGCTGACCTTGATGACATTGCAAGTCAAGTAAGTGATTCTAGCTTTGAGACTAGTGAAATAGACATACAAAAGACATTTCTTGAATTGTTAAATGAATATGAAAAATTGGATGTTGCACATGAGAAATTGAAAAGTTAATTTCATGACTTACAACTTAAATATGAAAAGGCATTAAATGAAGAAGTAATTCTAATAAATAAAATTAGTAATCTAGAATTGAAAGAGTTTGAGTCTAATGTTGTTGCAAATCCTGTTGAATGCTTGTCTTGTAAGAGTCATATGTTTGACATAAATATCCTTGAAAACCTACTTGCTAAAGCAACTAAATTTTCTTCCTATGTATAAAATGATGTTAGAAAGAATAATTTTAAAAACAAAAATGTGCATCAGCATAAGAAAAATCAAACTAAAAGAACACATAGAGTTTGGGTTGAAAAAGGTACAATTGTAAAAACCAAATTGCATAGCGTTTGTTGCTTCTATTGCATGAATTATGGTCATTCCTCTAATAAGTTTAATATTAAACATTTTGGTGTACCAAAAGGAAAATATGCTTGGGTTTAACTTGTGAAATGATTTTTCATTGATTATATTAACCCTTAGGACCCATAATGAGATTGGGGACCTAAATTTTTGCTTAACTTGTTTTGTAGGAAAATTCAAAGTCAAAGAAGTCATTATGGTACATTGATAGTGGATGCTCAAGACACATTACGAGTGACAAGAAAAGGTTCATAAGTTTTGAGAAAAAGAAGCAAGGGTTTGTCATATATGGGGATAACAACAAAGGAAGAATCATCGGAACCAGATACATTGGAGGAGGAAGTACATTAATACAAGATGTGTTATATGTTGAAGGACTAAAGCACAACCTCCTAAGAATAAATCAATTATGCGATAAAGGTCTAAAGGTAACCTTTGAAAGTGATAAATACACTGTCTATTTCAAAGATTCATCTAACATTGCATTACAAGGTGTTAGGCATAACAATATCTATTTGATTGATATTGAAAGTGCATCTAGTCATAATATAACATGTTTAGTTGCAAAGAAAGAAAGTTCTTGGCTATGGCATAAAAGAGTTGCACACATACTGTTGGAAAAAGGATGACTTAGTTTCAACACCAAGAGGGGGGGGGGGGGAGGGGTGAATTGGTGAGGTTCAAAAATCAGAGTCTCTTTTAAATATTTTTCGCAAAGTATAAACCTTTCAAAGTTTTCTTGAATCTCAAAGAAAAATATAAATCAGTGTAGCGAAAAAATAAAGTTGACTGTGCAGAAAGTAAAATCGACTTAAAGTAAAGAGTTCAGGGATAGAGAAAATCAAACACAGTTTTTATACTGGTTCGGCCGCAATGCCTACATCTAGTGTCCTTCCACAACCAGGAAGCCAATGCACTATATTAGTCAATGTTTTTAAAAAATATGTCTATAGAGACCTCCACGTCAAAAGTATAGACAATCTCTCTAACCCTCTAACTAAAAGTTTAGTTAGCAACACAAAAATCTACAACAAGATATCCCCTCTTCTGCAATCTTTAACCCACTTTGAACAATCCTCAAAGTGTCCAGAACTTCCACAAGTTCTCTTCCTGTAATCCCAACAGGACAGTCCAATCTTCAATAGATTGATATAAGCCTTGATCAATATGATGAACACCAACAGTGTAGATTTTGATCAAACAGTAAGTGCAGATTACTTCCTCCTAAAGAAACTCTTCAAAGAAATATCTCTTCCATCTTCTTGATGAGTTCTTGGAGCTTTTCACAGAGATCACAATCTGAAACAACAAATGAAATTGTTAGAATAGCCAAAGTCTCTATGAATTACAGAATCACGTCTATTTATAGTTTTCTATAGAACAGACGCTCCTATAGTCGACTTTGCCACTAATATAGTCGACTGTCACCAGACAGTTATAACAGTTAAAACAATTAGCAGCAGTCAAACCAACTAAATTGATTACGCATTTAATTCAGTTGACAAACATTTAATGCTTTGAACACGTAATCAAAATATAATTGTCATCGTTCACCAGCATTAACAGAATTTCAAAACATAACTAACTTAGTCGAATTCCCTGCTTATGCAGTCGACTATAACACTTCAAATCAGTTTTGAAAATCTTTCCATTTCAAAATAACTCACAACACTGTTTTAGAAAATCTGTGCAAAGTCACGAGTTTTCATCGACTTACTGCATAATGAAGTCGACTTAAAACTTGCAGTTTTGCCACACAATATAAGTTCAACAAAGTGCATGTGGTTTTCTTTTCTGAAACAAATGTTATGCAATCACAAATGATGTATCATGTAGAAGATTAGTGAATATGCATACATAAACGAAAATCAACACAAACATCTTTTTCAAGATAACATACACAATAAAAATTTGAACATGTAACACATAACAATACATGTGTTATTAATAATGTGTTGTCATCATCAAAAACCAGAACACTGTGAGATTAAGGTTTAGCTAAACCAGTGGTTCCCTTATCAATAATCTCAACACATACATATGTAACATTTGAACAAATTGATTTCAAAAGATCTTGTGATTGGTTTGCCTACATTGAAATTTAAAAAAGACAAATTATGTGCAACTTGTCAAAAAGGAAAGCAAAAAAATCTTCTTTTACATCTAAAAGCTTGATTTCTACATCAAAACCTTTATAACTGTTGCATATGGACTTGTTTGGTCCTTCTAGAATTATAAGTTTTGGTGGAAACTACTATGCACTTGTGATTGTGGATGATTACACTAAATATACTTGGACTTTCTTTTTAACCTTGAAAAGTGAAGCTTTTAAAGCTTTCAAAACCTTTGCAAAAAGAGTTCAAAATGAAAATGATTTGAAAATCAAAACTTTGAGAAGCGATCATGGTGGAGAATTTCAAAATGAGTCTTTTGAAAAAAATTTGTGATGAATATGGTATAACTCATAATTTTTGTGCTCCTAGAACTCCCCAACAAAATGCGGTTGTTGAAAGAAAAAATAGATCTTTGGAAGAGTTAGCTAGAACTTTACTAAATGAGTCAAATGTACCAAAATATTTTTGGGTTGATGCAGTTGGCATTGCTTGTTATGTATTGAATAAGATGCTCGTTAGGCCAATACTAAAGCTAACTCCCTAGGATTTGTTTAAAGGTAGAAAGCCAAATGTATCTCATTTAAAACATTTTGGTTATAAACGCTTTGTACTGAATAATGGTAAAGATAACTTAGGAAAATTTGATGCAAAATCTGATGAAGCAATTTTTTAGGTTACTCACTTACTAGCAAAGAATATAGGGTATTCAATAAAAGAACTTTGATCATCGAAGAGTCCATGCATGTTGTTTTTGATGAAATAGTGGACCTTGAGGAGAACCCTCTTGAGTCAAATAAGCCCATTGCAGGTGATGAAGATTACCTAAGGGAAGCTCTTGAAGAAATGTATCTGAATGAGAATACACCCTCTGAAGCTCCAAATGTGCATCAAGAAGTTGAACACAAAAGTTATCAACAACAACGAGGCCTCTCTATGGACAATATCATTAGAGATATCTCAAAAGGGGTAACCACTAGACACAATTTGAATAATTTCTACTTAATTGTTGCTTTTGTGTCTTACATAGAACCCAAGAACATAAGTGAAGCTCTTAAAGATGACAAATGGTGTATAACTATGCAAGAAGAGCTGAATCAATTTGAGTGGAATGAAGTTTGGGAACTTATTCCTAGAAAATAGCATTACCAAGGGATTGGTACCAAGTGGGTATTCAGAAACAAGTTAGATGAAAAATAAAATATCACAAAGAATAAAGCAAGGTTAGTTGCTAAAGGTTACTATCAAGAAGAAGGTATAGACTATGATGAGACCTATGCACCGGTAGCCAGGTTAGAAGTAATTAGAATATTACTTGCTTATGCCTCTTTGATGAAATTCAAATTATACCAGATGGATGTGAAAAGTGAATTTTTGAATGGTTTTATTAAAGAGGAAGTGTATGTTGATCAACCTCCTAGTTTTGAGGATTTTAAGTTTCGTAATCATGTTTTTAAATTAAAGAAAGTTTTGTATGGCCTTAAACAGGCACCTAGGTCTTGGTACGAGAGACTTAGTACTTTTCTGATTGAAAATGACTTCACTAGAGGAAAGGTTGAATCAACCTTGTTCATTAAGAAAGTAGGAAGTCATATTTTTCTTGTACAGGTTTATTTGGATGATATAATATTTGGGTCAACTGATAATTCCCTATGTGAAGGATTTGCTAGCATAATGCAAGGGGAATTTGTAATGTCTATAATGGGGGAGTTAACATTTTTCTTAGGCTTACAGATAAAACAAATGAATAGGGGGACTTTTATTTCCCAAACCAAATATTGTACGGAAGTCCTGAAGAAATTTGGAATGGATACTTCCAAAGAAGCCAACACTCCAATGGGCACTTAGTGTTATTTAGACAAAGATGAATCTGGGGTAGAAGTAAATCAAACTATGTTTAGAGGTATGATAGGATCTTTGCTCTATCTTACAGCCAGTAGACCTGATATAATGTAGAGTGCATGTGTATGTGCTAGATATCAAGCCAATCCTAAAGAATCTCACCTCATAACTATTAAGAGATTTCTAAAATACCTTAAAGGCACTACTTCTTTTGGATTATGGTATCCCTCTGATGCAACACCTAGTCTAATAGGTTATTCAGATGCTGATTATGGGGTTTGTAAAATTGATAAGAAAAGCACTAGTGGAACCTACCACTTCCTAGGGTGTTCCTTAGTCTTTTGGCACTCAAAGAAACAAGCGTGTGTAGCCTTACCACTGAAGTAGAATACATAGCTGTTGGAAATTATTGTGCCCAAATACTTTGGATGAAATAACAACTGGAAGACTTTGATATCTTCCTTGATCACATTCCTTTAAAATGTGGCAACACAATTACAATAAAATTAACTAAGAACCCCATAATGCATTCTAGAACCAAACACATTGAAAATAGACATCACTTCTTAAGAGATCACATTCAAACAAGTGATTGTACCATAGAATACATTGACACAATGCATCAATTGGCTGATATTTTCACTAAGACATTACCCAAAGATAGATTTTATGACCTTAGAAGAGATTTGGGAGTGTTAGAAATGTCTTAGGATTAAAATCCAAGTCAAATTTGTGTTTCTCGAAAATCACCGTGCAATAATCGATTATGGAAAGAGCATAATCGATTATATTTGGTCTAAGAGACATCTTTTGGTTCGCAAATACTCGATTATTGCAAGGCATAATCAATTATCTCAAGAGTTCTTAAGAATTTGGGTTTCATGTAGTCATAATTGATTATCTTTGATGATAATCGATTACTAGTCAATGTTATTTCAAAAAATAGTCATTGTAATGTTCCAAAACGGCTATAAACTGCCATATATGGCTAGTTTTTCAATCTCCTAAATACTAAGCCACAATCTATGACAAACCCACATTTGCAGCCAAACTCTGCCCAAATCTAGCTCTATCAAGTTTTTCTCTCTTTTTTCCTACATCCTCATTACACTTTCCATTTCCCATCTCCTTATTCTTCATGGCTGGTGTAAGACGAAAAATGCCTACCCGTAGAAGAACTAGTGGTTCTTCTTCTCGTCCTCGTGCTTCTTGACCTACAACTCTTGAAGGATGGATTTTTGACCCCGATAAGCAAGTCGACTTCTCTCATTTCTGGCAGGAAAGGAAAATCATGGCATGCAAATATGTCAGATTGGGATATTACAGATTCTATGGCTTTCAATTTCTAAATCTGTTTGAAGCTCAAGGTTTGACAAATCTAATCGAGCAAAAAGGATGCATCTGACCAGTCCTCATTAGAGTCTTCTACTATAACCTTTGTCTTTGTGATAGAGTTACAACTACAAAAGTCAAAGGTGTTCGAATAATTCTTGATGATGATATTTGGACTAATGTGGCTATGATGACCATCTGGGATGATGTTGTTAAAGTTCATCTTGGGGTTGAAGGGTTCAATCTTCTTCTCGCCTTTCACTCATTTCTTTGCAATCCTCAACAACAAACTGGTCACCGACAATTATTGGTGGGATGATTTAAGGTTGAAGAAAGATTGATCCAGTTGATGGTTTGGGTTCTCTACCATCGTGCAACCAATCACACTCAGTGTTCTGAGCAAGATCTTCTAATCATATATGGTCTTTTAAACCATATTCACATTGATTGGCCTTATCTTATAATAGATACCATGTTGAAAGCACAGAAGTACCAAGCCTACCATCTTCCTTATGCCCTTCTTATATCTCGCATTCTAGAATACAAAGGGGAAAATACTCAATCTATTCAAGTTATTGTTTTGGAAATTGGGGAAACCACTTTGCACCAAATGGGATATTGAGGAAGTCCATAAAGATGAAGTTAATCAAGATGATGAAAAAGAAGATATTGATGCACACATGACAGAACCAGTAAATGAAGTTGATCCACCTGCAGTTGGTCCTTCAGTCATTCCTTCTTCTTCATCTTTATCCATGGAAGAGCATTTTGCCAATCTCTCAAGGCAAATGGAAGAGATGAGTATGATTCATCAAACACAGCATGAAGAACTCTTTGAGACGCATCAATCTCATTACAACTATGTTACTGAGCATCTTGAAGATTTCGATATTAGGCTAGGAAACTTGAGGAATGTCTCAACCTTCAACCTCCTGATCAACCACCCAGTCCTACATTTTAAATTTAGATGCCTTTGTGTTTGAATAAGTGTTTTCTTCTATCTCTTATTTCATGATGTACTTGACTTTATTTTATGAAAATAAAAGTTTTTCTTATCTTTGGATTGCATCTTTGATTTGTTGAGGGGGAACAAAATTTGAGGGGGAGCAAAATTTGGAGGGTACTCTCTCCTTCTTGAAAATTTTTTGTTTATGATAAAAAAGGGAGAGAAAATTTCTAATAAGAGTTGTTATTTCTTAAAGCTATTAACATCTTTATGTTGTTTGTAAGTTTGAAAGTATGCATATAAACAGAAATGCTTTTAACAAAGAGATTTTTTATCATCATAAAAAAGGGAGAGATTATTATCAATGAGCATTGATGTCTTGAAGTGACTTTGATGATGATACTCTTGAAGACTCGAAGAATCTTTATTATCAATGTTAAAAGCATTCATTGAAGAAATTATTGTATATGAATCATTTTGCATTTGTAAAAGCACTTTGAAGTCTCATATCTAGTGATTCTTTATGGCAATAATTGATTATCCAAGGGGATAATCGATTATCACAAGCTAAAATAGAAAAGGATTGCTCACGGAAATAATCGATTATCACATGGGATAATCAATTATCATTGCTACTTTTGATATTGTCCAGGGTTCGGTAATAATCGATTATCACTAACGATAATTGATTATCATGTTTTCTAAAACCCCATGACGACCTCAAATAATCGATTATCACTTATGGTAATCGATTATCATTGGTAATTGGGAGCATGTTTGTTAGTTTCTGACCCCTAGCCTATATATACACCTTTCCTAAACCTTTAAAAGGTTAACTAAGCCTTTTGAGAATACAGATTTGTTATGAGGAAGTTCTCAAGCTTTAGAGTGAGTTCAATAAAGTCTTGTGAAAAGGAGAAGGAAAAGCTTGTGTTTAGTGCGTCTAAGGTCCAAGCGGTTCTCTTGAAGTTGATTGAGCTGCTTTCTTTCCATCATGTGTCGAAGGAAGGTGTTTTCTGTTTCTAATCTTTGTATTACTTTGTTTGTAATATGAAATTAAACTATAGTGAAAAAGGTTAATCACTCTTTATAGTGATTAATGACTGGACATAGAATCTATTGATTCGAATCAGGATAAAATCCTTTGTGTAATTTTCTTTAACCCTATAATTCTTGCTTATAAATTGTTCGATAAAAGTTGCGAAAGAAAATCATAATTTTTAAAAGAACCAATTCTCCCCTCTCCTCTTGGTTATTGACTATATTCACGCTCTCTAAATGTTCTGATGCACGATACCAATCTCAACATATATAATATAAGAATATTATATAATATAAGCTATTGGAAAACTAATAAACCAAAACAATAACAATTCACCTATGCATTTTATATAACTTCATGCGCTCTTAGTATTTCTAGAACCTCTAACACATTTGAAAACAAATAATGCACTCCATCATATGTCAAAATCTTATACCATGTAAATATTCCATTTTTATTTCATACATCATTTTACATGTGTTCTACAAGAACACCAAACCACCTCCTACTACTACTCACTAGATAACTCATCCATCTCTATTTGAGATTGGATAGTTATTAGAGTGTCAGGATAACTTCCGAGACTAAGTCCCTCCATCAATACATCACACTACTTGAATCATCCACAAGATATTCCCCAAGGAATCCTTTTCACATCATACTTTAATCATATAATTAATTATGTTGCTATCCAAAATAAATCATTACATTCTACTCAATGATTTTTCAATCATTACAACATATCATGTCTATACAAGAAACCAAAATCAAAGATAATAAACAACATGACATGCATCTAGGCACTGATAACGGTTGGAAAACCGTTATTTTTATACATTAATTTGATATCAAAACACAACCTCTATGGCTTAGAATGAGCTTAGAATCATGCAAAATACCTTAGTTTGGGTTCAAGAGACCCAAAAGTGGTTTTAGAGATATTATACTTGTTTTTGCATTGTTTTGATAGGATTTGATGAGAACTGAAGAATGGAAGGGAAGAAGGGTGGACTTAGACTCAAGAAAGGATGAGAAAAGAAGCAAAAGAAGAGTGAGGTCCACCGCTCAGTGCCAATTCCAGTGCTGAGCGCCAGCTTCAAGGAGGAAGGCATTATTTCTCGCTTGAGCGACGATGCTGAGCGTCCTGCGAATTTGAGGACCAGCGCAGAGCGCCAGTTTCCACCGCTGAGCGCCCTACGATTAAAGGGTCCACCGCTGAGCGGTCCACTGGGCGTTGAGCGCCTAAATGAATGGGCTTGGGCCGAATTTCTGTTATTTTTATGGCCTATAAATAGACTCAGTGCGATTCTCAAAGTAATCTTTTGGCAACCAGAGACGTCCATAGCATCTTCTTCATTCCTTGGAGGCGGTTTTTGGATGCGGGAGCTCCGAATCACCAATTTTAGGGTTTATTCTTCCATTCTTTTCATTAATTCCATCTAGTTTCACCATGACCATGGTGAACTAAACCCATTGTTGTTGGGGAACAATGTAATCTTTTGAAACTCTCTTATATCGAAGTTCTTTTTTTATTCACATGCTTGTATTATCAATAGTTTGGGTTTTCTTATCTGATTTTAATTCTTGCATCGTTTACCACATTCGGTGTTATGACACTTGATTTTGTCGATACGGGAACGTACGGGGAAGTCTCGAACTGATAGGAATTCTCTTGGTTAAGCAATACTACCTAGGAATAGGAGTATGACGACCAATTGCTTTAAACTTATGTTTATCATGCATTATTAATTACTTAGGGAGACTAGGAATGGTAAACTAGTAATTGATAATATGCTTTCTTCGCCGAGGAATTGAGTTTTGAGTAGATTAGAAAGTTGCATGACATTGATAATAAAACGAATTTAACAAGAATAATAGATATAGGAGGGTGGATAAAGATGAAATTGTAAACCCCAACAACTCCATTAATTCATAGTCTCCTTTGCCAATTGATTTAACTTTTGCATCTTGCATGTTTAAATTCTGTTTTTGCATCAACACTACAATTTATTCTTCTTTCAAGTCTTATGCAATCAAATCACATGAACGTCTAGGCCACTGAGTCCTTTGGGAGAACAATATTCGGTCTTACCATTTATATTACTTGATAACGATCTAGTACACTTACCAGGGGCTTAACAGCCACCCAACGCTTGGTTCTGGCGCCCAGCACTAACCTAGCTCGCCCAACAAGGTATCTCCTCACCCAACGAATTAACAGGGATTAAAGTGCAGACTTATAGTGGAGAGTTGGCGTTCAGTGCCCTTAAGTGCATTTGCTCTCGGATTTTGGTCATCTCAGCAGCCAAAGAGAGTGCTTAATGCTCTTGAGCCTAGTGGCTTACTACTTTGCCAACACTAAGTTCCACATAGGATCGCTCAATGCTATACCAGATGACAACAACTTCAAAACTAGCTTTGGTTGTCCCCAATACCTATCCAAATGACCATGATGGCATCCTAGACATTAGAATTTATCCAAAAAAAGGTTTGTAATTTAAATTGGATACTAATATAGTGATTTGGCCAAGAAACAAGGTTCAACTAATCAATCTACAACTCAAAACTTATGTATCACATTTTTCATGCTTTAAACTAGATTTCTAATGCTCAAAGTAGCCAACTAAGTGCTAAATAACTTCAAATCTAACACCAAAATCAAATTTACATGTCCAATCATTCCTCCAAACTTTCACATGTCTCAACTTCCTCTTTCTTGAGTAAAACTGGCCATTACTAAACTATTGACAAACCAAAAACTTAGTAACTAATAACTTCATTAAAATAGCAGCTGATGAATCATAGCTCATAAAAACTCAAACCAAAAACCCCTAATCTTGGAACTTAAGTGTATCTTTCCACCAAAGTACAATTCAATAGCTTATTAATCCATTATACAGCTCATATCACACAAAATTCATCAAGGATCAATATCATTCAACAAACTTATCCTCATATCAACAACTAATTTCCATTCATAAATCATCCAACAACAAAACTAGTGCATATAATCAAAATTCATCAAATTAAACATCAATTTCATCCCATTTCAAGCATAAACACAAACTCAAAACCTCTAGACAGATTTAAGGAAAAAAAAGATATTGGTTAGCTTCCCTTACCTTACAGAGGACTCGACTGCTCTACAAGAGTTAACATGACTCCACCTGCTTAAAGAACTCTACCTGCACCTACAACTCAAAGAAACATGATTAGGTATATCGTTAGAACTATTGATCAACAAATAATCTTTTAGAAGATTCAGATGACACATGAAAAACACTATGACTCACATGCAAAAGAAATGAGACAGACTAAAGAAAAAGAGTATAAACTAACTTACTCTTTTGGAGAAACTGATAGGTAGATTTGAAGATCTCGCTGTTGTAATCACTCAGACGATATTTGATCTTCAAACAGATGAATGCAGGAAAATAACTTCTAGAAAAAAAATCAGAAAACTATAGAAAAATGGTTTCTAGAAAAATAATATGTTTTACAATAATGAAACTCGTTTACCATTAAATTATTTATATAAAAACCATTTAATAATAAAATAATTGAGTGTTACTATTTTTATAAACAAGTATCATTTCTAAAATACTATTTTTATGAGGTGTTACAATGTATATCTAATTCAATGTTAGTTTTTTTCAAATGAATCTCAATATTCTAAATTAATCCTTAAGCAGATCATTTGAAGATGGGCGAACACTTACAAAAAAAGAGACATAGCAAATATGTCCATTCATAAAAAAAATATAGAAATTCGGATCAGAAAAGTACAACTTTAATAAAGTATAATATACTTTACTTTTACATAAAAAATACAAATATATTTATTTATATTTTTAACTTATATTTAAAAAATCTTCTAATTTCACTTCTATTTCATGAAAAAAACTGGTTCGGAACAGTAAAATAATTTGTTCGCGATTTTTCTTTATCTTACGTACTATTAATAATTCTAATAAGAGAATTTTCTTTTTTTTTCACATTATTTTTTTTATTTCTTTCATTTAATGCTTATCTAACGATATACAGATTGCGTAATTATTAGATTTCTTATTGTATAAATTTGTCCTTAATTTTTAAATTTCATATACCTTGATAACTCTCAGTGTGTAATTAATTTTATATAAATTGTAGAGTTTCAATTATTTAGCACACTACAATTGAAATCACCACTTAATATTTCAAAAACAGACTATTGAACCACAGAAACTGGATAATTGGTAGGAACCGGACACTTTAACTGTAGTTCATATCCGTATGCAGCTAAGAATAAAACTAAAATTATTAATGTTGGTCGATAACTCTTCAGAAAACAATTTTTGAGCCATTTTATTATAAACAGATATTGAGAAATATTGTCATTTTTTTACAATTATCAATAAAAATAAATCAATTAAATATAATATTTCTATATAAATTAAATAACAAAATATAAAAGATTACAAAGAAAATATGCCAAAGTTAAGCTAAAGATAATATTTAGAAGTCACTGAATTTTGGTTATCTGCCTCTATAAATTTTAGATGCTTCTATTAACACGCAGCAAAAATAAAAAAATCAATGTATTTACTTATATAGATTTTAATTACTTTGTATAACTTATATTTACTTCTTATTTTTTCGTACCTATAAGAACCCTTACACAGCTTTTACTCCATTGTTCTCACAAGATCCAAAAAAAATATAATGCCAAATACAGTGATGAACATGAAAAGGAACTTCCATAGTTCTCACATTAGAAATTTATCTCAGAAGATAAAAAAAAAATGTTAAATGCATTTATGGACGTGAAAAATAACAAAATTTAGAAAATTTTACAATATTTGAAGAAGTTCAAAACCATTCTTTTGAATACTTTTCATTCAAAATTGTTTACTTTTTTTTAAAATATTTAATTTGGATAAAGAAATTTATTTGATTTTTAAATAAAATATTTCAATAAACATTACTTCAGAGAAATTGACCAAAATAATAATCATATACTTTAACATACTAAAAAAAAAGGATTTTAACTCGCACATTTGATATTAGTTTTATTGCAACCGAAGCATAAAACGGTACAGTGACATTTTTGTAATTATCACAAATGTATATGTCTTAGTTCAAAAAGAACCAAAGTATAAAGGGGCTTATGACCTCGGTTATTTAGAGAACCGAGACCATAAAATACTTATGTCTCGATTCGTAGCATAACCAGAGTATAAAATAATTGAAAATATCTTTTTATTATTTTTTTGAGAGACTTTAGGCAATGGTTCTTTATAGAATTAAGGCTATAGAACCTTATTGCCTCGGTTAAAAAAATAACTGAAGTAAATAACATGTGTTTAGGATTAAATTTTGCGAACAAAAGCATTTTCAGACAGAAGTCATTTTTTGTGCGTGGTGCTGTGCCGTTGCTCTCTCGTCTTCCATTTTCGCAACCATCATCTTCAAACCTTCTAGCATTTTTTCTTTCATTCTATGCTAATTAAGTGCTTAGGTATGATTTTCTTTCGTTTTGACTGATTGACTTTGTGTATGTGCTCTTCAAATAGACACTTTGAGATGTTCATTTCATTTCCTTTTTAGCCCCAAACTCATCTTCAAGGTTAGTTTCATTTGAGGGTTTTCATGTTTTTCATTTGGTTGTTTGTTCTTTATACATCATATGTCATGCACGTTGATTGTTTGTTTGGTTGTTTTTGTATGCTTAAATATTTTGCAAAGTTTGAAAAAAAAATCCGATAAATAGAAAACAGCGTTTTCTGGCCAATCTAGAAGAATTAAGTGGCTATGTAAGCTACCATAGTATCAAAACTTTTTTTCTACCCCAAATCCATATATAATAATAGCAAATCGGACAACTAGAGTGAAAATTACGGTCAGTTTAAGATATGTCATCAAAATAATTTTTAAACTTCATATTAAGGGTTCCTGAGATTTTTCTCCTTAAGTAGGTGTTTAAAAGAGTGCTCAACAAAATTTTCATTCAAAAATAATAACCATAGTTATAAAAAAAAATAAAATTACATTAAATAGTTATATGTCGAATTGTATTTCTAGGTTGTTGATACTTGTTTCTATGTGCAAGTTTGATCCTGTGTTTTTGGGATTATATAATATGGTTTATGTGATATGAAATGTTTACATAAACGATCATTTTTTTAAAAAACAATCATACTTTAGATAGTGATTTTGGTAAAAATCGAGGCAAAAGACTCTTTAATTAATTAATTTTAAGGGTCTATGGCCTCGTTTCGAACTAGAGTCGAGATAATAAACCCAATTTTTTATTTTTTGCTTTATTGCTTCGGGTTTTTGAATTGAGGCAAAATCGTAAACTTTTTATCTCGATTTTTTAATCAAAATCAAAAGTATCAACTTTTTATCTTGTCTGAATATGTCTCAGTTCCACAATTGTTGTCATAAACCCAAAACAACCGAAACAATATCTCTTCATTACACCAGTGTATAAAACATTGAGTTGACATCCATAAATATAAAAATAGTTCTATCGATATTGATTGACAAAAATTCTAACATTAAGAAACAATTTTAGTTTATATATTCACAAATAAACAATTTCAACAAACAATGTCAATGCAAAATATTTATATAAACTTTGACCAACATTAGTCAAATGCTTTTATTGACGTTGATAAAATGATGTAGTTAATACAAAGATGAAAGATAACCTCACAATATTAGTTGAGAAAATCCTTATTTATGTTGATAATAAACAACATTATATTACATTAATTGAAAATAAAATATGTTGATATTAACAAGAAAAATAATTTTTCACAAAAGAATAATATGTTTACATTAACAAGAAAATCAATTTAGAAAGGTATTGATATTGATAAAAAAGTTCCTAATTAATATTAAAACATTGACTTATAAATATAAAAAATAATTTTGATGACAAGGATTTAAGTAATTACAATCGACTAACTTAAGATATGTTCATCAGCATTGATCGAGAAAATGATGTTTGAGTTAATCTTATGTACTTTGATTGCGTAAGTCATAAGGTGATTACAAAGAACAACACAAAATTTAAAAGGAGAAAGTATGAATATTTTAATTTTTTTTTATAATTTTGAAATCATCTGATTTGAGTAATTACTTTTATAAATTCTTATAATTTTAATTTTTTAATTTCTTTTTAAGAAAATACATTGTTTCAGAAAATATTATATATATATTTTTCTATAAAAAAGCTATTCCTTACAAATTCTACATCTAAAGATAAGGTAAAAATTATATTGTTAATAATAAAAATGTATGATAATCGATTGTAAGCGAAAAAGGTACCACTCTTGATAATAGTATAATAATGTATATTGACATTTTAAATCAAAAAAATAAAATAAATATAATTAAAATATTATTATATAGATTATTAAGTGGAAGTATTTTATAGTTGGGTATCCTCATTAACAATTATAGTTATAAAGTAATTTTGAGCACGACAATAATTTTATGTTTATAATGAGTTGTGAAATTAATATATACTAATAGTTATCATTTGACAACTCCTTATAGAAATGAAATAATCTTAAAATTGTTGTATTTGAAAAGGAAAGTTAGAAGGAGAGTTACTTGATATTAGAAACACATTAGAAAAGTAATTCTAAAGTGGTTGCATGGTCGATATAGAAAATGATTAGAAGTGACATTGCATAAGAAGAAAGGAAAAGACTATATGAAGATGTATGTAAAAGGTAAGAGAATGGATTAGAATCTGATGATAAGCGAAGAAACTAAAAAAAAATCAGAAACGGACAAGTACAGACTTTTGCCTGATCAATCATTTTCAAAATTCATGAAAGATTTAATGGCCCACATTGATTCATCATGTTGATTTAAAGCCATAAGACTGTGTAAGTTGAGCCAAGATATGGAATAGTAATAAATTAAAAAGCATTGACATTTCACAACGCAATAGTACATAAGAATTCTGTAGCACAAGTAACGAAATACGTAATGAAGTATCTATCATGGTGAAAGAAGAAGAAGAGGAAGAAGAAGAAGAAGATGATGATAATGACGATGATGTTGTATGAGTATTGTGGTTGACTTGGGTGATGCGGAGAGAGAATGGTGACGAGAGGGAATGGAAAATGGACGGTGGAGATGGAGAGGAATGTTGACAGAGATGACAAGTCACCTTCTGAGACCAAAATGGGACAAGGCATTGGACACTCTGAAACATGCATTTATGGAGTCATAACTGTTGCATGCTTGCGTTTTCAAAATGTCAGCACTAAGGACGAAGCATGCATATGCACACAATAGGAGACCCCACTTCAGTGACTTGCCATTTTGCCAAGTCTCACCTTTGGTACCCCTGTCCCTAACACTGTCTTCATATCATAAATTTATATATACTTTATCACACATTTCAAACCACTGTTACATTATTCTACCTTAATCACAAAACACAACCCTTCTTAATATTGTTCCAAATAAGCCAAACTTTAGATCACTAGAAATGCCAAAAGTTAAATTTTATATATAAAAAAAAGACTTATAAACCAATTTTCTTAAGATTTTTAACTAAGTGATATGTGAATTAAACTTAATATCATAATCTCTTCTTTACTAAATCCTTTCAAAAGAATAAATAACTCAGTTTAATATTAATATCTATACGACATATAATATAGACTAAATGGTTAACATTCAAGACAGTTCGGTATATCCGAATAATAGTTCAATCAGGTTAAATGATTTTAATTCTTACATAAACAATAACAAAGTTTGTTCGAAATAATCTAAATATGAGTTTAAATATATCTTAAATAGAAATAATAGATACATATACTGTATAAATACATAAACCGTATAAAAAAATTATAAAATTAAATTTGATGTATTGAGATTTTGAGTTAAAAGTGGTATAAGAAAAACCATCAAAGTTATTTGTCTCTTCTGGCTAACTTTGGACAGGTGGCATGAAGCTTACAAACCAAACGGGAGGCTTTTTCTGTTTTGGGTTTTAGAAATGGGCCATCGAAATGCAAAATACTTGAGCCATGTTTCTGAAAAAGCATTGAAGGATATTGAATTACAAGTGAGAGTTGAAAGATGTGTGATTTATGGAAAAGTAGTATATTTTGTGGTCTTAATGAATGATGGATGTAATTATAGTATGTATTAGTTTAAGATTAGTTGGTTGTTGGAGCAAAAGAAAGTATTTATTGTAAGAATGTAGAGGTGAATAAATTAGTATTTTGAGAGAATCCTAGAATAGATGGAAATAAACATGTGATGGGAGATGAGAGAGATAAAAGGGGTTTTTTCCAAAGACAGTTAAATTTGTTTTGGCACAGTAATAACAGGCTAGAGCAACAGTGTTAAAGGAGGGACAAAGGTGATTTGGAAGGAGAATTAGAGGTGGTTAATTAGAAGGGGATAGAAGAGGGGAATTTGTCCAAGATAAGAGTGTTCCTATATAGTACTGAATTAGCCTTACTTGGGAAGAATCTGATTGATTCTGTTAAAAAATGTTAATAATAAGGTCATGATGAGTCACACAGCCAGAATGAGTAGTTCTCTCTTCATTCACTCATCTCTTTTCACACACACTCTCTCTCTGCATGGTTTGAAGCCTCACTTGAATGCTCCTCTAAAAGGAACATGAGCATGAGACTATTGTACTTTTTACCCATCTAATTCACCACTCCCTTTTATACCTGTTCAACCTCTTTCCTTTTTGTCTCTTTCTCTCCTCTTTACTGTATCTTTCTCTCTGTCCCTCTATTTATACATCCCTCTCCTGTCTCAAGAAACTCATCAAAGAAAGAAAGAAAAGATGTCCCCAGCAGGTTCTTCAAGATGGAGCCCTACCACAGAACAACTCATGATCTTGGAGGAGCTCTACAGGAGTGGCATTAGAACTCCTAGTGCCTCACAAATTCAGCAAATAACCACACACCTTTCTTTCTATGGCAGGATAGAAGGAAAGAATGTGTTCTACTGGTTTCAGAACCACAAGGCTAGGGATAGACAGAAGCTCAGAAGGAAACTCACCAAGCAACTGCAGCTACAGCAACAACAACTCCAACTCCATCATTGCCATCTCACACCAGATATCACTAATCACTATTTTGCTTATTCCCCTTCTTCTTCAACCCAGGATTTTCCCTTTTATAACCCACCTACCTTTCTTTTTCAGGTAATCTTCTTTTTCCCACCATGCATGTTCACACCCTCTCACTAATCTATTTTTATCTTCATTTCTCTCTAATCACTCTCCGATGCCTCATGCATGGGACTTCCTGGCTTACCATCTCCTACATAGTTAGGACTAAATTAATGTTTTTTATGTACTCGAGGTATTTCTGACCGATCGCTACAGAAACCATTTCATTCAACTTCTGATGTTTATTTAAAGAACCTATGTGTCTGCAATTAAAATCACTGATATGTAAATGCACAAAATGACACACATGCATTAGGATCGTTTTTATTTTGGGGAAGAAGTATTGGATTCATCTCCAAAAGGACATGATCTAAGTTTGAGTTATAATTGAAGTCAGGGAAAATACTAATTAAACCATATTTGTTAACTTTCTTTTTTTTTTTCTCATTTCATATATGTTCAGGGAGGATCATCTGCAAACACATCTGAACAGGCATTGAATTGCGCATGGAATGTGCACAACCTGCAAAACAATCTGGTGGAGAAGGAAGAGGTGACCTTCTACAACAATGGTTGGAGTACACCTGTGGATTTTTACAACCAAGCATCTTCATGTTGCACTTCTCGACCCCTCAAGACCCTTGATCTCTTTCCACTCACAACCACCAGAACCGATGAAGACTGCACCACACCACCACTCAAGGAACTCTAATTTTATTGTTCCATTTTCATCTGCATGTCCAAGACCGTTTCATGTTAATAACTATTTCTTAAGAGAATTAATCTCCAAACACGGTGTGCTTAATATTCTTAGGAAATGATTTAATCATTCTGGAATGTACCAATTACCAAGAGTAGTACTTAGTCTTGTACGTAGGATCTTTGGTTGTTGTTGCACCATGTGAAAGAATGATCAAAGCTCGATACTTTCGTTCTGGTACAAATCCTGTGGGTATATGGTATATCCTGGCATGATGATACCAAGACATTGAAATGAACCATGATGTCATTTATTTCTAAATGTTAATGTTTTTCAACCATCTTAAAAGTTGTTGTTGTTTGTTTCGTCATTAGTTCGGTTATCGATCGGATAAATACATGTTCTGACCATTATGTTCAATTTACATGGAAACTTTCAAACGAGAAATTTGTACATGTTTGTATCGATATAATATGGTCCCAACCTGTTTTTTTCTTTTAAGTCCATTTAATGTGTACCGGTGTTCTTCATTCATCAGTCTCGAATTGCTCATTGTGTATGCAAATGAGAGCGTCCATAGACATGTGGTAAATCAGCTTTTTGTTGAAGTTGTAAATTTTTTGAGAGAGTGAAAAGGTAACTGCCATTTTTGAGCATGGATTACACCACATTTACAGCATAGAAAGAGTAGATATACACTGTCAATCGTTAAGATGATGCTTATCATTCGTGTTAACGTGGCATCGCTAATGTGGAAAACACTAACATGCAGAGGGAAACTGATAGGTAGCACATGCGAATTTGGATAAGAGTTGTTTTGAAATCTCGGTCTCGAAATTCACAATGTTTTTTTTGTAATGTACAAAGATTCAAAAAGTTATTTGTTGTATATAAATAATGCAACTGATATTTTTTCATTCAATTATAATTTATAATAATCATAATACTAGTTTACATATTGTATTTTTTTTTCATTTTATACTTTTTTGTTTAAATTTATTTGACCTTTGATTTTTTTTTTGTTGTTTTTTGTTTTATTTTAGACATAGGATTCCTCTTCCTCGGATAACATTTTCGGTTGTGTTGTAATACTCTGTGTCTTTTCTTTCTTTTGTCTTGTTATATACTTTGTTATTTATCTCTTTCTTATCCTTTCCTATATTTCCATTTCTCTATTAGACTTCTTAAATGATACATGATACTTATGATAAATATAAATTAACTCACTTAAGATTTGTTAAATATAAAATAAACAAATTAATTTGTTGGTATAATATATTAATTACGTTAGATATAGTTCTTTTACGTACCAAAATCATGATTTTTTTTATTACAACATAGTAAACACAGAAAAATAACATGAAAATAAATTATCTTGTTCTTAAAATATATAGAATTATATACAAAAGTGTGCATCATCATATTATGATGACTGTCTGAGTTGTCTAAATTAGAACTACTTCTAATTAAAAACTATCATTTGTAGAATCAATTTGATTAAAAAATTACATGATGATACTTTTTGAGAGTTTTGAGCTTAAAAAATTGTTGTACCCTGATACACTTTAGAACACCTACATGAATGTTTTTTTGCACTTTCTAAAATTTAGGAATTGATCATTGAAATGCATTGAATCTAATTTATCAAATTCAAACCTCTATAATGCTTTTTCTATAATATTAAATATTTTTGACAAAATTATTTAAAAAACTAATAAGAATATAAAATAATCAATTTTTGGATGTTATAATTTTTTTATTTTATAATAATATAATTTAAGCTTTAGAAAAAGTTCATATATTAGTTATGTTATAAAGTTATTCAATTATATTATTCACTAAATAACAATTTTGAAGTGTATCGGTTGGACTGAGGTATAACAATAGCTATACACTTGAAGCAAATCAAATCTTAGTAGGTTCTAGGTACAACTTGGTATATATCTAATTTGTTTTTTTTTATATGTACCATTATTTTTGTCTTTGCCCGTAAGTTGAAAAACATACTAACATCTCATAATTCATCAAGATAAAAGAAGAGAAAAAGACAGTAAAAGATTGTAAGTTGTATTTACCTGCTACACCTATGGTTTGGATATATATATATATATATATATATATATATATATATATATATATATATATATATATATATACTAATTTGAAAAATTGAATTTAAGCATTTTTTATTTTAAAAGTGAAGATAAATATATTTTTATTATATTTAAGATATTAGTGTAATTATTTCTTATTGATTGATTAAAAAAATTGTTTTTATAATAATTTGCAAGATAAATTGTCATAGATAAAAGAATTATTAGTATACTAGAATGTTGTACAAACCTTAATTACATATATTATTTTTGTTTTATTTAGAGCATAAAATATAGGTCCATTTCACTCTCCCTGGCCTCACTTACCATTTTTCTTTTCTTTTCAAAATTTAAGCCAACTCCTGTATAATAATCCTAATACTTATTGTCTAACATTTCATTGGATATAAATGAGAAAGATTGGTTAACCTATTATCTTAAAGTTTTAGATAAATAGTAGTATGAATCTTTTATCTGATTGAATTCAGATGTCATTTGGTGTTTCTATATTTTCGGTGAACTTTATTTTCGATAGACTCAACATTGGGTGTGAGATAATTTGTTAACATGCATATCTTTTTGATATACATTTTTTTTTTCAGGTGTTGCTAGCTAGCTTATATGAGGTATGCCATCCTTGTTCCTTCCTCAAGTTTTAGTTTATTCATCAATTTTTTTCAGTCAGCCTAATGTTTTTGTACTGGGTGAAGATATGGAGCAGATTTAAGTACATCTTAATTTTTAGAATGAGTTACGCATACTTGTTTAAAAGACACACTTTTTACTGCGCTGTTTTTTAACCTTTTGATACATGATTATTTTCATGTTCTTTAATTTTACATTCCTTCTAGTAGTGGGAAGAATGAAAGGTTTGAATTTGATCCAGTCTAAAATGAAAGTAAGTAGAGATAGTTATTTTTAGCTAATGTTAAAAAGTGGATGTAAAATAGAGGGTAGTTGTGGAGACTGAGTAGTGTGATTTGTTTGTGTACATGTTATGGGAATACTTCTGATGTATTCAAGAATCTCATTTAGTGTGTCTGTTGTGGCTGCAGTCTTTTCGCAGCTGATTGTGAGGGTTGTTGAGTTTAAAGTCTAGGTTTGGCTCTTTTCTTTATTCTTCTTTTTCTTTGCATTTGAAGTGTGCTCATCTATTCTGGGATTGGGATGATTTTAGTTTAGATCATTTATTTTTAAGGATATCTCTTTATTGTATGAACTCTTGCCACTCTATTTGGTTGAATTTCTTTGCAGATCTTGTCATGGTCTTTCCTATGTGACTAAGTGAAGTATTTTCTTAGAGAAGAGTTTATTGTTTTATGCTTGTTTAATTCTATTTTTATTTCCTTTTTTTTGGTTTTTGTTTGAAATGCTTTATTTAAAGAATATTCCTGTGAAATTAGAGTTTTGATTTGGTTATTGTCAAATGTATGTTTAAGGGAAACTTTATTGCTAGCTTTCCCAATCTGTCCTACTGCATGGTTGTTAACTTTCAACTTATTTTCCAAATGCAATTTAACTCACCTGTCCTTTTTTTCTGGTGGGTTTAAGGTGGGACATGTCCACCAGATGGTTGTGTTTTTTCCCTTCTTCACTTTTGGGTGAGAGTGGGTCCTCCTTTCCCAATATCTGCCAAGCAATTGATAGTCTTTGAAATTTGTTTTGCTATGCGGTGTCTTCCTTGGTTCTGAGAATCAGTTTCTGTGTTCAGTTCATCTGTAGGTATAGGTGTGCTTGTATTTACAACTAACAGTTTTTGTTTATTGAAAGTTTGTGTTTATATCTCTGTTTCCCCCTTTTTATGATAACCAGTTTCAAATATCTACTCTCATTCCAGATATCTAGTTCTCTCCATTTGAGAGAATGTGTTGGAACATTACCTTATTATTGACATTAGTTAATATCCAGTTCTATTAGTTTTTTCAGAAGTTGATTCTTAACTTTTACTAAATTAGTTTTAAGGCATAGAGAAAGTTTCATAGCACATAAGACGATCTTTTATTGTGAAATTCTCTATCATTAATTATTATTCTTTCTTTAACTTTTGTACCATAGTTCTCGGAAGTAAATAGGAAAATATGAAATTGATAATCATTTATTCTGGGCTAATCTTGAATGAACTAGAATCTACTTCTTTACCTTTCCTTTATCCGGTTTTCATTCATAGATTTCGTGTTTTATTTACCCAATGTTCTCTGTTAGATTGATGAACACCAAATGTTTTGGGCATGAAAAATTTAGAAGAGTCTAAGAAAGGTGGACATAAATGTTGAAAATAAGATACAAACACTACAAACAACTAAGTAAAACCAACACAAATTTTACATCTAAGTACATACAAGAAACTTACAAAAGTTTGAATCCGAATTCAATATACAGTCTGTATAACCTTCTAATGTTTGATGAAGCCAATTGCTTAGTTGAGTTCTGATGCTGTGTGAATTTTTCCTTTAGAAGTTCTCCTTGTGAAACTGAAAGCGGGTAGATGTATTTAGGCTGAACTCTTTACAAAGGTTCTTCAATACCTTTGTAAGAGTAGGACTTCCACAGTAGAATACACCTGCATCAAGAAAACAGCAGATACTTTTTTTCATTTCTTTCATTGATTTCTGTGCAGAATTTCACAAAAAAGCATCACAACTTTGTTACCTATCCGAGAAGTTTGGTGCGAGTTTGCTAATTGTGAGAACACTTTTTTCCAGTTTGGTCTTGCAAAATGCGTTCTTATCTGAGAAAATGATAACATCACAAAAGCTTAAGATTTGGCTGAATGATGCAAAGCTTTTGCACGAATAATAAAACTTAGATACAATTCTATCGGTGTTGTAAATGTTGCTCTGCAATGAGATTTAGGATAACATACGATGACAATTTAATAACATGGAAAACTTCTGAGATAAAACTTCAATTCTAATTAGAATCCAGAACCAACAACACCTACTGTAACATTGTATCTAAGTTTTGTCTTTACTCTAAATGAGTGGTAAATCAATACCCGGCTTTCTGAAACTACATCAACTCCATTCTTAGCATGTTGCAACTTCTGAATCATGGCAATGAGTGCAGACCTTGCATCACCTTCCTCATAGACACTAGTCAAATAGTTGTGCATTTCTATAATACCCTGCATCATTTAAACGGGCTAAAAAGTTACTAACAGTGAAATATATTATGTAAATGGAGGGAACAGAACCAGTGAAATTGTTATTAGTTTAGTCCTGAATCTCACATCGTGGTCATAATCTGAAATATCATCCATGACACCTTTAAACCATTCAAATGATGACTGCTCTCTTGTTACCCAATAAAAGTATGCTCTTTCAGGACCTTTCTTCGGTTCATCTGATTGATTTGCATGGATTGAGTCCTGCATATAGGTTCCCTGCTATGTTAACCCCTTCAATTGGAACTAATGTATAATATACAAACAATAAAAATACATGCCTATTAAATTCAAATACAGACATGCTGCGAAGTCAACCAAAGAAGTATATCTAACCTTATCACTCACTTCTACAGGGGTTCCTAACTTTATGTGGTTCAACATATCTTTTAGAATACTGATCATTGGAGTGGCACCAATTCCGAGACCTATGAGGAAGAGGACATCATAGTTCTTGTAGCTTTGTGCTGGGGCTCCGTAGGGTCCTTTGATGAGGATCTTTGGATATCTAATGCTGGAAACAGTAGATAATATCAATGTTTGTAGATCATTTTGATAAGCTAAGAACAAAGAGTTTCTATTCACCCTTTTCTTGAAGAAAAGCTTGAACTTGGTGCTCTAGTTTCCATCCTCATAAGGCTTCCCCTTCTTGTTTGTGCACTGCGAGGCTCACAAACCTGCATTTCTGAGTATTAGTAAAACAAGATTTTCAATAATTACTGCATACATAGGTTTGAGTTCACAGTTCAGACTAAAAACCACCTTTGTAAATTTGTTCTTAAGCTCTGTAGTCCAATCTCCCAAGGTTCGCACATGGACGCTCAAGTACTCATCTCCGGGTGCTGAAGTGATGGAGAAAGGATGCCTGTAACAAGAGTCAATCTGAGTAATTTTTTGCAGAAAAATATTTTCTATGATCACTGTTATCCAGTAATATTGGTAATCACCATTCAAAACTGGATATATCTGGACACTTGATAAAAATATACATTCCACTTTTATACTTGAATCCTGGGGGTTTGGTCATGTATAATGCTAGGACGTTTCCTGTGTATACTATTGCCTGAAATTTCCAAGTGACCAGATCATTTCCATCCTTCAACATGAAGAACAATGGAGAAGTTGTTGACACATACCTTTATGATGTTTACTCGGTGATCTTTACCTCTAAAAAATGGGTGAATTCTCTCAAAAGCATAGAGTGAAAGGGGAATTACAAGGTACATCCAAGTCTGCGTTAATCAAAGATATTGTCAACTGATTATAAACATTTTCAGATTGTGGCCTACCAAAATTCAATGATGTCAAAACTGGGCATGCAGTTTGAGTTGTCGTGTCAGAATTCCAAGTATCTATATATACATCGACAAATGAGAAGTGGATAGTGTTCAATGATATATGTTATGAGCACTAAATAAACCACAATTTATATCAGTTTACAAGTGCAAATCTGTTGAAACTGCATTTTAAGAGAAGACTTCTGGAAAATTGAAATAAAAAGGTGTAGTTTGTCGTAGTTAGAACTAAACATACCGTCTTCTTTTGCCATTCCTTGGTGAGAAATAGATAGTAGCCATGAATGACGAGGAGTATGTAAACAACAATCAGCAAATGGTGCGCATACCAAAAGGAATTGAAACCAGCCAATCGATGCAAAGGCGAAGGTAAGTTCACAACATTTTTTCTGAAAGAATGTGTGGCTAGAGTGAAGGAAAAGGCCATGAGCAAGACCATTACAATTCCAGTTACACCAGGAATGCTTTTAACAAGGGTGATGTAATCAGGCTGCTTATAGTTAAAACCATCCCCAAGTATTGTCATGAACTTATCTTTTGGATATGATATTAATCGTGGAAAATCACAAAAGATATGCACCATTACATGAATCAAAGTACCTATAACTACAGCTACTGCAATCGTCTTGTGAAAGTTTATATTGTCATCAAAAGGGATGATTCGACTTAGAAACGATTCTCTTAGCTTCGTAAGTGTTCTTCTGCACATGGTTAGGACAATAAGAGCCATGTTGAGCTTGAGAGTCTCAGCAGCTCCCTTTGCAAAGCAGACACAGTAACCCATGACTTCAAAGGCACCCTTTTGCCTGTATTGCTTGAATTTCCAAATATAAAGCACCAAGTTAATGACCAACCATAGTTCCACAACCCATATTATTTTCCATTTATCTAAGGCAAATTCTGTGACTTTGGATACGTATTTGCTCACGGGGGTTCTATACTTGCTCGGTATCATAGCTTTGCTCAAATTCATGGCTTTAGTATTATTAACTTTTTTGGGGCCATCTTCAGAACTAACCATTTCCTTCAGCAGAGTTTCTAGCTGCCACATCTATTTAAGAAGAAAAAAGAGAATGCAAAAGATGAAGGTCTATGCAGAACTCATGAAAATAAGAGAGCAGTATGAACTTGTTCATGTCTAACCTCAATATATCCATTATGATCAGGGTCAAGCTCTTCCATTATCAAAGCTGCATACCCATCAGCATTTGTTTTGAGATTTCCTAGCTTATTTGCCGAGGCACTCAACACTATAACCTTTTAAACAACGGCATTTAGAATGGCGTTTCCATAGAGTGGAAAAGAGTGAAAAAATAAATAAATAATGAGAAGAATGAGTGGTCTTAGTGCTTACCTCCTTAACCTCCTCTTCTGATAGCCTTCCATCCCCGTTCTTGTCACACCTGAAAATAACTGAATTCATTTATGCCACTCCACTCAATGAGAATGCAACATGCAAAAAAGGGATACAGATAGAGTGTTTGTGTGCTCTTTACATGTCAAAGAACACTTGAAGCCTTGATTCAAGATCTTTGCTAGTCATGTCCTCCCAGAACACTCTAGCTTCATTCAAAGTTATTCCATTTTTTGTACAGATTTTCCTCCTCCTAGCCAAAGCCTCATACAGTTCCCCGGCAAAATCCTTTGATTCTGGTCCCATGCCTGTGCAACACAATTTAAATTTCATCAGACAAACTAACTGATTATGACAACTAAATACATTACAAAGGCCAAAACTTGAATACTGTTTCATAGATAGTTTGGTGTTGTTCTCTTCTAACAAAGGCATGCAAACTTAATTACACAAATTACTAGGAAAAACTCTATTTCTGACCGGAAAAAGGCACCAAAAACCTTATGGAACTGCATTCATGTTTTGTTCTATTGCAAACCCAACAAGACAAAAGAGGTAAATGTACCCATGCAGATTCCAAATTTGTCTTTTGAGAGTTTTCCATCAACTGCATGTTGAGTAAAACGCCTCTCAATGCACCTCCATGCATCTGCTTCCTTCCCGGTGACCGTTCTATCGAGAAACCGTAAACCCTTAATCCCTCTTGCTGCTCCTGATTCTACCCTCACCATCTTCCTCTCCCCATTCCCCTGATTGACATTCCTGTTCCTCACATTGTTCAGAGAACCTTCACAGGGAGATTTTAGCACCGGGCTTGCATTAGGGGATGGTTCATTGTTATCATCCCTTATAGACCTCTCCGTGGGATGAATCTGGATGCTCTCAAGAATCCATGTTGATGATTCATCGTTGCCTTCTTTGTCTGATGACATCAATGACAAAGGAGTTGCCAAATTGATTATGATTCTGTGAAATTAATAATGAGGGCGTAGGAGTTCAAGGTGGTGATGGTTTTGGATTAATTTTCAAGAAAGAGAGAAGGGTGTAACATGAAATTGGCAAAAATGGCATCAGAGATATATCTCATATCAGTATATAAATGTTCTTTGTTCTTGCTTGCTAATAATAGATAAACACATTGGTTGAACCACCTACTTATGTGTCCGGTCCAACCAAACATGTCCCATAATCGACAGTGAAAACAAACGAAAATACATACAATACAAACTTTTTTTTTTCTCTGCATGTTTTTCTCTCACCAATGTCACTTCTACTCTGGAAGGAAAGGTGCTCACTTTCACCACCTTTTCTTTATTTTTTCATTGCTACACTTTTTTTTTCATCCGTTATTTACTTCTACGTGACAAAGTCTATTTGGAAGGATGATTTCACTAAAGACAATTAATTAAACATTCAAAACATAGATTAGAGATTAATAAAGTGGATGGATACTATGCATGGATCATAATCATTTAGATTTTTGTGGTAAATAGCTGAATATAGAGTGTGGAGTAAAAGGAGGAGTTATTGTATTGTTTGTAAGAGAAAAATGAAACATACCATGAAAAAAAATGAATCATTGCTTAAACTCTATTTCGTTTTTTTATTTGAGGTCCACTTGTTGAAATGAAACAATGTTTTTAAATTATAAAATAACTATTTTGTAGTAAATTCCCCTCCTATATTTTCATTCGGAATAAAATAAATATAAGTGCTTGTATAAGCTTTCTATCAGTAGACACCTTCCTTCCTTTTTGTATATGTTTAACTATTATTTATGCATTTTCATTTTTCTATATAAGAATTTCAAAGATGAAAACAAGTTTCAATAATTTTTGTAGAAAGTATAAAAGTCAAATATTTTTTTTCATTTATTATATAGTTTTTGGTAGTTACAAAATAAAAAATTAGATAATTGTATCATGTTATGCTCAGCAAAGTCAAAAGGAAATTAATTAGTGAATCGTGTTTCATGGTGGTTCTCAACATCTTACCTTAGCTGTGAATTATTATTTTATTAACATATCATTTTCTTTTTCATGGGATCTTAATTTTAGTGGTAACTAGTTGCAAGGGTCTTCAAGTGGGAAATTGACTTCTGGGTTTTATATTCAACTTTCATAGCAATTAGTTAGAAGCTACCAATAGCACCAAAAGGTGCCGAGTTTTCCATTCCTTATTTTTTAATTATGTTCTTAAGTTGGAGAATGGACGTGCTTCGCATTATGCCAACCATGTTTGGCTCACCTCAAATTACATTCTATTATATATATTGGACAATGATGATGCCTTCAACTGGATAATGAAATAATAGTTATCCTTAAAGCCCACACAAAATTCTTAATTTATAACCCACGTAAGAGAATCTTTCACTCACGCAACCAAAAAAACTTTAATTTACAAGATTAAAGACTCTTTGAATGTTTAAAACTACTAAGCCACATGTTTTTTTAATAAACAATTTGCAGCTTTAAAACACCACCATTTTTTTTAATATTTATTTTCCCAAAACTATAACATCTCAATTATATAGAATTATATAATATAGAACTTATCAAATATAATACGACAAAACAATTAAAAGTTTGTAAATAAAGTATTAAATTTATAGTCATTCAAAATGACTATAAGATTTAAATCTTTAATTACAAAAAGAATATTTCAAAAGCTTAGACAAAAGAAACTGGGTTGTCTAACTAAAACTAGAGTGCATCATCCTCGCCTTTCAGAACCTGCTCCAAAGGCACCTCATCTACCTCTGCTCACATCCAAGGGATGATTATTGCAAAAGAAAACACCAAACATACAAACACACAAGCAAACACAAGGGTGAGCTAGTTAAACAAACAATAATCATATTACACAATTTATTATTATCAATAGATTTAATTCTCAACATCAAAGATATACACAACTCATCCGGATTTGTATAATTGTCGATCTATTGGTAGTCTTTGCACTTGTATAGTTCAGTTGGCACTCCCCAACACTATACAAGGTAAATCCTTATACCGGTCTATAGCTAAACTCTAAGTCTATAGACAAGGATCTCCTGCTACTCTCACCACTTACATCGTTCTTCCCTACTTGAGCATGAATGATGCTTAGAGTGTCAGAATAGACTTACCATTTCAAAGCTCCATACATTTATACAATAAAACAACCTCATCACCTACGATCACTTCTCATAATCTCACCTTGAGATTTCATTATTACATTCAATTCCACTATCTTGAATCACAAATACACCTATACAAATCATATAACTCCCATTTACTATCATACATAACATTCCACTAATCAAACAACATTAACCAATCCAAAACAAAAGAAGGAAAGAGTGAAACACACTTGGACTGGTCGCATAACGCACACCATCGCTCAACGAAACCGGAGGATTTTCGCTTAGCGACCACAACTAGCACAGCTAATCCTCAGACAGAGACCACCCCTTCTTAGTCATTTGCACAACGAATTTAGTCGCTGTGTGAATTAACACGCCGAAGCTCCAAACCCCAATCCCTCGCATAGCGTCCTAGATCGCTATGCGAATGTGCCAGGCAGTGGCTCAGGCCTCCCCACTCTCGCAAAGCGCCATAGATTCACCCTTCCAATTAATTTGTATTTTCCCAGACGTACATCAGTCGCAAGGCGACTCTGATTCGCTATGCGAATCATCAAACAGGGAGCAGCATTGTCCAGTCACTCGCACAACACACCATTTTGCACAGCGAGTGACTCAAACAGAGAGCACCCTCTGCAAGGACTCGCCATGCGAGACAATTCGCATAGCGAGTCTGCATAACCTGCAGAACGCAAGTTCTGCAGAATTATGCACTCACACACCCCTTTTACCATTTCTAATCATTTTACTCAACTTCTAACACCCCTAATTCATGTTTTATAGCTAATTAAACCTATCTCGATGATCCTAACCCTCCCCACTACAAATCTAAAGTGATTACTACTCCAATTCAACTATAAACACCTATTTCCACAACCTACAGACCCAAATTCCATTCTACTACTTTACACCTGCTTTTGACCAATTTATGATCCTAACAAGTCACAATGGACTTACTAACATTCCCCAACAGCCCAATTACACCTTAGACCTCAATTGCTCAAAATCACCACCTCACTTCCTCTAGAATCAATCTAAACACTCTAATTCACTTAATTTACTACTTACCAGCTAACATAATAGGTTTTACCTCCTCAACAAGTTCAATTTCAGCCATACATCATATCCAATTCAAGTTATGACAAATCAATTCACAGTTTCATACTCTGGACATTCAAGAAGCACATGATTTATCATACAAAATACAAAAATTAGACTCAACCAGTACCATAGTACTACAACACAGTTTACACAATATCTTATTCCACAAATTCAAACCAAAAACCTAGCTCTCCTTACCTGGAAACTTCACAGCTCAGCTCAAAGACTCGTGATCACAAACAGCTCTTAGAGCTAAAATTGGACAAGAATTGGAAGAGGGAAAGCATAAGACACATGCAACCAGTAGATTGCATAGTCTAGGTTCCAAAACAACGAAGAGAAATGGAAGAACAACTTACCCGTTAGAATCAAAATGCAATCGGTAAGTTGTGTAGTCCTTTACACCGTGGACGCCAGGACACCTCCTGATCACAAATGCGACCGCTCAAACGAGAGAAAATCTAGTAAGAATGTAGAGAAGAGGTAGAAGGTAGAGTTCTAGATCTATGATGCTCTTAAAACTGTTTTCTATTTAATAAACGCTCATTCTCTTTATCTTAATACATTATTTACCCTTATTAATATATATATATATATATATATATATATATATATATATATATATATTCTTACAAAACAATTTACATGAGTTTCGGAAACAATATTAGAATAATAATAAAAAAGCCTCGTTCAGAGGTCTAATATTTAAGAGTTAAAAACTTATATTTAAAGGTTTAGTAAGTCATTTTTATTATCCTTAGCTTCTGCCGCCAATGATTAAAAATAAAGTTTTAAGTTACTAAGAACTCCTAAAATGGATGTTTGTTATGGTAAAATTTTGGTTCATTTAGAACTCCCAAACACAAATTATGTATAATGAGAGAATCTTTTACAATAACTAAATACAGTTAAACATAAATTTAAAATAATGATTCATTTCAAATATATATTTTTTTCTCAGTTTCATATAATATACTATAGTTGCAGTACAATATTGAGAAGGAAAGATAATTTAACTAATTTACACAAAATTTGAAGAAAAGTGATATTTAAGATGGATTTAGGCAGAAACTCCATGTAATAGTTTCTAACGAATTTGATAAGTATATACAAAGTTCTACAATACATAAGAGATGAACATGAATTTTTATATACATAAGATATTTCTATTAATAAAAAACTTTTTATAGTGATGTCAAAAACAAATCTGTCAAAATTTAGTTCAAAGCAGACAATATTTTACCGATATAAAAGATCTATAAATCTATTCTTGCATAAGCCTAAAGTTTAACATCTTTTTCATCTTCATGTTTTTATATATAACATTAAAAGTATTTATTAATTAACTTCTTTAACAAATTAGATATATTAAATTATTTTTTAATTTTTAATACGGGTGACAAAATTAACTATAGTATGAATTCTTTTGATTACACTATCATTGATCTTTCAAAATTAGAGGCAAGTCTAGGTGGACTGAAATCATCACCCACCGGTTGGTAATTTTTTTCTCTCTTTTATTTTTTTATTTTAATATATATATTTTACATTTTAAAAAATATATTTAAGAGTTAATTGATGTATCTAATTTGATAAATTAAAAGAATTATTGTCTATATATGTTAATGATGGACAATTTCTAGTGGTATACTCGGAAGATTCGTCATTAATGAAGTATAAGTTGTCTAAATATATAAAAAAACGTAATACTATTTCTAATGGAAAATCTTAAAATTCATGCGTTTTTTTTATGTATTATTCAATTTTTTTAATCAAATATATGACTTTTAAGTCTTATTTAGACTTCTAAACATATCTCCTTTTGGATATGAGTTGAGTTTTATAATTAAGAATAATGTGAAATGTTAATTGTTTTTTTTTCACTATATAATAAATAATAAATGTATGTTTTGTAACATTCCAATAAATATATAACAAAAGCTATAATTTATTCTCGGTGTTAACATAAATAATAAAGAAGAACAGTGATGAATAAGCACTAGATAGATAAGAAATATAAACTATCATAATGAATTAAAATTGTACAATAACAAGAGCTTAATATAAATTTACAGGCTAAGACCGAACGGTCATAACGTCAGTCCAAGACCGAACGGTTAATCCAAAAAGAAAACTTATATCGAATGGTTTTACAAAACACTAAACCGAACGGTTTCACAAGAAATAAACTACCTAACTCTACTGACCAGACGGTCCTATACTATCCTCAGGCATGATATCCTCGGGCTGAGCAGTCTGTAATACATCCTCCAATGAGTCTTCAATAACGCCTTCTGCTCACATCCAATGGACGATCATCGTAGTGAAGAGAACAAACCGAACGGCCAAATACCGAACGACAATGAAGACAAAGACAGAAAAGATAAGGGTAAGGTTAAGTAAATTTAATTAATCCAACTCACATACATTTTAACATTAAAACAATATGATCAACACAATCTCAACCATGGAATCATCATACAAGTATATTAACTAAAAACCAAACGTTCAACTATCATAATCGACCACTTAGACACTGTCCGGACTGTATGAACCATGTAACTCGACGTTTCTAGCACTCGGTGTGGTGTAGTAGTTGGCATAACTCATCAGCTGCCACCCGAGGTTAGCCCTACAACGATCATCTGGTCTTATGATCGCGGATCTCCTGCCATTCCCACACATGAATAACCTTTCTCTACATGAGAAAGTGTCATCACGGAATATCAGGAACAAAACGACAGCAGAGTCTGACCATGTTCATACTTTACCAATCATCACCAATTATTAGACATTCCTCCCTTGGAATTCTCTTACTTAATCAAATTCAACCAATTTGAACCAAGTACACACTATCACATTCATAAGAATAAAAATGTTAAGGGGATGACCGAACGGTATAACACTGAGGAGAAAACTGATTATCAAGGAAAACTTTAGTAAATGACCGAACGGTCGAACACTGAGGAGAACTGATTATCAAGGAAAAACTTTAGTATATGATCAGATGTTTTTGGAGTAAAAGAGTTCCCTTCAATAGACCGAGTGTCAGTACAAGATCAAACACTCTTTGGGAAACAAGTGTCAGTATAAGACTGAGCACTTTTCCAAATAAAATATTACAAACCGAGTACTTTAAATCATAGGAATACTAATTTACGATTGAGCATCTCATAAGACCGAGCACTAGATCTATGACCGAGTGCTTCACATGACCGAACGTTATTTGGATGAATGAGAATAATATGAAACCGAATGCTTCATAAGTTTAAGTGCCAATCTAAGACCGAGCACTTGTATGACCGAACGTTTTGAAACATACAATATATATTAAAATCGAGAGGGAACGACTCCCTTGACTTATTTAAAAAGGACTATATTATGCAACTAGGTATCCATCAATATAGGCATTACAAGACCGAACGATTTAGGGGAGGACCGAACGGTCCTAATGACCTTCAGTCACAGATTCCAGAATTTCTCTAAGTTGAATACATTTACACTAAGTACAGAACCAAGATCAAACATATCATACAGTAGCATACAATATTTCAACATATCATTAAAATCATCTACCCACATTAAATCATGCATCCATACAAGCAAAGTAATCATAATTAGATCTTATAAGCTTCCCTTACCTCTAATTCCAGCTAAACTTCTAAGGTTCTTAACGGCAGCTACTTCTATAGTTTTCAAGGTCCAAAGTCGGTTCAGAACGAAAATCTGATCGGTGTAAGTGAAAGAGCTTGTCACCGGGAGTACTTAATCTGAAAGGAGGTTGGTGATCGGAGGAGAAGCAAGGTTAGAAATCTAGAGAGAAGGTGGAGAGGTTTTAGAGAGAAGGAGGAGAAAATGGTGGTTCTGGAAAATGAGCTTGAGGAAGAAGAAGGGTTACATGCAGAAAGTGATACCAAATTTTAAAATTCCATCTTAAATACTACCTCCACTAAAACCGCTCGGTCCACTCCCTGCCTGCCACCTGTTTTTCATTTTCTGGAAACTCTCATTCTCCTTACTACCACACGGTTTTCGAAAGATGGGAAATTAAATGAAGATGACACTTTGTCCCCCACTAATCTAGAGAACCTAGAGTGCATGACACCTGTCCTCCACTAAAGTGGAAAATTAAATAGGGCGTGACATGTTTCATATTTACTTTACGAGAAATATGAAACTGAAATAAATGAATTATCTGTTTGAGGTGTTGTTATTTTAAGTTGCTAAATAGCCAGTTTTTTTTTTTTTTTTAATTCCTTTTGGACACCTACTTTTTTTAACGTTTAATATTGAATTTAAAATCTTAATATTGAAATTATGTAAAATAAATCTTAATTTTGAAATTATGTAAAATTTAAAATGCCACCAAATTCAATTCTAATTCATTTTATTTTATATAACTTTAATGTAAAAGAAACAGTTTTTCATAAAATCAACTCTCGAATCTCTGTTTTCTTTAGTAACACGATTTCTTTGTCAATTCCAAACTTTTGATGTCAACTATGCGAGGCTGGCACCAATAATTTTCTCCTCTCAAATTTCTGTTAGTAAAAAAGAAGTTATAAATGTTGTTGAGTTCACGTCTTTCATTTTCGGAAATTTCGATGTTTCTGTAGTATTCAATTTTAATCTATATTTTCTGCTACATCTTAATCTAATTATTTATTTATTTATATATTATCTTTCAAGTAAGTAATTGTAATGTATGAAAATAAGAACTAAAACAATCATGTTTTCATATATTATATAAAGAACAATAAATTAAGCTAGATTAGAACGATGTTATAATCAATGACGTACACATGAATGTGAACCTTATAGCTGATTTGTTAGTGAAATTTTTTCTCTCTTTTTCTTTCTATAAAGTACGCTTGAACAATTAATTAAGATTTAATGCGAGACAGATGTGAAAAACTTACGTGGTTGGTGGAAAAAAAAAACTGGTTTAGTTAAAAAGTAGAAAGTTAAACGAGAAAACAACCTTGACAGATACGATCACTAGTGCAAAAACGTTATTTAACGTCACTCCTTAGACGACGTTGGTTAAGAGTAAGCACAACATATATTGATGATCGATGGCATTTTCGTAAATAAGTTGGCCATATAGACATCAGTTAGAAGGTGTCCTGACGTCTATAATATTTTAGACGTCGGGGCCTCTCCTAACTGACGTCTATATGTCTGGCAGGTGGGTGAAAAGTCATTTCTTTCAGTCATATAGACGTCAGTTAGGAGGGGCCCCGACGTCTAAAATATTATAGACGTCTGTTATTGGGGGAACCGACGTCTAAACCCTAAACCCAGAAATTTAAAAAGTCACTTTTTGACTCCATTTAGACGTCTGATCCCGCAACTCCGACTTCTAAAGCCCTTTAGACGTCTATTATTTGGGCAACCGACGTCTAAACCCTAAACCTAGAAATTTAAAAAGTAACTTTTTGACTCCATTTAGACGTCTGATCCCGCCACTCCGACTTCTAAAGCCTTTTAGACGTCTGTTGTGGGGGAAACCGACATTTGTAGATGTTTGTTATGGGGGGAACCGACTTCTAAATGTCTGCATTAAAGCACTGCGAACGCGAGGCAGCAATTACGCGCACTCATTGTTCATCATCGTCCTCGCATTTTCTCTCCACGAGCTACGTTTTTCAGGTTTGTTTTCTCACTTTTGCACCATTTAAAATTAATTTTGCTCCGATTACATTACTCTTTGATGAATTATCTTTCATTTCAACCGATTAAAATGCGTTTTCGTTGAGTTTTGTCCAGTTTTGCTCGTGTCCTTGGGCAGTGTTCTTGGACGACGATTTCTTGCGTTTTGCACTCCTTTAATTCCCTCCACTACATTATTAAAACCATCCAATACAAAAAAAACGTACAATCCATTCTCTTCAACTAAAATATAAAGTTGTAAACTCGAATCACCATAAGCCAGGAGCAACTCGAGAGGCCTCAAGCGGAGAAAGATCCTATCAAATACGACGACATTTTAGACGTCTGACCTATAGAGTTCGACGTCTATATAGACATCTGACCTATATAGTCCGACGTCTACATAGACGTCGATCATATCCTGACCGATGTGCAATTAACGTCACCCGAATAGACGTCGGTTCCATATGTGACGTTAAAAGCCCAAAATAACCGACGTTAAACAACGTTTTTCCACTAGTGGATATGACAATGAATAGAATAACTCGTATTAATATGCCATATTACTTAATTAATATATATCACTTTACCAATTTCTTCATCGTATTATTATTAACAGGCAATAACATCATTCATATATATATATATATATATATATATATATATATTCTACTCTAATATTTTAAGAGTTTTGTAGTCTTGTTTTTATTTCTTCCATCTACATGATGAAAAGGTAAACTAATGAAAATTTATAAATACCACATATGTCAATTCCATTTCCAAATCAAAATCTATACTTTTCATGGAATATAGATAATCATTTTTTAAATAAGTTGTTACATGTCCCACCATTTATCACACCTTATCTCTTAAATATGTTAATAATCAAAATTTCATCATAGATCTTCATGGTTAAACCCTCATGAACAAACCACAACATAATAAACAACAGAGCAAGCTAGTATAATTATAACCAAACATATAATCTATAATATATCACATTAGTATGAATTTTAATCCCACTCAATTCAACAATCACATCCTCTCAACAAAAATCAAATGCCACTAATGGAAAAACGATTATTAACGTCACCCCTTAGACGTCCGTTAGAGGATACCCCGACGTAAATTAATGACCGGTGGCAAGTTCGTAAATAAGTCAGGCCTATAGACGGTAGGTAGTCGTATAGCCGACGTTTATAATATCATAGCCATCGGTGCCACTTCCAACTGACGTCTATAGGTCTACTAGGTAGGTGAATAGTTGCCATATAGACGTCGCACCCCTCCACATCGACGTGTATAGTCGCCATATGGACGTCAGTTACCTCTATAGATACGTCTATAACCTGATAGGTAGGTGGATGTAATTAATGATACACCGTATAGACGTCAGTGCCCCCTCCTAACTAACGTCTATAGTCTGACAGTTAGGTGAACTGTAATTATATTGTCGCCTTTAGACGTCGGTGTCCTCCTAACTGACGTCTATAGTCTGACAGATAGGTGATCTGTAATTATATTGCCGCCTTATAGATGTCGGGCCCCATCTAACGGACGTCTATAGGACTGACGGGTAGCTGAAGAGTTCAATTACTCGTCGGATCCACAAGTAACGGACTTCTATAATCCGCGCCAATATTAATTTTTAAAGCATAAAGACGTCAAATTAGTGAGAGCACCGACGTCGGTCTCCTTGTAAACCGACGTCTATAAGACCTTATACTGCAAAACGTGAACCCGCAAGCAGTTACACTATTCATCGTCTTCTTCGTGAAGGTTTTCTCCGTTGCGGCAATCATTTCGAGGTTAGTTTTCTATGTTTTGGACCGTTTAAATTTAGTTTTACTCCGATTAAATTAGCCTTTGATGAAAATTCTTTCATTTGAACCGATTAAAATTACATTTCGTTGCATTTTGTTACAGTTTCTGGCGTCTTGTTCGTTTGTATTTTTGAGCATTTTTGGCCTGTGTTGTGGACTGTTTTTGGGCGTGCACTCCTTCATTTCCCTCCATTGTTAATTTAATCTGCTAAAAAGGTTAGCTTCTTTGTTGAAAACTAAATTTTTATGGACGTAATTGACCTTTGTGTATGCATGTTATTGGCTTTTGTGTATGCATGTTATTGGCTTTTGTGTATGCATGTTATTGGCTTTTGTGTATGCATGTTATTGGCTTTTGTGAATATGCATTTAATTGGCTTTTTTTGTATGATTTCATATTTGCTTTTAGGTATGCATGTGTTATTGGCTTTTTAATATATGCATGTCATGAAGTTTAATTGTGTTATTATAATTGGATTGTTCGATTATTAATTACTATCAAATCACTCAGTGAAACTTAGTTCCCGTTTGAAATTTAACACAAACGATTAAAATTAATCGTTTGTATTAAATTTTGAATTGTCCGATTGGACAGTTTGAGAAAGTTATTTTTCATAAATTTGCTATAACATGTACGTTGGAGTTTATGCATAAGACTGATGAAATTTTGGATCATTATTTGTGTTGTTCTCCAGATGCATATTTGATTGTGGTCATCCTGGACTACTCTCATTTCGTGTATTTCGGAGACCAATGCGAAATGCTGCCGAAATTTTACCAAATTTATGATGTAAACTTCTTTGCACATGTCTTAACAATTTATTAAAAATAATTTTTCTAAATGGGTAGGGCCTAACCTTGTGAGAGTTAAAAAATTGAAAGTGATGAAGTATGTTACGAACATAGTATGGGTCAAAGCTGGATGAATGCACGTCGCATCTCTGAAAAATATGAGAAAGGTGTTTCGATGTTCTTGCAGTATGTTAAAGAAAATGCAAAGTCTGTGAACGGGACATATTTTTGTCCTTGTGTTCGTTGTGTTAATCAAATACGACAAGACTTAGGCAATTTGCATGACCATCTATTCATGTTCGGCATAATGAGAACTTATACCGTTTGGACTTGGCATGGAGAAGTACTGGACCAGCCTACCACGTCACGAGGAACGAATTATGTGGAAGAATGGATGAGTGATCATTTAGAGGACATGATACATGATGTTGGTGAAGATAACTTTGGATGAGTTAATTTGTATGATTGTCTTATCAATGATTCAGAGCAACCGCTGTACCCAGGCTGCTCGAACTTTACACGTCTGTCTGCAACTTTGAAGTTGTTTAGTTTAAAAGCAAGGAACAGATGGACCGATAAAAGTTTCACAGAGTTGTTGGAGTTGTTGAAACAGATGCTTCCAGAAAATAATACTCTACCTATTCGTAATTACGAGGCGAATTGTTTTTTATGTCCAATGGGTCTTGAATACCAAAACATACATGCTTGTCCCAATGATTGTGTTTTGTACATAAAGGAGTTCTCTTCGCTAAAGTATTGTCCAACATGTGGTTTAAGCCGTTTTAAAAAGAAATCTGACAGAAACACTACTGATGAAGGTAATGATGTTGCACCTGCTAAGGTGATGTGGAATTTGCCTATAATAGCTAGGTTGAAACATATGTTCTCTGTTAAAGAAGATGCAAAGAACCTTAAATGGCACGTTGTTGGAAGCAAGTGCGATAATCTTCTTCGACACCCAGTAGATGCACCAGAATGGAAGAAGATCGATGAAACATTTCCAGAATTTGGTGCAGATCCAAGAAACTTAAGACTTGCACTTGCAACTGATGGTATGAATCCTTACGGGAACTTAAGTAGCAAACATAGTTCATGGCCAGTTATGTTGATGATATACAATCTTTTTCCTTTGTTGTGCATGAAGAGAAAACATGTCATGTTGTCAATGATGATATCGGGTCCTAAACAACCTAGCAATGACATTGATGTTTACTTGAAACCTTTAATTGATGATTTGAAATTTTTGTGGGAAGAAGGTGTTGAAGTGTTCGATTAAGATGTTGAACAAAATTTCCGTTTGCGTGCAATGTTGTTTTACACTATTAATGATTTCCTAGCCTATGGAAACTTGAGCGGTTATAGTGTTAAAGGACATTTTGCATGTCCGATTTGTAAAGAAAACACTAGTTACCTTCAATTGAAGCATGGTCAGTAGACGGTATATATAAGACATCGAAAATTCCTTCCTCGCAATCACCCTTATCGTAGATTGAAAAAAGCATTCAATGGAAGTGTGGAGGATGAGGTTGTGTCCAGACCCCGTAATGGTGAAGAGGTGTACAACGAAGTCAAAAACATTGACATTGTGTTCGGAAAACATCATAAAAGTACTTTTGCAAAAAAAATGTTTGGAAGAAACGATCAATATTTTATCTTCCTTATTGGAGTAAACTTGATGTTAGACATTGTATTGATGTGATGCACGTAGAAAAAAATGTTTGTGACAATGTCATCGGAACTTTATTAAACGTGAAAGGGAAGACCAAAGATGGATAAAAGCAAGACAAGATCTGGCTAAAATGGGAATCTGAACAGAGTTACATCCACAGACAATAGGAAGACGCACCTATTTACCTCCAGCCTCTCATACTCTTTCTAAAAAAGAAAAACAAAGTTTTTGTAACTCTTTAAGATGTGTGAAGGTTCCACAAGGTTATTCTTCTAATATTAGTAACCTTGTTTCTATGCAAGAGCTAAAGTTAGCTGGTTTAAAGTCTCATGATTGTCATATATTGATGCAACAATTGTTACCAGTTGTTATTCGAGGCATATTACCTCCTTCTGTTAGGGGTATTCTGACACATTTGTGTTTCTTCTTTAATTCCATTTGCAAGAAAGTTGTTGACCTTCAATGTTTAGATCAATTGAAAAATAAAGGAATAAGACTACTATGTGAATTGGAGATGTACTTTCCACCTTCTTTTTTTGATATTATGGTTCATTTGATTGTTCATCTAGTCCGAGAAAGATACATGAAAATCTTAAAGGGATATTTCAAGAATCAGTATAGACCATAAGCTTCAATCCTAGAGAGATACATTGCAGAAGAAGCCGTTGAATTTTGTTCAGCTTATATGCCAAGTTGTGAACTAGTGGGTCTACCCAAGAGCATACATGAAGGAAAATGTGAGGGTAAGGGTCGTGGTGTGAGGATTTAAAGTGTTAGTAGAAAAGAAGTTGATCAAACTCATTTGTACATCTTAAACAACACTCATGATGTGATTCCTTTCATTTATGAACACGTTAATGAAATAAAGGCATCACACCCAAGAATGAGCGAAAAATGGCATCTTAATGAACATGTCAAAACCTTCTTACAATGGTTTAAGAAAAAGATTTATGCGACTCCACATGTTTCTGAAACTCTATTGAGGTTATCTCGTGGGCCGAACACAGATGTGATTACATATGGTGGGTACTATATAAACTATATCTCTTTTCAGACAAAGGAAGAAGATGACAAAAGTAGGGTTCAAAATAGTGGGATTACACTACAAGCTGAGTCTGTGCACTTTTCTAGTTCTAAAGACAAAAATCCAATCACTGCATCAATGAGTTATTTTGGAGTAATAGAAGAAATATGGGAGGTGGATTATGTGAGGTTTAGAGTCCCCGTTTTCAAGTGTAAATGGGTTGATATAAATTCTGGTGTCATGACAGATGGCTCTGGTTTCACATTAGTAGATCTTAAAAAAATGAATTACACTGATGAACCATTTATTATGGCCAGTAAAGCAAGGCAAATATTCTACGTCAATGATCCAGCGAATGAAAAATTGTTAGTGGTTTTGGAAGGAAAAAACATGCACGGGTATGATGATGAAGAATCTCTTCATACTTGAGACAACATCTACCGCATCAAGACCCATTGAAGACTTAGTTCATGACGTTGCCGATGACATACATGCAATTTGTAGTGATCACAATGAATGGATCTGGGAGAAAACTATATCTTAATAAGTAACGTCTTTTTTTCTGTTTTGAATATATATATGTACTAAATTTCAGATGAATATTTCAATTAGTACTAACCTTGTATTTATATTTCAGGTATGTCGAACTCAGACTCAGCATCAAGACAGACCAAACGTACACGAGGCGTGACACGATTGGCAGAAGTGACATCCGGACAGGTTCATGGGCAGAGGAGACATCTTGAGATTGACCCCAGATCAAGTGTGGCATCAGGGCCAAATGCTGATAGATTTAATAGTTATCTGGGTAAGATAGCCAAAACCCATGTTTCTATCCTTCATGCAACTTGGAATGACGTCCCAGAGGTCGAGAAGAACCTCTTATTTTAAGATGTTCAGGTATGGTTACTTAAAATAAATTTGATATACTTATTTCTTTGATCTTATTATGGTTACTTAAAATAAATTTGATAAACAAGTTACTAACATTTTTCTTGTTTTAAACAGGTAAAATATGATGTTCCAAACACACTTGAGATGAGAAAGAAAGTGTCACAACAAATAGCAAAGAGATGGAGGGATTTCAAGACAAGGCTGACACGTCTGTATATGTTTGGAGACAGACAACATGAGGACCCAAGTAAGGAGTATTTCTTCACCGATGAAGAGTGGAAGCAGTTTCATGCATCTAGAGAGACTGAGGAATGAAAGATAATTATCTTAACTAACGTCTTAAAAGGCGTTCTTATTATATAGTTATGAATATACATGGTTTTATAGGGTAAAAGGTTAACCGCCCAAGAAAGGAAAAGGCTAAATGATGCACCACACGTGTTATCACGAGGTGGTTATGCGAAACTTGAGAAGAAAATTAAAAAGAGTCAAGCGGATCAGTTGGGGCTTCAGTTCCCGGACCTTGCACTCCACCTACAAGGTACGAGATGTGGAAGGCTGCTCGGACAAAATCAGATGGGAACATGACATCTGCCTCAACTGCATTGATCTCACAGCGAATTGTAAGTTGAAATTGTAAACATGGTTTGATTCTGTAGGGACACAAGGAACATTTACTCCCCAAGGTAGGGAGGACATTCTAACAACGACCATTGGAAAACCGGAGCACCCAAGACGTGTACGTGGAGTTCCTGGGGCGATTGGTCTTCGTGACTACTTTGGGCCTTTTCAAAAAACAACTCAATCAACGAATAAGGAGGCACTGAGGAAAATGGATCTTCAGTGGGAGGAAATAATTCGCCAAATGGAGCAACGATTCATGGACCAGATACAGGAACAAAAAGAAATACAAAGAGTGCTTGAAGAGAAGCTGCAATCCATGACGTAGGGAACCCTGGGTGTGCCCACTGAAACTACCACACCACCTCCTGCCAACACTAGAGGATCCTGCTCTGCTGTTGAACCTATTGAGTACATTGGTCAGTATGAGTTGTTGGTTGATGGGGATCCCCCACGCATTGAGGTTGTCGGACGAGTAGTTGAGGGAGGCCAAACTATTCATGGTGTTCCCATATCACCCCAACACGTGCATGTCATGATTGATGAGGTTCGGGATCCCCAGGCTCAGGTGCCTGTACCCACTCCAGAAGTTCAATTTGTGGGGGAGGCCATAGGAAGTTTTTTAGCCTAGCCTAGACCATTGATTATGACACACATTGATACACAACAGGTATAATATTTTTATCATTACTAATTTTATATTTTCATTTAAAAATATTTGTTAATAACTTTGAAAATCTTATCTTCAGTTCACACGTCCTCAAAAGCAGCCGATGCATGAGGCACCAATACCTGAATATGATGACATGGCTGAAGCAGAGGATGATCCAATAGAAAAACTAATATCAAGAATTCCCAGGTTCAACAAAGGATCAATACAAATATACTTGGATATAAGAGTATTTGGTCTCCCCCCCATATGCTAGTATATATCACATTCAATGATGTATCCGAGATCATTGCGGGAGATAAGATGTTGAATATTTCCATTATTCAACTATGGTACATGTAAGATAGTTAATTTTGTCTACCATAATAGTTTTATTTAGATTACTAGTTTGTAACAAGGTTGGTCTTCGGTTTACGGATTTGTTGAACCTCAGACCATTCAACGTTCTGGTAACACAGTTGAAACCAAACAAAATTATTTGCAAACATGGATGGCTGAGTCAAATAGAGACGTATATCTTGTGCCATACATTGATGGGTATGTGTTGTTTTATGTAAAAGGTAATTAAATTTTACTTAATTAGTTTACTAACTATTTATGATGTTCCAAATAGGGCTCACTAGCAGTTGTTGGTCCTCATTCCCAAAAAATGTACAGTTGTATTCTTATGTTCGCTGGAAAGGAAGATGAAAAATGACTTGAGAAACATGCTTCAAGGGTAAGTGTTTTGCCAAAAATGTCTTTGAGATTCATGTGAAGCTTAATTTTTTATGATTTGATACTTATATTAATATTAGTTTGTGTTTTAATGTAAATAGAGTAATGGGTAAATCTCAAGGTCAGCTAAATCAAGTCCTGTATCCAAAGGTTTGGTGCATTTATAGTTTTAATTCATTTACTATGTTATTCAATGATCTTAATTCTTGACTATATTTAGTTTGTCATTTTAGTGTAACAAGAAATTAGATTCATGGGAATGTGGGTACTATGTGATGTCTTGGATTAAGATCATCATTCGAGCTGGCATTACACATGAGTGGAATGAGGTAATAATCATGCTTACTTTGAAAACATCACAAATCAATAATTTTCTTTGAACATATATCAAACCATAATGAATATTTCTTAATTGTGCAGCGCTTCAACAATTTATCTCCTTTACCCGAAGACACCATAAAACAGCTAAGGCAGGAGTGGACAACTTATCTTCTGCAAAATTGGAACTAGGAAGACTTATATTTGTTGTTGAACATTACTTAGATTTAGTTTAAGTTTATAATTTCTTATTTTTGATCTTTGATTGAATTATAGCTGAACCACAAACATTTATTATCAATAATTGTTCTGGGTCAATTTTATGATTTTCAGGTGTGGTTTTATTGAAAAAATAAAATATTTTTTTAAAAAAAAAACACCCAGAACACGTTGGTTAATGCAAAACAGACGTCAACAGACGTCTGTCAGTGTACAAACCGACGTCCAATGAGTTCCAGTGGACAAAACATTCCAGGGCCTATAGACGTGGCATCTGGTCAAGTCAGACGTCTATATAAACGTCTCTTGTAACAGTGTCTGACGTCTATGTAGACGTCGGTGATGTACACATCCGACGTCTACATAGACGTCGAATATGTCCTGACCGATGTGTAATTAACATTAGTCGAATAGACGTCGGTCCCGTATGTGACGTTAAAAGCCCAATATAACCGACGTTAAACATCATTTTTTCACTAGTGTGCCTACCAAAAGCATGTCCACATCGACACAAAGATAATCACAACCCTTATTGCCCACAACTCTTAGACATTTGACTCTATTTCCGGAAGTCAAGTGTATTAAGCAAACTCCAAGACCTTGCACTTGTCCTACTCATTGATAATGGTTGATTTTATGTGTTTTGGTGTGTATACTTTCATGCATATAACTTCGCGTTAACTACGAAAATGCCACCGTATTTTGATACGCTTCGGTTTATTAAAAACCGAAGCGTATTTAGCGCGTTAGAAACGTCTTTTTCTACTAGTGAAAACATAGAAACTTTAAAATAAAGCCCAAAACACAACAATAAAAGAAAACAAAAGTTATAAACGCAGACATTCGCCTAACGAAGCTCGCTCACCCAACAAACACAAATTGGCTCGTCTAATGAATTTAACATTCTATAAAATTAAAATAAAATTACAATTTATTTAATTTCCTAAATTATTCTTCAATTATGATCATTGTCTTTGTTTTCTTTAAGTTTCATTCTTCATGGAACATTATAAGATTCAAGGATATTTATTATTATTTTTATCTTTTATCTTTAGTTAATTTATTATTATTTCTTATTTAATTTTTGGACTTAGTCCATATTTCGTAAATAAAGTTTTTCACTTTATTCAACAATAATAATAGAAAGAAGAAATACAATAAAATAGTGTGAAATTGAACAAAGATGTGATTTCATTAAAGAATGTGAATTACAAAAGTTACAAAATTAAAAATTTGAAAATTAATCAAGAAGAAAAATCAAATTTGATATTTTCATTCACATAAATATCTAACAAGGAGAAATACTGAGAACATTTAGTTAATATAAATTTTTTATTTAAATTAGATTTTAGGAAATATTTCAGTTTTAGATATATCTTTCATATGATAAAAATATATTTAATTATTATTTATATTTTAAATAAAAAATATAAAAATATGTTTAATGAATAGGGAAAAATCAAGTAATAATTTTATATTAACTTTTATCGAGTAATAATTTTGATGTTTTAAAATATATTAAAAATCCCCTTAGTATAGATTTTGAATGTTCAGAGACAACACAAAATAAATTAGCAGAGAATTAAACAACAAAAATGATCTTCTAACATTCCACTAAGTGAAATGGAAAGCTATGAACAAATATATGTTCTACAAAACATGGTGAACCTGGTGATAAATGATCTTCCAACATTCCATTAAGCGAAATGGAAAGCTATGAGCAAATATATGTTCTAAAGAACATATGATGAACATGATGAGAGTTATGAGTAAAGCATGAAATGAAACTAGACATAGAAAAAAATCAGAATTCTTCACCATTGAAAAAGATGGTAAATTCCTTAAACAAATTGATGGTACTTTATAATTTGAATGAAGAAAAAAAAGGGAACTTGAAAAGATATAGAGTGGAGCTTGAGAAAGGAAGGTAGAATGAATGATTCTCTTATTCTTTCACTTACTGTATTTTGGATTGTTGAGTAATTGTTATTTTTTTTATTGGAATTGATTGTAATTTCTTAGACTCTTTTGTAAACTTTATTTATATATATATATATATATTTCAATGGTCTATTTTCTATGATTTGATTTTGTTAAGTTGGATTGTTACATGAAAAGGTGGTTTAGTTTGGGCCAAAGTCCAATCATACAACGACAAAGAAACGTGGGAACAAATTCTATGTGAAATATTACATGAATATTTGAATTGATGCTAATACCTAACATATTTTTTCATGCAGGCGTAGGCAGAAAGCATTGTTGTTGATCAACGAATCTGTCTAATGGAAGAAAATCGCTACATATAAATCTGGCGTATATATGCAAATTAGATTTGTGTTTTCTCCGTTTTGGGGTAATAAAAAACAATAACATCAATGTCTGGACTGGAACTTTGAAAGGGACTGAGATAGAAACATGCTTACTTTGGGAACAAGAACATTCGTTGAGAGAGTTACATGTGACCAATGATGTTCTCAATCTTAAGTTGAGTTCCTTTCAGATGTAAACTTGGACAGTTATTAATGAGATTAACAACTATAAAATTGTTTAGTTAAGGAGTTGGAGTTACAGAAGAAGAGGGTCAAAGTAATTTGAATGGCTTTGACACTACTCTTAAGTAGTTCTAACAACTATTGTTGTTAAAATACAGCGACATTGATTCAGCTTCTCCTTCAATCAGATCATGTTGCTCCACCTAATCACATTTCATTCCTTGCTATAAATGTCCATTTCCATGTTCTCACATTTTCATCAATTCTCACTTCAAACTTTTACAAACATGGGTGTTTTGCTTGTTGGAATCTCAGTTTTTCTTCTGTCGTTGATCATATTTTGCATGTTTGAGGTTTCTCTGGCTGGCAGCACCAGACACTACCATTTTGAAGTACTTCCTGACAATAGTCATTACCATTTTGAACTTCACATTGACTTGTTTTTTGTTTTCCTGTTGTCTGTGTGAGTGAGAAATTGAGTTATTGTGGTGACACAGATAAGGCACCAAAATGTGACAAGACTGTGCCACACAACGAGCATGGTGACAGTGAACGGCCAGTTTCCAGGACCTCGCATTGTGGCAAGGGAGGGAGACCATCTTCTTATCAAAGTCACCAACCATGTGTCCGACAACATCACCATTCACTGGTAAATAAATGTGTTTTGAGATCATAAAACAACAATTTCATTGATTTGACATGTTTGGCATTGTTTGAAAACCAGGCATGGCATTCGACAGCTTCGATCCGGATGGGCTGATGGACCAGCATACGTGACTCAATGCCCCATCCAAAGTGGTCAAACTTATGTTTACAATTACACCATTAGTGGCCAAAGGGGAACACTATTTTGGCATGCCCATATTTCATGGCTAAGAGCAAGTCTTTATGGTCCTCTCATCATTCTTCCCAAACTCAATGCTCGATATCCTTTCACTAAACCCCACAAGGAAGTTCCTATCTTGTTTGGTGAGAAAATTACCATACAAATCAATAATACCCTTTTCATACTTTGCATGAACTAATCATGCTTTCACATGATATCTTTTTCAGGAGAATGGTGGAATGCAGATCCTGAGGCAGTCATAACTCAAGCCCTGCAAACTGGTGGAGGCCCAAATGTCTCTGACGCCTACACAATTAATGGATTTCCAGGGCCATTATATAACTGCTCTCACAAAGGTATCACATTCTAATCAATCTAAATTTTACAACACAATTAAATAATCATCATCACAACTAAATGTCTTGATTCTTTGTATGATCTCATTGTTGACAGATACATTCAAGCTGAAGGTGAAGCCAGGGAAGACTTATCTCTTAAGATTCATCAATGCGGCACTGAACGATGAGCTATTTTTCAGCATTGCAAATCACACAATGACAGTTGTTGAAGCAGATGCAGTTTATGTGAAGCCTTTCACGACAAATACCCTCCTTATTGCACCTGGACAAACCACTAATGTTCTTCTGAAAACAAAGTCTCACTATCCCAACGCCACATTCCTCATGACTGCCAGACCATATGCCACTGGCCTTGGCACTTTCGACAACTCAACTGTGGCTGCCATTTTGGAATACAAAACCCCACTAAATACTCATCATTCATCTCCTTCAATTAAAAACCTTCCCCTCCTCAAACCTCTTCTCCCTGCACTAAACGACACTTCTTTTGCCACAAAATTCACCAACAAACTTCGTAGCTTAGCTAGCTCTCAATTTCCGGCAAATGTACCACAGAAAGTTGATAAGCAGTTTTTCTTCACAGTAGGCCTTGGCACAACTCCCTGCCAGAAAAACCAAACTTGTCAAGGACCCACCAATGCAACAAAGTTCTCAGCATCAGTCAACAATGTTTCTTATATCCAACCAACCACTGCTCTTCTTCAAGCACACTTCTTTGGTCAATCCAATGGAGTTTACACCCCTGACTTTCCAACCAAACCATTGCTTCCATTCAACTATACTGGGACCCCTCCAAACAACACCATGGTGAGCAATGGAACAAAGGTGTTGGTTCTTCCCTTCAACACCAGTGTAGAGCTTGTGATGCAGGACACCAGCATTCTCGGTGCTGAAAGTCACCCTCTCCATTTGCATGGCTTTAACTTCTTTGTTGTTGGTCAAGGTTTTGGGAACTTTGACCCAAATAAGGACCCAAAAAACTTCAATCTTGTTGATCCCGTTGAGAGAAACACAGTTGGTGTCCCTTCTGGTGGATGGGTTGCTATCAGATTCTTAGCAGATAATCCAGGTTGGTTACATAATTAAATTTTCATTTTAGTTCAAAAAGTATTTTTTTTTTCGTTTTGATAAATTATAAAAATATGAAAAAGAAGGAAGAAATGTAAGAAAATTGCATGTGTGCAGGGGTATGGTTCATGCATTGTCATTTGGAAGTGCACACAAGTTGGGGTCTTAAGATGGCCTGGCTTGTCTTGGATGGAAAGCTCCCAAATCAGAAGTTGCTTCCACCACCAGCTGATCTTCCCAAGTGTTAACAAACCCTAAATTTCTTCATTTTTTTTCATCATTCTGCCTCCTTTTTTGTTTTCACATGCGCAATTGCTTCTAACCAGTTGCTTTTCATTTTTTTTTATTTTTTTTTAATTTTTGCGTGAAAAGAGTTGAGGATTGACTTGAGGTTGAGTGTGATTTTTTCCCTTTCTTTAAGAGAAGAGATTTATTTATACACGGCGCCCCTTATCTACAAAATTGTAATTCATCCTTTTCAATGAAAATTCTTCATCAGAAGTTTAGCACAAATTTGTTTCTTCCTTGTATTTGAATTGTAAAAGTACACGAACCAAACACAACATTGTTCAACATTCTTCTAGTTTCCAAATAAAGTGTAGAAAAAATTCATCATCAATTTAGATTTTTCAAAATCGAGCTTATATCCAATTCAAATCCAAAATAATATATTGGATTTAAACTTCAAATCAATTATTAACTATTAAATTAATTTAGGGTTCTTAAATTCAATTTAAATTAGATTAAATCTAGATTAAATTTACTTTGTCAATTAGATTATATCTTATACGAGAATAACCTAATCTACCTAAAGTGAGATTGACACAATAGTTTGACATGGTCCTGACCTAATGTATCGTCGAACATCAACTTAACTTAGTCCAACTTGGCTTTATATGTATAATCCCATCTAAGCTTGACTCGACTTATACTAGATAGAACTTGGCTCAATTTAGGCAAAACCTAACATAATCTCAGTTGGACTCAACTCGACATGGGTCCAACATAACTCAATTAAATGTGGTGTCAGGCTAACTCTACTTGACCTAAGCTTGGACCGTCTCGATCCTACCTAATGTTAGATTGACCCAACTGAGCATGACATAGTTCCAATACAAGTCCAACTTGACTTGGTCCTAAACCCTGTTGGGATAAACTTAAATTTTAGGGTTTTATTAATAATTTTGTTTAAATCTTATTTTATTAGTTTTGGGTCTAGTAATATTTAGTTTGATTTTGATAGAGATAAAGTAGGAATATGTAGTTATGATTTTCTGTTTATCTAGGTACAATATTATTTTATGATAGATTAAGTAAATTTTATTTTTAAGATAGTTGATATTTTTTGGTTTAATGTTTATTTTCGTCCAGAATCTCAAATAGATCCCCTTCTCTTTCAGCGTCTCAATTGAGTCCTTATTTTGTGAAAATTGCATCAATTAGATCCCTACCGTTAAATTGGACCCAACGTCGTTAATGTATGTTTGACGTGACACAATAGAATATGTTTTTAATTGATGTGGTTGAATGACGTATAGATTTGAGTTGTTTTAAAATTAAAAAATTAGGGAAGATTGGAAAAAGGTCAAGAAAGATAACTTCGTTCACTTTGTTTTATAAATCCCTAATTGAATCAGTTTATAAATCCTTACTTGTCTGTTCCATCATATCTTCAAAGTAATCACCATCCCTTCTCCTATCATCATTATCCATATATCTTGAATCTCGACCATGTCCTCTAGAAGCATGCCCAAAGTCAAGAACTTTTTTCTTCTCTTTAAATAACACTGTCATCGCCTTCTCCAACACCGATTGACAATCTTTAAAAACCAGAAACAAACTAAGCTAAAAAATAACAAAAACAAAATGAAAACTCTGATGCTGGAGCATCAGCAAACACTTGATTATAATAGATGAAACCAATAACTTAATCTATTTTACTTCTCTAAATAACCTAGCCCCAATCAACCAATTCAACAGCCCAAAGTAAACATCAAGCAAGAAAAACTACAGAAAAGCTACTCAATCTTTTGTAGTTGAGCTTGTAATCATTAAATACTTAACCAAATTAATGGAGCAAAAGGGATATTGATAGTTGAGGAGGTGAGGTGAGGGAGGTGAAAGGAAAAGGGATAGATCAGTCGTTCTTGTAATGCTGTCAAATTGATAACGGTTTCAAAACTATTATTTTCATACATAAATTTGATATTAAATCACACCGTTTGTAGCTTAAAGTGAGCTTAGAATCAAGTAAAACTCTTAAGTTGTGTTACATGAGAGTCAAAACTTGTTTTTAGAGATATTATGCTTGTTTTGCATTGTTTTGCAGGGTTTTGATGAAAATTGAAGATGGCAATGAAGTAGGAAGGTCATAGACTCAAGAATGAAGGAAAAAAAGGAAGAAAAGAAGAGTTTGTGAACCGCTCAGCGGTAAATTCCACCGCTGAGCGTCCTAGTGCAAGGAAAAGTTGTTGTCTGGCGCCTAGGTGGTGACGCTGAGCGTCCAGAGCGACAAGAGGCAAACCACTTAGCGGTCATTTTACGCGCCTGGGCGGTGGCGTGTGTTGAGGCAAACCGCTGAGCGGCCAATTTAGGTGCGTGGGCGGTTGTCTGTTTTTATATTTTGGATTCTGAGATCTTTCTGTTATCTTTTTGACTTATATATATCCCTAGTGCGAATCCAAATGTAATTCTTTTGGCAGAGAACAAAGTCAACAACTCTACACCTTTGGAGGAGATTTCTTGGATGCTTAGGCTCCACTTTATCAATTCCAGGGTTTGCTTTTCCATTCTTCCATTTAGTTCTTCTAGTTTCACCATGATTATGGTGAACTAAACCCTTAGTTGTTGGGGACAATGTAATCTTTTGAAACTCTCATATATTGAAATTCTTGTTTACTTTATATGCTTGCATATGCTTGATTTATCAATTGTTGGGTTCTTTACCTTTGCTTAATGCTTTTACCGTTTAACTCATTCGGTAGATGTTGTTTGTCTTTATTGATACGGGGACGTACAATAATGTCATGAACTGAGGAGAATTCGTTGATTATGTTAATACCGCCTAGGGATAGGGGTAGGACGATTAATTGTATTTTGCTTCCGCTCATTATGCATTATTAGTTACTAGGGGAGGCTAGGGATAGCAAGCCGGTAATTAGTAATAGGCTCTTTTCACCAAGGGATTGGGTTAAGGGTAGACCAAGAAAGTTTTCATGGCAATATGATAAATAAGCAAAGTAAATAAGAAGAGTAGATATGTGAGGGTGGATAAGATGAAATTGTAAACCCCAACAACCTCATTCATTCATAGTTTCTCTTTGTCAATTGAATTCTTGCATTTGCATGTTTATTTCTGTTTTGCATTCAAACCATTTAAACTAATTTTCTTTTACTCAAGTCTTAAACAATTTGTTTACACGAAATATGAGGCCTTAAGAGTCCTCTGGGAAGAATGATATTGGAATTACCGATTTTTATTACTTGATACGATCTGGTACACTTGCCAGGGGTTTAACACAAATCTGCTTCACCTACACAACTCCCTCGACCCAACCACCTCCCTTCTCTCCAACTCACTCTCATCAACCACCGCCAACCCCTCCTCCCTCCTCCACTCCTCCTCCATCGCCCCCTCCTTTTTTTCACCATCGCTCCCCTCCTTTTTTTCACCATCACCTCCGTCCTTTCCATTTACCCCTCCTCCTCCCTTCCCAACCCCAATGCCGTCACCACCACCAACAACAACCCCAACACCAACACCACCAACAACGCCTCCTCCGACTACTCTGTCTCCGCCTTTCGCGCGCTCTCCACATAACACATCTGGTCCCTCGAAGCATTAAAAAAAGAATTAATTGTTTAGTATGTAAACGACAACAGTAAGGATACGTGGAGGTAGAGGTTGACTAAGGGAATGAGTACTTTCAAGATTCCAAACTTGACGCATGCATGTCAAAATCTATAGGGTCGGCGCACCCACCACCACAACCATAGACTAATTCCTTACAACTATTTCAAACAAAACGGTAAAATCATGACTTTTAATTTTATTTTTCTTCGAGATGGGTAACCTAAATGCTAAACGGAGAAAATATAATAACCTATAAAGGTTTATTATTCCTCCTCGAAGCCCTTCTCCGTGATGCCCAATTTAGGTTTTCCAGTTTAGGTTTTTCTGATTGCGAAACCATCGTGATAGTTATCTCCGATTGCGGTGAGTCTAGTTTCATTTACCACGCTGACGACAAAGATTCTACCACATCGCCCTTTCCCATGGTCTTCATAAACCCTCGAAACGGTGGCCACCATGGTTCCGCTCTCAAGTAGAGACTTCAGCAACTCTCCGATGGATCTCAAGTTTTTCTTAATTTTCTAATTTTAAAATAACACAAATTCACCTCAATCAGCCACCTAAATTAAAAATATAATCCACCGTGCCACGTCAAGTATAGATTAACGTCGTTACGTCCAATTTAACGGTAAGGGTCTAATTGATGCAATATTTACGAAATAAGGACCCAATTGAGACACCGAAGAAAAAGGGAATCTATTTGAGATTCTGGATGAAAATAGGGACCTACCGAGAAATTAAACCATATTTTGTTTTTATTCTTCGTAAAATTGTAAGTGCTACGACTATTTTAAGCCCTTCAATTATCAATCAATACCAAGACTCAAATTTAGGAAAATATCTGAGTGTGTGTAAAGTAAGATTTTCTTAACAATGATATCAGAACTTTATGCCTTAAGTACCGAGAGAGAGAGAAAGAGAGAGGAGAGAGTCAAACACTGTGAGAGAAAAAGTGAGTGCTTGATTTTTTTATGAGAGATGGCAAAGGTTGTCAATGGTATGAGTGTGCCAGAATTGACGAGAAAAACTAATTATGATAATTGGTGCCTACAGATGAAGGATTTATTGAGATCCCAAGACGTTTGGGATATGGTGGAAGATGGGTACATTGAACCTGATGAGGACGAACATCAGATGATGGCACATATGACAACATTGAAGAAAACACGTGCAAGAGACGGGTTAACATTGTATTTTCTCTAAAATGTAGTAGATGAGTTGGGGTTCGAAAAAATAGCGAATGCCAAATCAGCAAAGGAAGCCTGTGAGATATTGGAGGTTGCGTATGAAGGTGACAACCACGTTAGACAAGTCCGAAAACAAGCTCTCAAAGGAGAGTTTGAACAGTTGAAGATGGAGCCCAAAAAACATATAACCGAGTACATAACTAGGGTGGAGAAGGTGGCCAACCAACTCGGTAGGAATGGAGAACAAATGTCATCTAGTCGGGTTGTGGGAAATTTTTGAGATCCCTTACAAAAGATTTTGAAAGTATTATGTGCGCCATCGAAGAATCGAAGAACTTGTCGGTTCTCACAGTGGATGAACTTGTTGGGCCATTGGAAGCCCACGAACAAAGGAGAATGAGTTGGGATGAACGTGTTGAACCTCTCGATTAAGCACTACAGACACAGTTTGACTCGAATGAAACTCGGATTACTCAGAGCCGAGGTCTTGGAGGCAGAGGACGAGGATGTCGTGGACGAGGTGGACGTGACCGAGGTGGACATGGCCGAGGTAATTTTGAGGTTGATAGTGAAGAAAAAAATGGTCAGTAGAATTGACATGACCGAGGATAAGGGAAAGGCCAAGGAGATTGGTTGGGAGTTGAGTGTTTTAAGTGTGGCAAGTATGGCCACTGTGAAAACGAGTGTAGATCAAGCAAGTGCTACAACTGTGGTAAGGCTGGCCATATTGCAAAGTATTGTAAGACTGAGACCAAGGGGGAGACTAATCTCTTTATTGACGATGCAGAAGAAGAGTGTGGAATTTTGTTGATGGCAAAGAGCTCGGATGTAGTGGACATGGAGAGCCCAATCCCAACAATAGATGAAGTGATCTCGGTAAAGGATGTAACAATTGTGTAGAAGGAAAACCTAGAGAAAGAACTCAAACAAAAAGATGAAGAAATTCAACGAATGAGGAGGCTTATAGATGAAGCTAATGAAATTATTAATAAACAAAGGGTTGAGCTTGAAGAGTTGAAGAAGACAACTCTTGAAAAAGAAGAGAAAGCATCTAGTGTTCTTGAACCAGAAGAAGAGGAATATGAAGATGTTGAGAAGAACCTGATGAAGATGTCGACCAAGATTGTTGAGAAATCGCCTAAGGCCAGAAACGAGTTGGTCAAGGTTATTGAGAAGTCGGGCATAACAAAGTCAGTCAAAGCATTAAAGAGGTCAACCAAGGCAAAAGATAGGAGGGTCATAAGGAAAAAAGAAGAAGTCAAATATGATTGAAAGAAGCAAACACGGTGTGGGATGATGCACATGGAAAGCCGAATGAAGAAAGGAAAAATTTAAGTTTATGGGGGAGTTTGTTGGGATAAACTTAAATTTTAGGGTTTTATTAATAATTTTGTTTAAATCTTATTTTATTAGTTGTGGGTCTAGTAATATTTAGTTTGATTTTGATAGAGATAAAATAGGGATATGTAGTTATGATTTTCTGTTTATCTAGGTACAATATTTTTTTATGATAAATTAAACAGATTTTACTTTTAAGATAATTGATATTTTATTTTTATTCCTCGTAATATTGTAAGTGCTACGACTATTTTAAGCTCTTCAATTATCAATGAATAGTAAGACTCAAATTTAAGAAAATGCTTGAGTGTGTGTAAAGTGAGAGTTTCTTAACAAACACAACTAGATTTGGTTCAAACTAAGTCTAACCTAACTTGATGTCAATGTGTTTTGGCTTAAGTGGTATTTCAATTCTTTCCATAATACGCAATTATGTGATAAAAATAAGTGATATTCCTTTATTTAATACCTTATAACATGCTACAAATTTTACAACCATTGTAAATAAAATAATAAGGGTTTATTTTATATTAAGCTAAGAAACCGCACCACCAACTACCATAAAAAAGTAACTTGAAGTGGATCTTAAACTATTTTAACATTTTATTGAGACGTACAGTTTGTCTAACAAGTTTTCCATATTAGTGTTGTTATGCCTTTGTATCTGTTTCTGATTTGCTTAAGTGATTTACTGCCCTTGTTTGCATTTGATCTTATTCGAAGCAAATAAGTCGTGTCGCTGTATGAAAATAAGATTGCGAACATGCATATTCTTATACTTACTTTTCACACTACTCCCCCTCTTATTATCTACCCGTTATCTGTTTACGTACACTCATATTTCACTAACCCTCCTCCTCAACGACATGGTAATGCACAGTACCACTTTGTTCTCAAATAATAGCTTTATGATAAAATCATTACTGTTATATATAGTATCACTAGTGCTGGGAAAAAATAATTGATTTGTACTGTACTATAGCTAATTATATTATATTATACTAAAAAAACTAATCCACTTTTACTAAAAGTTCAGTATACCATTTTATGGTTTAGTTTTTAAAAACTAAACTTATAATATTTTCGGTTCAGTTAACTGTGAGAACTGTATCTACTTTTTCTTCTTCTCTAGTTCTCATTCAACTGTTTCGTCTTGCCAAGAAAACGTTATTTAATAATAAAATATTAATAAAAAAACCATTCACATAAAAAAATAATAATGAATTTTTTAAGACAAATTTTTTTTATCACAAATTTTTATATTTTTTTATATCAATAAACATATATTACTTTTTAAATAATATTATTTTAAGTAATAAAAGTAAAATATATTTTTTTAAATTTAATTTTATTAAATGATTAAGTAATAGAAATAATAAAAGAAAAAAAGACTATATAAAAAATAATACTTTAAATATATTATATACTTTAACATATTATTAAATATGTAAAAATATGTTAAAAAAATGGTTAAATATGTTTTTGGTCCCTTCACTTTTAGTGAAAATTGGAATTAGTCCCTCTTTGAAACTTTGGACTAATTTAGTCCCTTATCTTTAAAAATGTATGAATTTAGTTCTTTTAACCAAATTTTGTTAAGTTTATTTGAGGTTTTAAATGCATTTCTCAATTAACATTGAGAAAAAAATTGTTAAACAATGTAAACAACTCAAATGCTATCATGAAATACGTTTGAAATGTCAAATAAACTTAGCAAAATTTGGTTAAAAGGACTAAATCCACATATTCCTAAAGTTGAGGGACTAAATTGGACTAAAATTTCGAAGAGGGACTAATTCCAATTTTCACTGAAAATTAAGGGACCAAAAACATATTTATCCCGTTAAAAAAACTTTTAATGATATTAAAATGTGTGTAAGCGCACACACTAAAATAACTATTTATTTTAAAAATCAACTTACTTTGAAATAAATATCAATATTATTATTTTTAAATGATAGTATTTTAACTAAAATATATTTTTAACCTTAAATTTTATTAAATGACTATATAATGAAATATCATAAAAAAATAGTAATATAGCAAAAATAATTAATATTATAGAAATATCAAATGAAAAAAAAATTAACAAACGTTTATTAAGAGTAACTTTTCTAGTATCATCTTTTATTATATTATAATAATTAATAAATATTAGTTTAATTTTTACATAATAAAATATAAAAATAATTATTAAGAGTAACTTTTCTAGTATCATCTTTTATTATATTATAATAATTAATAAATATTAGTTTAATTTTTACATAATAAAATATAAATAATAAATAATGGATTAATAAAACAATTTTATGAAGCAACAAAATAAATATAAATAAAAAATTATTTTAAATAAAATATGTAGATAAAAATATAAAATAAATTATATACACATGTAAAACAAAAAAATATAAATTAAAAATTAAAAAATGAAAAATAAATAAATATAAAAGTAAAATAATATTGATGACAAAATAAACATAAATAAAAAAAATAAAAAAAATAAAAAAAATAAATTAAAAATAAAATAATTTCCATACACATATAATAATAAAAGAAATGTAAATAAAATAGAAATTAATAATATCAAATAATTGAAAAATTAATTTGTAAGACACTTATGAATAAAATAAAATAAATATTAAAATAAAAAGAACATGTATTGTTATACTTTTCAATTTCAATTAAAAAGTTACTTTATAATTTATTTAATATAATTATCGCGTTGTTTCAGACGACTACCACTTAAAAAATTTAAATAATTAATCTTTTTGTAATAAACTTTTATAATTACAGCTGTATGTGTTTGTGGTGGTTCAGGAAAGTCGAAAAGTTTGAAGAAAAGTGCTGAATAAAAACTAGGACAATATTAAAATTAGTATAATTCAGTTTAAAATTAGTATAGTTAGTAGTTCAGTTCAGTTTATGTTGTAGTTTAGTACAATTTAGTATAGTTCAGTTCAGTCCAGTTTGATAAAACAAAAAACAGTTCAATTCAGTTTGTCAGAACTGTTTTACAGTTCAGTTTAGACAAATTAGTTTTTAGTTTAGTACAAATTTTAGTAGTGCAGTGCAATTTAATTCTATTTGTCCACCCCTAACTATAGCAAACTTGTCATTAACTAAATAGGTTTGTATAAATGTATGCTTTCACTTGAGATTGGATTTGGAACATAATATTACAAATATTATATTAAATATTTATATTGTAATGTTAAATTGTATTGTCAGAACACATTAAAGATAAATTATATTATTTTTCCATGAATAATTTTTTTCGAAACCACAATAACATGTTGGATGACTGTGTCTTTTTCTAAAAAGAAATATCAATTCTACAAGCTTAACTAAAATTCATTCAATATAAATACAAGGTTTAATACTATTTTTTGTTCTTATTTTCATCGGCTTTATTTAATGTGAAACTTATTTTTTTAGTGTTTATCAATATAATCTCAATTTTCGTAATTTATGTTCAATTTGGTCATTTTTCACGACATAGTCTAAATTGTTAACAATAGAAGAACATCGTGATTTTTTTATTTTATTTTTAATTTTTAATTTTTATTTATTTATTTTATTTTAGATTTTTTTTACTTAAAAAAAAAATTGTCCACGTGTCAAGTCAATATTATGTCACCTCGTAATGTCAGTGTCATGTGTCAAGTCAGTGTCATTGTCATTTATCAAGTCAGTATCAGTACCACATGTCAGTGTCATTTATTCAATTCAGTCCTAATTTTTGTTATTTTTTTAGTTCTAATTTTTATTAATTTTTTTTAATTTAGTCTAAATTTTTGTTAAATTTTTTCCATACAATTCCAATTTTAAATTTTGGATGAAAAAATCATCATCATTTTAAAAATAGTTAAAAAAATTTCATTATTTTTAGTATTAGAAGAAATATTTTTGCATTATTTTTAAAACTAGAAAGATAATTCTTCATTAATTTTAAAATTAGAATGAAAGTTCTTCCAAAATTATAAAACAAAATTCTTCACTATTTTTAAAATTGGAAGAAAAAATCTTCATTATTTTTTAAATTAGAAGTTTAAAATTCATCTTTATTTTTAAAATAAGGAAAAAAAATCCTTCATTACTTTTAAAATTAGAAGGAAATTTCTTATTTTTTTTAAATTAAGAGAAAATTTCTTCATTATTTTAAAATTATAAGGAAAAATCTTTATTATTTTGAAAATTATAATGAAAATTCTAATTTATTTCTATAATTAGAAGGAAAATTCTAATTTAATATTTTTAGAATTAGAAGAAGAATCCTTCTTTGTTTTTAAACCAACTCTAATCCTATATTTTACCTATAGAAAAAATCAAACATAAACATATAATTATATTTCAATAATATAGTTAGAGTTGGTTTAAAAATAATGAAAATATTTAATAAAAATGTGAAAGTAAAAATTAAATTTATTATCAATTTAGAGAGAGACAAAATTGGGATTAGATTGAACAAAATTAACAAAAATTAGGATTAAATTGAACAAAAATAACCAAAATTGGAAATGAATTGAGTATAAGACATTGACACATGACATTGATACTGACTTGACACGTGGAACTAATATTTTCTTGACATGTGGCACTGACATTATCATGTGACGCAATATTGACTTGACATGTGGACAATTTTTTTTAAATTAAAAAAAATTAAAAAGTAACAAAAAAGTAATAAAATATTTTAAATTTTTTTAAAAATCACGAACTGTCACGTGACACACATTGTTCATTTATCGTTAACAATTTAGACAACATCATGAAAACGACCAAATTGAAGATAAATTACGAAAATTAGAACCATATTAACCACTAAATAAAATAAATCTCACATTGAACAAAATCGTTAAAAACCAAAAATAATATTAAACCTATATTAAAAAGAAAAAGTGCTAATAACTAATATAAAAAAATTTTACCAACCAAGTTGGTTATTATTATTGTCATTTTACAAAAAGGTTTATAAATATTTTATATATAAAACCTTGTTCGCATAAAATTTTATAAAAAATCTTATTCGCATTATCCAAAACTTCAAACTTCACCATTTCTTCACACAATCTTTTGTCTTTAAATCTCATTTAAATTCAAACTTGTACCACACGGTCTCTCAAGTGGTTGAACACAGAGGCTAACCACCGAGCCAATTACTCAGGCTGACCACTAGGTCGATCACCCAGGCCGATCAACCAGACAAACCCCCAAGTCAACCATCGGGCCGACCACTTAGGCCGACCACCAGGTCGACCATCCAGGTCGACCACCTAGGCCGACCACCCAAGACGACCATTCAGGCCGACCACATGATCAGATTATCAACGATAATAACTTCTTAAAACCCTAATGCAGATTAAGGTATTTTTGAGCTATCATTAGGCCAGTGAAAGGTAAAGGCCCATTACAACTATTATATAAAGGTCTCTAGGTATGACATTAGATGAGGAGGCAAACAATATGCATATTTAGCCATCTAAACGGTCACCTACTGACTTAAGCATCAGAGTACCTTTTGTAGGTACCCTCCCACATGTTTTGGATGAACAAAAAAAATTCCAGTCGACCTTCCCAACAGCTTGTCAGTCTCCTCAATAGCCTATCCCGTCTGCTACAACACTCGTTCAGTCTCATGCACATCCTACTCAGTCTGCTACGGTGCTCCTCAACCGTTTGTAACCTCGAATTCGGCCTAAGACCCCTACACCCTGAAACATTTTAGCACCCACCGTAGGGTTGAGCGAGTATCCCACATAGTAGCCATAAGGAACTAATGAGTGTTGTTAGCAAAATGGTGAAGATGAAGTTTTGATGATGCCCAAATCAAGTCAAGATATATCAAGATTCATGAAGATCCTTTGAAGATTTGTTTTTGTTATAAAAAACTGTTGTAATAATTGTAGTTTAAAGTTTCGGACTTAGATTTGTAGTAGGTTTTGATTCATGTACTTTCATACTTTGTATTTGTTGTTCAGAATAAAAAATGCACAGTTTTAATCGATTAAAATGTTACAGGTGCTAAAAACTCAACTGACACGGAAATAATCGATTATTACCGATTTTAATCGATTAGTTAATCGATTAATCCTTAAAATAATCGATTAATCCTTAAAATAATCGATTAAAGATAGTCGTTGGAGTTTTCTGGTTTTTGAAAACTAGTCGTTGTACTCATTTTAATCGATTAACACTTGTATTCATTGATTAAAAGCGTTAAATGGCCAGTTACGAAGAATGACAGTGTATTTACTTGAGTCTATAAATAGGCTCTCCTTATCCATCAACAACAATTGTTCCTTTGTGCTCAAATACTCAAAACTCTTTGAGAATTGTGTGCTCTTGTTCAGCTAAGGAAACTCTTGTCTGTGGAGCTGGTGAATTGCTGCTACGGTGACGGAGGAATAGCTGGTTCATCCTTAGTGCATTTGAGGAGGTGTGTGGAATAGGATCATCCTTTGTGAAGTATTTGAAGGAGGTGTTTCATCCTTTGTGAAGTATTCGGAGGAGGTGTTTCATCCTTTGTGAAGATTCAAAGGAGGTGCAGGTTCATCTTGTTGAGATTGTTGACAACACAATATCTATATCACTCTGATTTTTAATGATGACAACACATTGCTTAATAACACACATATGTTGTTGTTGTGTTACATGTTCGTATGCTGAATGTTAGATATATCTGTTGAACATGTTTATGTGCTGTATTGCTATGTGAATGCATACATATTGAGCTTGTACTTATTACATCATTTCTAGATGCATTGCACATGTTTTTATGCACGAAAACCACAAGCACTTTTGTGAACTTATAACTGTGTGACAAAGTTGTAGTAAAGTCGACTCCATTATTAATTGAATCGACTATACTAAAGTCTTTGTACAAATTTTGAGAATCAATGCTTTGTGAGATTTTGAGAAGAAAAGAATTTCAAATTGATCTTACTTGTCGAAGTGGACTATGTGCGCCACATATTCGACTGTATATGTTGTCTGCTTTGAAATTTTCTTATGCTCTTGCACTATAACAACTATATTTTCAAAAGTTAGTTGAGCATTGAATGTTTGGTCAACTGTATTAAATGTGTTTTTATTTTGGTTGACTGTATGCTACTTGTTTAAGTGAACTGTTATAACTGTAATAACTCAGTCAACTGTATTAGTAGCTTATTCGACTCAGAGCATGTCTGTTAAACCGAAATCTATAAATTGGCTGATCACGAAGATGTTCAGAGACTTTTGATGAACTGACAATTTCATTTTTGTTTCAGATTGATATCTCTGATCTTAGTGCTCCAAGAATTCTCCAAGAAGACGGTGGTGATCTTTCTTGAAAGAGATTCAAAGGGAGACTGACTGCGCACACATTGCTTGATCACATTCTGCACATTGAAGGTGTTTCTAGTTTGATCAAGAATTTGTTCTGGCTTGTATCCTTGAAGCTTGCTGCATTGGACCTATTGTGATTATAGGGGATAGACTCGTGGAGTCTGGTTCACTTTGAGGATTGTTCAAAGTGGTGATTGGCAGATTGTAGGAGAGGGGACATCTTGCTGCAAGTCTGGTTGTGTTGTTTTGCAGCTATAGTTTGGTTAAGGGTTAGAGAGGAGATTTATATTTTTGACGTGGAGTTCTTCTATAAATTCCTTGTTGTAAAAACCGCAACCATAATAGTGCATTTGCTCCCTGGGTTGGAAGGACACTGGATGTAGGCATTGTTGGCCGAACCAGTATAAAAACCAGTGTTTGATTTTCTCTATTCTTGCACTTTTACTTACAATCGACTTTACTATTTACGTAGTCAACTACGTTTTACCGCTGCACACGAATTTTCATTACTTGCATTTCAAGAAAGTTTCTAAAGTTTAATACTTTGATTTCAAGATTGCGAAAAGACTTTATTTTTGATAAACCACCAATTCACCCCCTCCCCTCTTGGTGTAAAAAGAAGCCTACCTATTTTCCAAGGCACCAGAGCTGGTTTTCATAAAATATTTGAAAAACTAGTCGACTCTATTTTTCTTTGATTCGACTATATACCTAGGGATGACGTCTTGTTTTCAAACTTTTGGTGAAGGTGCTTCAACAAACAGACCACCTCTGTTTGCTGGCGAGAATTATCCATTTTGGAAAATCAGAATGCAAATCTTTCTTAAATCACAAGATAAAGGAATTTTGGATGCTACTTTAAATGGTCCATTTGTGCCTACCAAAATTGTTGATGATAAAACTGTTTTAAAACCTTTTACTGAGTGGACTGCTGATGAAAATAGAAAAGCTCAGTATGATATTAAAGCTAGAAATATTATTTCCTTTGCACTAATAGTTGATGAATGTTTTGGGATATCTCAATGCAAATCCGCAAAGGAAATGTGGGATGTCTTAGAGGTAACTCATGAAGGCACGAATGAAGTAAAGAGAGCAAGAAAGAACTCCCTGATACAAGAGTATGAGATGTTCAAAATGAAGGCTGGATAAACAATCTATGATGTACATAAAAGATTCACTCATATTGTAAATCATCTCATGGCTCTTAGGAAGGTGTTTGATAAAGAAGAAATCAACATCACGATTCTGAAAAGTCTGAACAGAAATTGGCAACCAAAAGTCACAGCAATCTCTGAATCCAAAGATCTTACAATGATGAATATACCTTGTTTGGAAAGCTACGTGAACATGAATTGGAACTTGGTATATTGAAGGATGAAGAGGAGATTGAAGAAAAGAAGTCCATTGCTCTGAAGGCTACAAGCAAGAACAACTCAGAAAGAGACATGGACGAGCAGGAAATGATGACCTTGATGGTAAGAAAATTTAGTTGACTTATACAAAATGATAGTCAACTGACTAACCATGCAGGTCAAGGTAAAAAGAAAAGCTTTAGTACAAATGCTGTCCGGTGTTACGAATGTGGAAAGGAAGGACATATCAAGCCTGAATGTCCAGAATTAAAGCCTAGGCAGAAAGGCAAGAAAATATTTCCTTAAGGCAAAAACATGAAAAGAAAATGAGCATACATTGCTTGGGAGAACACAGATTCTGAAAGCTCAAGTGATGAGGATGCTAATAATGAGGAAGAATCCAACATCTGCAACATGGTTGGAACATTACAAGATGACAGTGATAGCAATGAAGAATTCGAGAAGCTACCAATAAAAGAGAAGTATCAGCAACTAGTGGAAACATTCAGAGAACTACATGCTGAAGCAATGCGACTACAGTACAAGGTTAATCGACTAAACTCGGAAAGGAGAGATTATGAATATAGGCTTAACAACCTTGTTGCTGAAAATGAAAAATTAGAGAAAGAATTAAATGATGCTTTGTTATTTGCTAAGGAAATTAAAATTGAAACTATCACAATTGAAAAACCATGTGAAATTTGTCCTACTCATATTGAAAAGATAGATTACTTGACTAGCACGCTAGCTAGGTTTACTCAAGGTAGAGACAATTTAAATGTTGTTTTGAAATCCTCTGGCAGAGCTATATACATGCAAGGAATAGGATACAAAGCTCAATCTAACAGAACCAATACTGAGAGATTTATTGATTTAAGTAAACCTGCTAGAAATGCATGTTTCTATTGTAATTATGTTGGCCACACTGTTAGAAATTGTTATACAGAAATGTTGTTGTTCCTAAAGGATTATGTGTATGGAGACTAAAGGAACAAGTGACAAAGACTGACAATCATGGACCCAAAGTTAAATGGGTACCAGCAACCAAAACTTGAATTGTTTTGCAGGATACATTGCAGGTGCAATATGAACTCAAGGATGAATCACTTTGGAAAAATCAAAATCTTGAGTATCTACAACTGGTAAAACTGTATCAATCTACTGTATTATGCTTAAATTGATTGATTGTTGTTGTTTGATTGCATGAATATATTGTCTGATTGTTTGATTGATTGAATGAGTCTGAAACTCTATTTTCACAATGATTAGTCGACTACATTTTTAATTCATTCGACTATACACTCTGTATGTTTTAAACTCTGTTTTATAATCTCTTATAACATACAGTAGTCAACTATGCTTTTAATGTATTCGACTGTTGATCTTTTATCTGAATGGGTCTTATATTTGAAATGATTCCCTCCAAAAATGTTAACTTTGATGAGTACAAATATAAACCTGATGGTCATAAATCACTTCACAAATCTCACTTTCTAAACCTGAGTTCACTCAACTTCTTAAAGCAAATTGTCATCTTCATTATCAATGGCGTCCAGCTCAACACCAAGAAGAAGAATCAAAACTAAGGCAGAGAAAAATGTCATCTTGGGATAGATGGTTTTCACAAATTCACTGAATACCAAAATTACTTAAGGAATCCAGATGACAACAGGGATTACTCCAGCTACAAAACTGGCGGTATGAAAAAGGATGAAAGATTAGCCTCGTATGTCATATCTTACATACTCATGGCGAGGGGAGGCCACTACAGAAGACCTGATGCTGCTTAAAGCCTTGAAAGAAAATGTTCAGGTAGATTGGCCAGCAGCTATCTTTGACAACATGTTGAAAGTGACGAAATCTGAGTCTGGAAAACTACCTTACTGAGTGTTTATATCAAAAGTACTCATTCACTGTGGAGTGGAATGCATTGGTGAATCCAGTGAACAATATCAACGAACATGCTGCATTGACAAGACTGCTCTTCACCTGATGCACATGGTGAAAACTTTTGAAGGATGGACATATAAAGATGAAACTGTGAGGAATGATAATGCTGCATCATCCTCTGGAATCAATTAGTACAGGGCATAAAATTAGTTTGAAAGGATTGTTCTGAGCGAGTTAAAGGACATAAAAAGGAAGCTTGATGAGCGAAATGGTAGGGATCAACAAAATGAAGAAAATGTGTCTACTGAAGAAGCAAGCTCTCCTGAAGGCTCGTCTCAGAAAAGTGAGGATGAGGAAAATGAAGGAGAAGAGACTGAAGATAGTGAAAGTGATATGATCCTTCAGCATTTTGTTAATAATAAGAGAAAGAAAACTTAAATCTTAATTAGGAAATCCTTTTGTAGATGTCTTTTGTGTATGGCTTAGAATGCCATCATCTTTTTGATTGTTCCTTGTTTGCTCCTATCAATGTAATATCTTTTTAACAAGAAAATAAAATTGTGTTTGAATCAATTTCAACTGCATTAATCTGCTTAATTGAAATCTAATCTGCTGTGTTGATTGATTCATTCGACTGTGATATGTTTGAAGTCGATTATGCTTAACCTATTACACATCTTTACATATTGACTTCTTGTGAATTATATTTCTTGCATAACTAAAATGCCTATGGAGGATCTTTGAAAGGTTTTGTAGGAAGAACATTGCTTTGGACACTACAAGTGGAACTCAACAGCTTTGAGAAACAATGTATTCGACTAGGAAATTAATTCAATCGACTGCTCATAACAAGGTTATAAATTCCAGTTCTGGAATTTTGGTTATATTTCGTTGATTGATTACGTTATCTTGATTATCTGCAATTATCTCTAATCTAAATTGATTTTGCATATATTACTTGATATAATTGTTGTGAGATTGTTGATGTTTGTATCATTGCATGACTAAATTGTTTGATATCTTGTCCTTGATACAACTTTGTGCTATACTGTTTGTATACTTTAATTATCTGTGTTGCATTGTGCATCTGATCTGATTTTGATATCTATGCATAATGACAAGGGGAGTATTGCATTCATACACATTTTACTCACATACCTATAGTTCAGGGGGAATTACTATTACATGTGATTAAATGTGATTGGGAGAGCATCATTGCATTTCATATATTTGCACACATTTTTACTGATGCATCTCTGTTTGGAATATCAGCATATATATCTAGAGAATTCCTTTTTTGTTAATGCACAAGGGGGGGGGGGAGGAGAATTTATGAAAGCATTATGAAAGGGGGAGAATATTTTTTTCTCATATTCTGCTTGATATTCCTGATTGGTTATGCTAAATAGTGTATTTGAACTATGTTATATCCTTTGTTACTCTGTTTTGCATTTGATTGTACAAACATGGTTAGTTATTAATCATGGTTGTGCATCATCAAAAACGGGGGAGATTGTTGAGATTGTTGACAACACAATATCTATATCACTCTGATTTTTAATGATGACAACACATTGCTTAATAACACACATATGTTGTTGTGTTACATGTTCGTATGCTGAATGTTTGATATATCTGTTGAACATGTTTATGTGTTGTATTGCTATGTGAATGCATACATATTGAGCTTGTACTTTTTACATCATTTCTGGATGCATTGCACATGTTTTTATGCACTCTTGTGAACTTATAACTGTGTGACAAAACTGCAGTAAAGTCGACTCCATTATTAATTGAATCAACTATGCTAAAGTCTTTGTACAAATTTTGAGAATCAATGCTTTGTGAGATTTTGATAAGAAAAGAATTTCAAATTGATCTTACTTGTCAAAGTCGACTATGTGCGCCACATATTCGACTGTATCTATTGTCTGCTTTGAAATTCTGGTATGGTCTTGCACTATAACAGCTATATTTTCAAAACTTAGTTGAGCATTGAATGTTTGGTCAACTGTATTAAATGTGTTTTTATTTTGGTTGACTGTATGCTACTTGTTTGACTGAACTGTTATAAATGTCATAACTCAGTCGACTGTATTAGTAGCTTATTCGACTCAAAGAATGTCAGTTAAACAAAAATCTATAAATTGGATGAACATGAAGATGTTCAAAGACTTTTGATGAACTGACAATTTCATTTCTGTTTTAGATTGATATCTCTGATCTTAGTGCTCCAAGAATTCTCCAAGAAGACGGTGGTGATCTTTCTTGAAAGAGATTCAGAGGAAGACTTACTGTGCACACATTGCATGATCACATTCTGCATATTGAAGGTGTTTCTGGTTTGATCAAGAATTTGTTCTAGCTTGGTATCCTTGAAGCTTGCTGCATTGGACCTGTTGTGATTACAGGGGATAGACTCGTGGAGTCTGGTTCACTTTGAGGATTGTTCAAAGTGGTGATTGGCAGATTGCAGGAGAGGGGACATCTTGCTGCAAGTCTGGTTGTGTTGTTTTACAGCTATAGTTTGGTTAAGGGTTAGAGAGGAGATTTATATTTTTGGCATGGAGGTCTTCTATAAATTCCTTGTTGTAAAAACCGCAACCATTATAGTGCATTTGCTTCCTCGGTTGGAAGGACAATGGATGTAGGCATTGTTGGTCGAACCAGTATAAAAACCAGTGTTTGATTTTCTCTATCCCTGCACTTTTACTTACAGTCGACTTTACTATTTGCGTAGTCAAATACGTTTTTCCGCTGCACACGAATTTTCATTACTTGCATTTCAAGAAAGTTTCTAAAGTTTAATACTTTGATTGCAAGATTGCGAAAAGACTTTGTTTTTGATAAACCACCAATTCATCCCCCCTCTTGGTGTAAAAAGAAGCCTACCTCTTTTCCAACACATCTCTTGTGGTATCAAGAGAGGTGGTCTCTAAACTTTTACAAATTGTTTCTTTGTGAATGTAGTTTGTAATTGTTTTGTGATTAGTGAACATTTTTTCTTGGTTTGAGATAAGCGACTGGACGTAGGATTGGTAAGATCTGAAGCAGTATAAAAATCATCTGTGCAAATTTCTCTCAATCTTACTCTTGTTATTTATATTTATTATTTCCGTAGTAAGATAAATTGAGTAGAAATTAAAAGGCACACGTTTATATTAAAAACCCTCTTGGTTTGTTATTCCACGCTAACCATTCCGTTGCAGCCACTCTGACAATTGGTATTAGAGCTCGATTTGATAATTATTCAAATGGCAGGATCATTTCAAACATTTGTAGAGGTGCTTCTATCAACAGACCACCCCTATTCATAGGTGAAAATTATGCATTCTGGAAGGTTAGAATGTAAATATTTATTGAGTCTATTGATTGTGAGATTTGAGATGTTATTGCATTTGGTTTGTCTGTTCCTACTAACAATTTGCAAGAACCAAAACCTCGTATTCAGTGGACTGCTGAAGAGAAGAAAAGATTTCAAAATGATGTGAAAGCCCGAAACATGATTGCATCTTCCTTAACCGTTGATGAGTTTTACAAAATATCTATTTGTAAGACTCCTCAAGAAATGTGGGAAGTGCTGAGAGTAACCCACGAAGGTACAAATGATGTAAAAAGAGCGCGAAAGAATACCTTTATCCAAGAATACGAAATGTTCAGGATGAAGCAAGGAGAAACAATATCAGATGTTCAGAAACGCTTCACAAACATCGTTAATCATCTCATTGGACTAGGTAAGTCTTTCGAAAATGATGAACTTAATATAAAAATTTTGAAATCTTTAGACAGGTCGTGGCAGCCGAAAGTGACTGCAATTTTTGAGTCACAAAATCTTAACACAATGACTATGGCAACATTACTTGGAAAGTTGAGAAAGCATGAACTTGACCTTGGAAGACTAGATGAAGAAGAAGCAATGGAAAAACAAAGAAAAAGAGTCTAGCCTTAAAATCTGAGGTAGAAAGGAGCAAGAACAAAATAGAAGATGAAGACTCAGAAGATGAAGAAAATTTGAGACTCATGATAAAAAGGTTCAACAGGTTTATGAAATCAAAAGACAAAGGAAGATTCAAATTCAAAAAAGAAGAAAATCAAGGATCTTCCTCAAACTATAAATGCTATGGTTGCGGAGAAAGGGGACACTTAAAAGTTGACTGCCCAAATCAAAAGAAGAGTGAAGAAATAAAAGAAAAGAAGTTCTTCAAGAAAAAGAAAGCCTACATCGCATGGGACGATGACAATGAAACAATTTCTTTTTTGAGTGAATCTGATGGAAAGGCAAACATCTGTTTAGTGGTAGACGACGACGCTGGAAGCCAAGTAAGTACATCTAACGATTATGATAATTATAGTCAATATAGTGAAAGTGAATTGCATGAAAGTTATGTTGCTTTAATAGTAGAATAGAAAAATTAGATAAAGCTCATAAGAAACTGAAAAAGGATTTCAAAAATTTAAAATTAAAATTTGAAAATATTTATGAAGAAAATAAAAATTTAAAATCAGAACTTGAAAATATTCTTGAAGAAAATAAAAATTGAAAATTAAATTTTGAAAATATTTTTGAAGAAAATAAAGATTTGAAAGATAAAGTTTTATTTTTTGAGAAGGGTAAATTTACTAGTAGTGATGAATGTGTATTTTGCGAAAATTTTAAGAAACTACTATAACAAACGACCTTAGGAGAATGTAGTAAAAATAATGAAAATAAGGTTGTTAAAAATAAGTATGTTCCTAAAATTAAAAATAAACATAATAATAGAACCCGTAGAGCTTTGGTAGAAAAAAGAACAACTTATTGGAACACAAACTTTGTATCATGGTTTTACTGTATGAAAAAGGGTCATACTTCAAATAAATGTAAAATTAAGCATTTTGGTGTTTCAAGTGGTAGATATGTTTGGGTTGTAAAATGATTTCATTTCAAGCATTTAAAATTTTAATTTTAATTTTTTTTAACATTTAAAAAAAATTTAAAACAAAATTTGAGAAAATTTTATTCCAAGCATGTTGTCTTTGATAAAATTGTGGACCTTGAGGCAAAACCTCTTGAGTCAGTTGATTCACATGCAGGTAATAATGAAGACTTGTAGAAGACAACAAATAAAGCAAGGAATGATGTTAATCCTCAAGAGGAAGATCAAAACAAAATTTGACAACAACCTAGAGGATTATCATTGCACAATGAAATTGGAGTCATATCTAAAGGGTAAACATTAGTAGAGATCTAGGAATTTTAGAAATCTATTAGGCTTGCATTTTGATCCATTTTGTGCATTTTGAAAAATCAACCATATTCTCTATGCTTTAAAATTCCTATCTGGTATGATTCAATATATATTAAAACATGATTTTTAAAGTTCTTTATCCTAAAACTATATGTTTTTAATCTCCTTTTGTGTATGTTTAAATGAATCTTTAAATTTCAAATATATTTTAACTCATATGCATACATGCTTTTATTAAGGGGGAGTATTATCTTAGACGAAGAACATGAAACACAACTTTTTAATTATGATCATAAAGGGGGAGAAAATGTTTAAAGCTTATTATTATTCTCTAATACTCTTTTCTTCCATAAGTTGTGTTTTTATCCAGATTATTACTAAAAGCTTTAATTCAAAGGAGTTTTTGATCATCATCAAAAAGGGGGAGAATGTTAGCAAAATAGTGAAGATGAAGTTTTGATGATGACCAAATCAAGTCAAGATATGAAAAGATTCATGAAGATCCTTTGAAGATTTGTTTTTGTTATAAAAAGATTTTGTAATAATTGTAGTTTAATGTTTAGGACTTAGATTTGTAGTAGGTTTTGATTCATGTACTTTCATAATTTGTATTTGTTATTCAGAATAAAAAATGCACGGTTTTAATCGATTAAATCAAATATTAATCAATTAAAACGTTACAGGTGCTAAAAACTCAACTGACACGGAAATAATCGATTATTACCTTTTTTAATCGATTAATACTTAAAATAATCGATTAAAGATAACCGTTGGAGTTTTATGCTTTTTTAAAACTAGTCGTTGTACTCATTTTAATCGATTAACACTTGTATTAATCGATTAAAAATGTTAAATGGCCAGTTACGAAGAATGGAAGAGTATTTGCTTGAGTCTATAAATAGGATCTCCTTATCCATCAACAACAACTCTTCCCTTGTGCTCAAATACTCAAAACTCTTTGAGAATTGTGTGCTCTTGTTCAACTAAGGAAACTCTTGTCTGTGGAGCTGGTGAATTGCTGCTACGGTGACGGAGGAATAGCTGGTTCATCCTTAGTGCGTCTGAGGAGGTCTGTTGAAGAGGATCATCCTTCATGAAGTATTCGGAGGAGGTGTTTGATCCTTCGTGAAGTATTCGGAGGAGGTGTTTCATCCTATGTGAAGATTCAAAGGAGGTGCAGGTTCATCTCTTGTGGTATCAAGAGAGGTGGTCTCTAAACTTTTACAAATTGTTTCTTTGTGAATGTAGATTGTAATTGTTTTGTGATTAGTGTACTGTTTATCTTGGTTTGAGATAAGCGACTGGACGTAGGATTGGTAAAATTCGAACTAGTATAAAAATCATCTGTGCAAATTTCTCTTAACTTTACTCTTGTTATTTATATTTATTATTTGCGTAGTAAGATAAATTGAGTAGAAATTAAAAGGCACACATTTATATTAAAAACCCTCTTGGTTTGTTATTCCACGCTAACTATTCCGCTGCAACCGCTTTGACAAGTGGTACTTTGGAAGACCTCAATTGTTAAACCGTTCGACGTCAGTATTTATGTTTAGCCTAAAGTGTTCGTCCTCAACTGTTCAGCCTCAACTGCTCGACCATCCATGGCCTCAACCACTCGACCACACTTGACCTAAAGTGTTAGGCCTAAAGTGTTTGGCCTCAACTATTTAGCCTCAACTGTTCGGCCACCCATGGCCTCAGCCACTCGACCACACTTGGCTCAAACTGTTCGACTTGAGTTGTTCTGCCTCAACTATTCAGCTTCAATTGTTTTTCCACCCATGGCCTCAGATACTCAGCAACACTTAGCCTAAAGTGTTCGACCTCAACCACTCGGCCACACTAGGCCTAAAGTGTTCAGCCTCAACTATTCAACATCAACTGTTCAACTATCCATGGTCATAGCCACTCGGCCATAATTGGCCTAAAGTGTTCCGCCTAAAGTGTTCGGCCTCAATAGTTCGGCCACCCATGGCCTTAATCAGTCGGCCACACTTGGCCTAAAGTGTTCGGCCTAAAGTGTTCGATCTCAACTGTTCAGCCTCAACTGTTTGGTCACCCATGGCCTAAGGTACTCGGCCACACTTGGGCTTAAGTGTTCAACCTAAAGTGTTCGACCTCAACTGTTCAACCTCAATTGCTCGGCCACCCATGGCCTCACAGTTACTCGGCCACACTTGGCCTAAAGTGTTCGGCATCAATTGTTCAGTCCTACTTTGGCCTCAACTGTTCGGCCTTACCTTGGCCTCAACTATTCGGCCTTATCTTGGCTTCAAAGGAATCTCGTCCGGCCTTCCCAAAGGTCGGTGACCGTGGGTTTTCATCAAAAGAATCCCGATCGGCCTACCCGAAGGTCGGTGACTGTGGCTTTTCATCTAAAGAATCCCTACCAGCCTTCCTGAAGGTCGGTGACCGCGACTCTTCACCAAAGGAATCCCAGCCGGCCTTTTCGAAGGTCGGTGAAGGTGGCTCTCATCCAAAGGAATCTCGACTGACCTCATAGAAGGTCCTTGACCATGGCTCTTCACTAAAGGAATCCTGGCCGACCTTCCCGAAGGTCGGTGATCGTGGTTCTTTACCAAAGGAATCCCGGCCGGCCTTAACGAAGTTCGGTGACCGTGAATCTTCATCAAAGGAATCTCGTCGGCCTTCCCGAAGGTCGGTGACCGCAACTCTTCAACAAAGGAATCCCAGCTGTCTTACCCAAAGGTCGGTGACTGTGGCTCTTCACTAAAGGAATCCCGGCCAGCCATCTATAGAAAAGTATTTTGGATGAATTAATTTGATCATTGAATTACAATAGTATAAATATACAAATTGATAACCTAATTGGAAAGAGTTAAAAGGGAATAAACTCCACCAATTTAATATCAATTATTATAATATCAATTATAATAATTGATATTTAACACTAACAATCAAATTAAATAAAGGAAAAGTAAATATACAAAAATTAGCTAATAAAGACTAATTAACAATTTAAAACTAATTATTGTAATTGATATCCTCCCACAAGTTGGACGATATGGAAGAGAGATGCAACTTGGACACTAATGAGTCAAACCGACGATGAAGTAGAGGCTTTGTGAGTATGTTAGCAAGTTGATCATCAGTAGACACAAAGGAAACCCGAAACTTGCCTTTTTGGACATTTTCATGAACAAAATGATAGGCTACGGCTATATGTTTCATCCGAGAGTGAAAAACAGGATTAACACTCAGAGTTGTGGCACCAAGATTGTCACAATAAATAACTGGATTGGTTGTGGGCATGTGACCAAGTACAGTGAACAAGGATAGGACCCATAGAAGTTCACTAGCCGTGTCAGCCAAGGCTTTGTATTATGCTTCAGTTGAGGAACGAGCAACAAAGTGTTGTTTTCGGGAGCTCCACGAGATAGGAGTGCTACCAAAATACAACAAATAACCAGTGGTAGAGATATAATCATCCTTACCACCCGCCCAATCTGCATCTGAGTAAGCATGAAAGGTTAGCGGAGCAGTTGCCGAGATGAAGATACCTTTGTTGCAAGAGCCCGCCAAATAATGGAGCACCCGTTTGAGGGCAGACCAATGCGCTGTTCTAGGATGTTGCATGAACTACGTAAGTTTGTTGGTGCTGAAGGCGATGTCCGGGTGAGTAAGACTTAAGTATTGAAGACTTCCCACGAGTGCGTGATACTCAGTTGGGCAAGGTAGGAGATCACCGGAATCCTTGAGTAAGTGAGTACTGTCGAACAAGGGAGTGGATGCTGGTTTTGTGTTTGCCATGCCTGATTTATGGAGAAGATCAATGATGTATTTCCTTTGTGAAAGAAATAGTCCTGTAGCGGAAGGAATTAGTTCGACGCCCAAGAAATAGTTAAGACAACAAAGGTCTTTTAGCGAAAATCGAGCAGCAACGGTGGAAATAAGGTTGGACAACTTTGTAGAGGAACTCCCAAGGACAATGATATCATCAACATATACTAACAAATATAGTGTGGAACTTGATTTTTGGTAGATGAAGAGAGATGCATATGCAGTTGAATTGACAAAGCCAAGAGAGAGTAGAAACACTCGAAGCTCCGTATACCAGGCGCGAGGTGCTTGCTTTAGCCCATAGAGTGCCTTTTTGAGGCGGCAAACATGATCAGGGAAACTTTTGTTGACAAAACCAGGGGGCTGGAGCATGAAAACTTCCTCTTTGAGCGTCCCTTGAAGAAATGCATTATTGACATCAAGTTGGCGAATGGACCATCCTTGACGAACTGCAAGTGTGAGGACAATGCGAATGGCGAGCCTTGTATTGATCAATCCAGCCATTCGGGTGTCTTTTGATTCGAAAAACCCATTTGCAGCCAACCAAATTTTGAGTAGAGGAACGACTGACAAGTTCCCAAGTATTATTGCGGTGTAAGGAGTCAAACTCAGCTTGCATGGCTGAGTGCCAATCAGGGTCACAAAGAGCTTGAGTGATGGTGTTGGGCTCGAGTAGAGAAGAGGGTTGGACATGGAGGTTAAGCTTCTTGAAGGGTTTGACAATGTTGTTTTTGGAACGAATGATGATGCCACCTCCATCGGTTTGGGGTATCCTGTTAGGGTTTACATTGGGTTGGGATGGTGGCATGGAACATTGTGAGGATGGAGGTGATGGAGGGGATTCAAAGTGTCTAGTGGAGGGTTGGGCCGAAGTCGGGGAGTTGGGGAAATATGAAGATGAAGGGGCAGCCGAGGTTTCCTCTAGTGGGTTTAGAGTGGTACTGACCCTGGGTTGGTTTATGGGATGAAGTATGGAAAGTTGAAGTGGGCCTTGTTGTTGCTCTACACTCGGACTGGCTTGAGGTGCTAGGGAGCTATACGGGAATTTAGATTCAACGAACTTGACATGGCGAGAGGTGTAGATCCTTCCTGTGGTTGGATCGAGACACAAGTATGCATGTTGATCCACCGAGTAACCTACAAAAACACACATAGCAGACTTTTTTGCAAGTTTATGGTTAGCATATGGTTTAATCCAGGGAAAACACAAACATCCAAAACACTTTAACTTATGATAATCCGGGCTAATTTTGAGTAATTTGGAATAGGGTGACTGGTACCCAAGAATTGGTGTTGGGAGACGATTTATGAGATAGGCGGCTGTTGTCATGGTGTGAGGCCAATATGTGAGGGGTAAACCTGAGTGGTGGAGAAGAGAGACACCAGTTTCAGCAATATGCCGATTCCGGCGTTCGGAAATTCCATTGTGTTTAGGTGTATGAGGTGGGGTGGTGTGATGACTTATTCCATGACTGCTTAAAAACGGACAAAGACCAATATATCCACCACCATTATCCGTGTAAAGAATTTTGATGTTGCGATGAAATTGTTTTTCAACAAGCGACTTAAATTTGGGAAAAAGAGTTTGCACATCAGATTTACGTTTTATCGGATATAGCCAAATATAACGAGTAAAATGAATAGTAGCGAAGACCATCAATGGATAAAACAAGAGAAGTCCATACATCAGAGAAAATTATTTCCAAAGGATAAGATGATTTAAGAGTGGATTCATTGAAAGGAAGTTTATGACTTTTATTAATTTCACATGAGTTGCAATCTAATTGTTGGAATTTATTTGAACCCAAAGAAAAATGTTGCTGAATAAATGTGAAGATAGAAGAGGAGGGATGCCCAAGTCTATGGTGCCATGAAGCAGAGGAGTCTGTGCGAACAGAGTGGACTGACGGAGAGTTGGCTGACCAAAGATAGAGTCCAACCACACATGAGCCATTATGGGTTATTTGACCTGTCTGCAAGTTCTTAACATAAAGAGAGTTTGGCAAGAAAACAACAGCAGAGTTAGTTTGTTTGGTGAGTTGAGAGACAGAAAGGAATTTCTGTTGCATGGAAGGAACACACAAAGATTGGGAGAGGGATAAATCATTAAGTAAAAGTGTTCCAGAATGAGTGATGTTTAAACCTAAACCATTGCCCATAAACAATGAGTCTAGACCCGTGTACGAATGATGAAGTGCTAGATTGTCAAGATCAATTGCGACGTGATGCGTCGCTCCACTGTCAACCAGAAAATTATTTTGAGAAGTGCCAACGGTTGCAATATGAACCTGAACTTGTCGAGGGTTAGTAGAAGAGGAACGAGGAGGCATCGTGACACCAGGGTGTTGTTGCTTGAAGGTGTGACACTGAGACAGAACATGGTCCTTGACATTGCACCACTGACAATGACCAAGAAACGGTTTGCGATTCCCAGGGCGTGAAGTTGATGATGTAGAAAATTGCCCAGATCGAGTTTTATCATAATGGTTGGGTCTAGTCTATGCATTCAAGGTTGTCATGGGAGGAGGAACCTGTCGTTGAGCAGCAACAAGGGAGAGTTCTTGAATGAGAAGCTTCTCGAGGAGGTCATCAAAAAGAATGGGAGTGTCCCTTGCATTGACGCCGTCAATGACAACTGTATAACCATCGTCGAGGCCACGCAAGACATGGTCAGTCATGTCTTCAACGGATATAGGAGAGCCAAGTGAGGCAAGGAGATCTGCAGTTTGCTTCAGAGAATGCATGTAGGTGGTGATGGATTTGGTACTTTGGACGTCGTGTGGAGACGCTCCTTTAACTGCTTGAGGTGGCTGCGAGATGCATTGGCATAGGTGCGCTGGAGAAGAGTCCAGAGATCATGTGATGTTGTTGTTTGAGACACCAAGGATGCCACTTCAGGGGAGAGAGTGGTGAGGAGAGCACCGTATATAAGACGGTCCTGTCGACGCCAGGTTTGATAAGCAGGATTCAGAGTTGGAGGTACACCGGTGGTGGAGATCATCATCGGCGGCGCATGAAAGGATCCATCTAGATATTTGAGAAGATCATAGCCATCAAGAAGAGCTTCAACTTGAAGTTTCTAGGTGAGGTAATTTGAGGGTAGAAGCTTGGTGACACTACTAAGGGTAATGCAAGTGAATGGTTTTGATGGCTCATGAGTGTTGCTAATAGATGAAGAGTTGTCGTTGGCCATGGGAGGCAAAAAGAAAGGAAGGAGCGACGTCCTGTGTTGAAGAAAAAAAAACGAAGAGGATCGTTTTAGGCTGATACCATATAGAAAAGTATTTTGGATGAATTAATTTGATCATTGAATTATAATAGTATAAATATACAAATTGATAACCTAATTGGAAAGAGTTAAAAGGGAATAAACTCCATCAATTTAATATCAATTATTATAATATCAATTATAATAATTGATATTTAACACTAACAATCAAATTAAATAAAGGAAAAGTAAATATACAAAAATTATCTAATAAAGACTAATTATTACAATTTAAAACTAATTATTGTAATTGATACCATCTCGAAGGTCGGTGACCGTGGCTCTTCATCAAAGGAATCCTAGCCAGCCTCACTAAAGGTCGATGACTGTGGTCTTCAGGAAAGGAATCCCATCCAGCCTCACAGAAGGTCGTTGATTGTGGTTCTTCAACAAAGGAATCCCGGTCGGCCTTCCTAAGGGTCGGTGACCGTGGCTCTTAACAAAAGGAATCTCTACCATCCTTCTTGAAGGTCAGTGACTGTGGCCTTTCACCAAAGGAATCCTAATCAGCCTAACCGAAGGTCGGTGACCTTGGATCTTCATCAAAGGAGTCTCAACTGGCCTCATCGAAGGTCGGTGACCGTGGATCTTCACCAAAGAGTCCCAATTGGCCTCACCGAAATTTGATGGTCGTGGATCTCCACGACATGTAGCTTGAGGAGGATTAGCAGCCTGTCTGGCTTGGTCGTCAAAGGCACAACCTATTTTAGTCTTCCAACCACTCACCCTAATCATGAATAAAGAGGGCACAAAGACAAAAGCCAATTGGAGAACCAATCTTTATCAAGAGTGGCATGTGCAGAACTCATTCTCATGATAAACATCATGCTTGGGCTTGAGGGGCTTGTGTACCGTATGGTCTCCCAAGCACCAGCAGGTTTACCACCAGGCCGACCACCTAGGCTGACCACCATGATGACCACCCAAGTCGACCACCAGGTCGACCACAAAGGCCGACCACATGGTTAGATTATCAACGACAATAACTTGTTTAAACCCTAATGCAGATTAAGGTATGATTGGACTATCATTAGGCCAGGGAAAGGTAAAGGCCCATTACAACTATTATATAAAAGTCTCAGGTATGACTTTAGATGAGAAGGCGAAAAAAAATCTAGTCGAGCTTCCCAATAGTTCACTAGTCTCCTCAATAGTTTATTCGGTCTGCTACAATGCTCGGTAAATCTCCTACACGTCCTACTCAGTCTGCTATAGTGCTCCTCAACCATATGCAACCTTGAATTCGGCCTAAAACCCCTACGCCCTGAAACAAAACTTTTTCAAATTATCTCTCAATTCTAATGAAAAAAATTAAATTTCGAGTTTAAAGTCCTAAATAAAACCAAAATAATAATATATAAGAAAAAAAACAAATAAAATTATTATTCAAAAATTTTAAGTTGAAGTCTATGTTTTAGTTTTTATATAGATTAAGTCATGGTTCGTAACATCTGACTTCAAAGTCTTTTTGGCTTCTTACTATTATTCCCAAGTGTAAAATATCGTTTTGAATTAACTTAAAATCATGTTATTACAAACTTATTCCTTGAAAATTATTGAGGATCTAATTGGAGCATATGAATACAATTTTTCATTTTCAAGAAGGAGGATGTCGTTGGAACAAAAGGATTAGGTTTTGTCCGGAGATATGGTAAACACGGTAATCCCTCGACGCTTAAATTTTATGTCAGGGGATATGGTCAGAAATATAACTATTAGCTACTTTGCTAAGTGATCGTGAGTCTGTCACGGTATAAAAACAATACGGTTTTCTAAAATAATTCTTAAAATTACATTATTCTCACATCACATATTTATAAAGGAAAAATGTATATATCTTTTTCTATAAGTGATGGATTGAAAGTGAAGACGGACCAGTCTAGATCGAAGGTTAAGATGGATTGAAGATTGAGGCAAGTCAGTTCAAAATGAAGATCGAGACAAATCGAGTCGTATTGAAGGTTGAGATGGACAAGGCCAGGTTAAAGGTCGAGAAAATCGATGACAGGACCAACCCGAGTTAAAGGCTGAAAAGGGTCAGCCTATGTCGAAGGTCGTGATGGGTCAGCCTATGTTGAAGGTCGTGACGGGTCAAGCTAGATCAAAGGTCAAGATGGGCCGGGCCGAGTCAAAAGATGAGATGACCTGGTCGGACTGAAGGTCAAGACAAACAAGGTCGTGCCGAATGTTGAGTCGAGTTAGGCAGGCGAAGGTCAAGACGATGGGTTTGGACTGAAAATCAAGAAAGGTCGAATTAGGCCAAAGGTCAAGACGGGTCGAACCAAGTCGAAGATCAAGACAAGTCAGGTCGAGCTAAAGGTCGAGATAAGTCAGACCAAATCAAAGGTTGAGACTGGTTGGATTAGGCCTAAGACTCTGGCAAGTGTACCGAATCGTATCAAGTAATAATAAGTGGTAAGACCAAGTATCATTTTTCCTAGAGACTCATTGGCCTAGACTTTCATGTGATTTGTTGATTATTTGAGACTTGACAAAATGAAATTTAGGTTTTTAAATGCAAAACAAAAAATAAACATGCATGCAAATGTTGATCAATTGACCTACAAAAATACGTAGTTGAATGATATGGATGAATTGTGTTGTTGGGGTTTCCGACCTATCCTAATCCACTCTCATATATTTACGAATTCAAATTTTTCATTAATTTCAATGCCATTTTCTAATTTACCCTAATCCCAATGTCTTGGTGAAGAGACCCTACTCCTAATTACTAGTTTACAATGTCTTGTCTCCCTAGCAATTGTTCATGCATTACATTCGCACAAAAGCTTAAGGTAATCGGTCCTCCTATCCCTATGCCTAGGTAATATTGCTCCCGAGAAAATTCCCCCATGTCTAGATCTACCCATATGTGTCCATATAGATAAAATCAAAGATCACGCTATTGAATGAATTAAACAAAGCATGCATAGAGAATAGAGGAAAAACTCTAACAATTAATGAAATAAGGCATATGAATAAAGCATCAATTCAATATATGAGAGTTTCAAAGAATTACATCGTTTCCCCAACAACAATGGAGGTTTAGTTCACCATAGACATGGTGAAACTAGATGAAATTAATGAAAAGAATGAAAAGATAAACCCTAGAACTTGTAGATTGGAGCTTCCGCATCCAAAATCCGCCTTCGAGGGGTGAAAAGAGTATTTCTGCGCCTCTTTTTGTCAAGAGATACCCTCTTTGGGTCGTGCAAATCTATTTAAAGTTCATTAAAATCAGCAAAAACTGGCCCAAGCCCAAGAAAATGGCCCTCAGCGCTACAGTACCGCCAAGCGGTAGGTGCGACACTCAGAGTGGCGCCCAACGGTGGTGCTCAGGCGCAAAACAGTGAAAAATTGGGGAGAAAATTGGTGCTCAGCGCCACCTGCGATACTAAAACTATACTCTGGTTGACTAGTTGACTTTTCTATTTGACTGGTTGACTTTTCTGCATTCCAACTCTTTGATACTTCAACCCTTCTTTCAAATCGTTCAATAACCTAAAAAATCAAGGGAATTTAGTGATAAAATCATAAAGTATATCCTCAAGTCTTTTATTCACAAAACTAAAGCAAAATTATGAGTCCAAGCAAGTTTCTAAGTCAAAAAGGGTGCATTAAGTATCAAAATTAAGTATAAAAATAACGGTTTTTGAACCGTTATCTGATCGAGATAGACCAACCCAAGCTTGAGGTTGATAGAGGCCCACAGAATTGAATGCTAAGGCTAGTTGATCTAGGTCAAAGGTCAAGACACGTCGACCAGATCTAAGGTTCGAGATAGATGAGATAGATGATAACGGTCTCAAAACCGTTATTTTCATGCATAAATTTGATATTAAAACACACCCTTTGTAACTTAAAATGAGCTTTGAATCAAGTAAAACTCTTAAGTTGTGTTACATGAGAGTCAAAAGTTATTTTTAGAGATATTATGCTTGTTTTCAATTCTTTGACAGGGTTTTTGATGAAAATGGAAGATGGCAATGAAGTAGGAAGGTCATAGACTCAAGAATGAAGGAGAAAAAGGAAGAAAAGAAGAGTCTGTGAACCGCTCAGCGGTCAATTCCACCGCTGAGCGTCCTAGTGCAAGGAAAAGTTGTTGTCTGGCGCCTAGGCGGTGACGCTGAGCGTCCAGAGCGACAAGAGGCAAACCGCTTAGCGTTCATTTTAGGCGCCTGGGCGGTGGCGTGTGTTAAGGCAAACCGCTGAGCGGCCAATTTAGGCACCTGGGCGGTTGATGAGTCCAATCAAGCAGGTAATCAAGCCAACATCAGATCTTTAGAGATGCAAGTCAGGCAGTTGTCAAAAAGGGTAGATACCACTGAGAAGCACCAATTTAGGGCTAACACTGATGTTAACCCTAAAGAGGAATGTAAAGTTGTTGTTACAAGAAGTAAGCGAAAAGTTGAAAGGGAAGTTGTGGAGATTGGAAGCAGTGATGAGGAAGAGGAAAAAAGAGAAGTCATTGAAATAAGCAGCAGTGAAGGTGAGAGAGAAGAGGAAGAAAAACTCAGTCACAATGGACCATTTATAGAAAACCAAGTGATCGTGGTGCCTTCTATAATCCAACAAATTCCTACAAGGATGAAAATTTATCTTGGAGATATGATAGATTTGGATACAGATGAAGATGAGCAAGAATTTGAAGTTCAACCTCCAAAAAGGAATTATCCGCCTAAGGTAAAAGATCCAGGTTGTTTGACACTTTCATGTAGTATAAATGATGTTGAGGTAGAAGGAGCCATGATAGACTCTGGATCCAGCATTAATATGATGCCTGGACGGTTCATGAGAAAGATTGGAGGGTTGACATTAAAACCGTCTAACCTTACTGTGACGGTGGCGGATGGTTCCAGTAGAAAGCCACTAGGTATGATGGAAGATGTGGTTATGCGTGTGGAGCAGCTGGAGTTTTTGGCTGACTTTCTAGTTATGGGCATTGAAGATGATGAAAGGATTCCAATTCTTCTTGGAAGACCTTTCATGGCTATGTCTAAAATGTTCATTAGTGCCCATGATGGAAGAATCATGATGCGAGATAAGAAGAATGTGCTCTTATATACTGGTTCTAAAGGGAATAATATTAGAATAAAGAAAAGATCCAGATTCAGAAAGTCAAGAAGAGAAACTGCATCAAAAGAAAGCATGACAGGTACCAATTCTAACAGTTAATGTTTTACAGGTACCTAAAAATGAGGAGGTTGATAAAGGAGGAACAATTCACTCAAAAGATATACCACTTCCATGAGGCTCACAGGTAAGATTCAAGAAAAGGAAGTGGATTGTTGAAAATATCAAAGAAGATGGCAAGGTAGAGATCAGAAAACCATTTACTAAAGCCATCAAAAGAGTTGATAGAAGGCAACTAATGAGTTGGGAGGATGAAGATCCCAACCGGGATGGAAAGATTTAAAGATATTTAATTTTATCCCATTGTTGTAGAACAATTTTTAGAATAGGTTTATTATGGTTATGTAAGTTGTTGGATTTTTAAACACTTTTTGGGTAACATCTACTGAGGGATGCTAAATTTTTATGTATCCACTGAAGGATACAGGAAGGTACACCTACTGATGGGTGTTGGCAAGATTCGCACTTACTGATGAGTGTTAAACAGGTTTGGGTCAGGCTCATGACGTTAAACAAACGCTATTGGGAGGCAACCCAGGTATCTTTTTCTTTTGTACTTTGAATTTGTAGAATAGGTTGAACTTTTATTTTGTGTCTATGCTTGACTTGTACAATGGTTCTGATGGTAGTATTAAAAATGCATGACAAGTATTGGATAATGATTGAATGTGGTTGACTGAGAATGTATGTGTGTTGATATCTAGTTAAATGATTCACTAGTTATATGAATAAATGTGTTGTGGATCATGATTGTGATTGTGATGCTAAGCAGGATAAATGAATGATGTGAGAGAGAGCATGTGTGTGAGGTTTTGAGCTCCAGAGTTCTTACTGATATATGTATTGTTCACAAGGAATCATGAATGATATTGCCTTAGTCTTGATAATTGATTGATTTGCATGCTTATGTTATATGATCAAGGCCATGATTGGAAGCCCTTATCTAGCCAAAAATTTCACCCAACAAGTTTAAAATTTTATACCCTTTTTGAACCTTAGCCTTAAACAGGATGAGAACCCTTGAGTTGAAATTATTTATCTTGAGTAAAGTTGAGAATAATCATATGTGATGAAAAGGTTCAAGTTTGGGGTTGTATGGAGAAAATTGAAAGGCAAAAGAAGAGCATTAAGTTCAAGTATTGAAAAGAAAAATGCATGAGTAAAGAAGAAAAGGAAAAAGAAAAAAAAAACATGAAAAAGGAACTCAATGCAAAATTGATAAAAAGGGAGGAAGTTGGGAATAAAGGAGTTTGGTGATAGACTGAGTTTAAACTTGAACCTTTTCAATGATGAAATAACTCTCTTAACTCAAGGATTTTGCAATCTAGAAAAACCAAATTTTCTTGATAGCCTAGCCTCATTATAAGCCTTGGAAAAGTCCTTGTGATGGGATTTGCATGTAAGGATTTTGATTGTTTTAGATAAATGGCAATATTGTTTTATATGACATGTGAATAATAAAGAGTGGAGTGATTCCTTAAAGACTTGAATGATTGAGTGAAACACTTGTTTGGTAAGAATTGTTGAAATCCATGTTTACATCTATGCTTAGTGGATGATCATTCATGAATAAAAAATCTATTGGGAAATATTGAAGTAGGTGAACTAGATTGGATTGAAAGCATGCTTTCATTTTGGTAGGATTCCACTGAAAATATGTATTAACTTGTCATGAAGAAAAGGGTTTTGAAAAGTGTAGAACTACTTGATGAAAAATTGGAAGGCCAAGTTTTGTTTTGTTTTGCTTCAGGACAAGCAAAGTTTTAAGTTTGGGGTTGTAATAACAAACTCAAAACCGTTATTTTTATGCATAAATTTGATATTAAAACACACCCTTTGTAGCTTAAAATGAGCTTTGAATCAAGTAAAACTCTTAAGTTGTGTTACATGAGAATCAAAAGTTGTTTTTAGAGATATTATGCTTGTTTTGCATTGTTTTGCAGGGTTTTTGATTAAAATGGAAGATGGCAATGAAGTAGGAAGGTCATAGACTCAAGAATGAAGGAGAAAAAGGAAGAAAAGAAGAGTCTGTGAACCGCTCAGCGGTTAATTCCACCGCTGAGCATCCTAGTGCAAGGAAAAGTTGTTGTCTAGCGCCCAGGCGGTGACGCTGAGCGTCCAGAGCGACAAGAGGCAAACCGCTCAGCGGTCATTTTAGGCGTCTGGGCGGTGGCGTCTGTTGAGGCAAACGGCAGAGCGGCCAATTTAGGCGCCTGGGCGGTTGTCTATTTTTATATTTTGGATTCTTAGATCTTTTCTGTATCTTTTTGGCTTATATATAGGCCTAGTACGAATTCAAATGTAATTCTTTTTTTGGCAGAGAACAAGTCCACAGCAGCTCTACACCTTTGGATGAGATTTCTTGGATGCTTAGGCTCCACTTTATCAATTCTAGGGTTTGCTATTTCCATTCTTCCATTTAATTCATCTAGCTTCACCATGATTATGGTGAACTAAACCCTTAGTTGTTGAGGAACAATGTAATCTTTTGAAACTCTCATATATTGAACTAAACCCTTAGTTGTTGAGGAACAATGTAATCTTTTGTAATCTTTTGATACAGGGACGTACGGTAATGTCATGAACTGGGGAGAATTCCTTGATTATGTTAATACCGCCTAGGGATAGGGGTACGACGATCAATTGTATTTTTCTTCTGCTCATTATGCATTATTAGTTACTAGGGAAGGCTAGGGATAATAAGCCGGTAATTAGTAATAGGCTCTTTTCACCAAGGGATTGAGTTAAGGGTAGACCAAGAAAGTTTGCATGGCAATATGATAAATAAGAAAAGTAAATAAGAAGAGTAGATATATGAGGGCGGATAAGATGAAATTGTAACCCCCAACAACCTCATTCATTCATAGTTTCTCTTCGTCAATTGAATTCCTGCATTTGCTTGTTTATTTTTGTTTTGCATTTGAAACAATTAAAATTATTTTCTTTTCTCAAGTCTTAAACGATTAGTGTACACGAAAGATGAGGCCTTTAGAGTCCTTTGGGAAGAATGATATTGGGTTTACCAATTATTATTACTTTATACGATATGGTACACTTGCCAGGGGTTTAACAATAGACCTTCATGGATATTGTCTCAAAAGAGGCTTGTGTCAGGTCAAATTTCGAGAGAGGCCTACACAAGCTGAAGGTCAAGATTGAGCAATTTAGTCGAAGGTTGTGATTATCTGCTCTGGATTAAAGGTCGACACAAATAAACTCAAACTGAAAGTATGACGAATTTATCCGAACAAAAAGTCAAGACAGTTTAGTCTACACAAAAGTTTGAGACAAACAACCGTAATCTAAAAGTCCAATAATATATTTTAAAAAATTAATATTTTTTCAATGTTTAAAAAGAGTTTATAAACTAATCCTATCCATCAGAACTTTTGTAAACATTGTAGCTTTGTGAATTTTTTGAAAGAACTTTTAATCTTGTGTCAACACCCAATTTCGTCCGGGAAAGTAGATAATTAAATTATAGAATAAGAGAATAATAATTAATGGTGGGTAAGGAAAAATGGAAGAAGAAAATAATTTCCTTAAAAAAATGTATGTGTCTAATATGGTAATAATTTGAATCAATATCATGCCAATAATTATAAGCAATAATTAAAATAATATATTCATATAATTTGTTGCATCAGTTTCTTTCTAAAGAGAAAAATATGATTTTTAAAATGGACAAATTTTCTGACAATAATTACAATCAATGTCTTGAACATTATTTGATTTGTTTTTCTTGTAACCAAGACCATTTCTTTCCCTATTTTGTTCATTGTCATTTAATTCACAATTATGGAAAAATCATCATAATATTACAAAGTGTGTGTATATAAACATGCATCCTGTGATAGAAAAAAGAGGATGGAAAAAATAGAGGAAAACACCTAGAGATAATAGAGATTGAAAGGAAGAGTATAGAGAAAAATAAGTTCTCACACATAAGGGTTCTGTCAACAACAATCAGTGAGGAAGCACTAGGGGAATTCCAGAAGCTAAAAAGGTATGTTCCCTCTACACTCTTATTTTTCTCTTTTTATTATACTTTGAAGTTTTCTTCCAAAGATATTATTTTTTTTACTACACATAAATAATGTTTCTTTTAAATAATAATTTTTTTGAATATAAGTACGCGTCTGCCTATGGCCAGTTTCTTTCTTTTTCCCACCATTCTTAAAATATAAAAAATACAAAATATTTAAAACCAAAAAAGGTCAATTTTGTTAAACTAAACCTTTTTTTACCAGAACTACGTGATCCCTGATTCTCCATCATAAACATAGGAGCAAGGTCAATCCTTGTTGGGTTCACTTTTTAAAAATCTAAATCAATCTATAATATTTATTTTAAGAAACCACAAACCATTTTCTAGATAAAGAACTACACGATCCACGATTTTCCATCATGAATGGATATACGTAGGAGCAAGGTCAATCCTTGTCGGATTCATAAAAGCAAAAAAAATATTTTTGTTTCCTAATAATTTATTTTATTTTATTTTATTTTTATTTGTGGGGAAAATTAAATATTTTGGAAAACCACGTTAATTTTATACATTTAATTATAGGTACTGCTTTCGGGCAGCACAGTAAGGTGCTAACTCCTTCCTTACGCGTAACCGATTCCCGAACCTAAAATCTAGTTTTCGTAGACCATATGTCTTATTTTATGGTTTTCCATAGTTTTTCCGTAATAAATTATGGTGGCGACTCCCAAAATCTTTTCTTAAAAGCATAAAACATGTTGTCTTTCAATCATTATTTGGCACAGGCATCTTCATGCATCATATGCATTAGCAATAGTTTTACCTTTTTTCCTTCATTTTCTTTATACATAAGAATAAATGTGTCATGTTTTTATTTAAATAAAAAACAAGAACAAAAATGTCATGCTTTAATGAATAAATAAATAAGGCAAAATAAACACTTTTAAGTCAAATGAATTAATAAAACTTTCATTTTTTTGAAGCATTTATAACATGAAATCGCGAAAATAGTTTTCTTCTTCATCATTTTCCATCATCCATTTTATCCATAAAAAAAAATCAACTTACAAGAGACACTATCCTAAAGTGATCGCAAGCAATCTTTTTAGCAAAAATACAAAAATTGAAAATGAATAAAAAAAAATGGGGGCAACTTATCTAAGTTAAAAGTTTCGAAAATAAAATGATCATGATTTCGTATGTGGACATGTTTTCATAAAAAAATTATCATTCTTTATAACCTATTTTGAGTCTTAAAAATAAAACGTTCTTGAACAAGTCAAGTTGACATCATGTTTTTTAAGAAATAGTTCATCAATAATATTTTTTTATGAAAAAGAAAGAATTGTTTTTGAAAAAAAAAAGAATCAAAATTTCAAAACACAAGAGAAAAATGAAAGTGACAAACTTATTTTTTGAAGATTTTCATTCACTATAACAAGAACATTTTTTTTAAGCCCATAAGGATGATAACGGTTCAAAAACCGTTATTTTCATACTTGAATTTGACATTAAACACACCCTTTATGACTTAGAATTAACTTGAAAACATGCAATTTCACTAGTGGAAAAATGCTATTTAACGTCAGTTATTTTGGGCTTTTAACGTCTACTAAACAACCGACGTCATTGCCGGTGACGTCAATGGGACGTCGGATATGAATATAACTGACGTCTATAATGACGTCAGTCAGTGCCATGTCCAACGTCACTAAACGTCAGAACTGGACGTCTAAAGACATTATATAGAACTCGGTCTGAGCAATAATCGACGTCGAAGAGGCACTAAAGACTTCGAAAATGACACTAACAGACGTCTAAAACGTACTATAGACGTCGGTGTATACATTAACCGACGTCTAATATAGTGGTTGTGTTTTAGTGCAGTTTTGTTCCCGTCTTTGGATAGCCTAGTAGCACAATCTCCTTTTGCTAGTTTCCCCCGAAAAAAAGCTTGCGTCTTTTGAATTTCTTATGGCATTTCAACCCAAAACCGAACCTGGGTTGTTGATTAGTTCCATTTTCATCCGCAGGAGGGAAAAATCATGGTGAAACGATAACTAGGCAACGACTCAGGGTCGTTTTTGGGTTGAAATGACTAAAAGAAATTCACAAGACGCCGTTTTTTCTGGGAGGCAGCTAGCAAATGGAGAATGTGTTACTACATTACCCCAAGAAAGGAACAAAACTGCACTAAAACACAACACAAAGAAAGCAAATTTGAATCAGTTGAACCAGAAGATACTCGATGAAAGACTAAACAAAGTTTAAACGGTAAGCATAAAAAAAAACCACCTGGGATGCAATGCCGGAAGAGAGAAAAAGAAGAGGAGGAAGACAATAAAGATATCAGAAAAAATAATGCAATGCCGCAAGAGAGAAACAAGAGAAAAAAAAGAAGAGAGGAAGACGATATCAGAAATTGAATGCTGTGAAGAGTCTGCGGTTTATTTAAAATGAAATTGAGCTTCGGTTGCTTGCGAAATCGACGTCTATAGTAATCTCAACGTCGGTTGTCTAACTAATTTGACGACCAAGTTAACATTTAAACTGACTTTTTGAATGCCCATTAGACGTCGGTTGTGAAGGGGCACCGACGTCTAGGGCACTGAACCGATTGACGTTTCACTTCCTGTCAGGGACGTAGACGATAGTTGTGATGGGGCGCTGACGTCTATAAAAATATAGACGTCGGTTTTCTACTGTCGGACATGGAAGTGCCTAAGAGTTTGATGCACATAACTAATTACAGGCACATAGACGTCGCGCACCCAGAAATGCGACGTCTATTTTGTAGAAAATTTTTTTCTTCCCGCCTTCCGGACAGGCCATAGACGTCGGTTTTTGACAACCTGACGTCTAATAGCCTGGGAATCAAGTGACCAGCATTAACTGCACCCAAGTAGACGTCGACCCCCCATCACAACCGACGTCAAATGCGCAAGAGAAGTTTTTCTTCTCGCCTTCCTCATTACATTGGACGTCGGCTTACGGCAGAGCTGACGTGTACTGCTTAATAGACGTCGTATTACCTTGAAACCGACGTCTAGGTTACCATCTTGTTTACGGTAATGCCACCGGTCATCATATGACGTCGGTGGAGCTCTAACAGACGTCTATGAGCTGACGTTAAACAGCGTTTTTCCACAAGTGTTTGTTTACGTTAGAGAATAAGAGAGTCAAAGTTAGTTTTCTTGGTTTTATGCTTGGCTTTCCCATGATTTGGCAGGATTTATCAGGAATTCAATAAAGGAAATTGAAGAAAATAAGAGTTGGACTCAAGAGAAGGTGGAAAAGTGAAGAAAAGAAGAGTCGCAGCCACCGCCGGGCGGTGGACTCTTTAGAGAATTTTCTGCCCAACCCTCAAGCGGTACAGCTGAGGGGCGCAGTGAAGTGTCGAACTTACCGTCGGGCGGTCAACCCACCGGGCGGTGTACTTATGGGCCTGGACCAAATTTCTACTATTTTTCAGAGTTTATAAATAGATTTGCACGACCCTTAGAGGTCATCTTTTGACAGAAAGGACGTAGAAACACTTTCTTCACTCCTTGGAGGCGCATTTTGGATGCGGGAGCTCCAATCTATCAAATCTAGGGTTTATCTTTTCATTCTTTCCATTAATTTCATCTAGTTTCATCATGATTATGGTTAACTAAACCCCTTTGTTGTTAGGGGAAACGATGTAATCCTATTGAAACTCTCATATATTGAAATTCTTGCTTTATTCATATACTTTCTCTTATCATTTTTTAGAGTTTTTCCTCCATTATGTTTGCATGCTTTGTTTAAGACATTATTCAATAGCATAATCTTTGATTCAATCTATATGGACACATATGGGTAGGTCTAGACATGAGGGAATTCTCTTGGTAGCAATATAACCTAGACATAGGGATAGGAGGACCGATTGCCTTAAGCTTCTGTGCAGATTATGTAATGCATGATTAATTGCTAGGGAGACTAGACATAGTAAACTAGTAATTAGGAATATACTCTATTCACCAAGACATTGGAATTAGGGGAATTTAGAAAGTGGCACTAACATTGATAAAGAAGTAGAATTAAGTAGAATTTGTAAATATATGAGAGTGGATTAGGATGAAATCATAAACCCCAACAACATCATTCATTCAAATAGTTCAATTGTCAATTGATCAATCTTTGCATGCATGTTTATTTTTTGTCTTGCATTTAAAACCCTAATTTTCGTTCCATCAAGTCTTAAGAAATCAATAATTCACACGAATGTGTAGGCCTAAGAGTCTCTAGGGAAAGGATACTCGGACTTACCGTTTATTATTACTTGATACGATTCGGTACACTTATCGAAGTGTTAACAAGTTTTTGGCGTCGTTGCCAAGGATTCGTGGTTTAACTATTCTAGTAGTGTGATTATTGATTAATTTTGACTTGATTTTTGTTTTTGTTTCCTTTTTGTTTTATTTTTATATAAAAGTGATTTTTAGGGTTTTGTTTCTTGTGTATGCAGGATACAATTCATACTAGGAGCAAGAAAAATCAACAACCTCTTCTTGAAGGTTTAAGTGAAACTCAAAGGAGAGGGAAAGTGCGAAGATCATATAGAGAATTATTCCCCTCTCCTGAGAGATTGTTGCAACCCTCACCAGAAGTATCCAACCAGAGAACAGAGGAGATGGCTAAGGAGGAAGCTCCTAGGAGACTTACTCTGGCGGATGCTACCACTGTGGTTGGCCCTTAACTCTTTAACAGCATTGCAAGGCCGAGGGTCAATGCTCTGAATATGGAGGTTAAACCAGCGTTGATACACTTGGTGAAAGCAACCAATTTAATGGGCTGTCACATGAAAGTCCATATGACCATCTCACCACATTCAATGAGATTTGTAACACGGTGAAGATCAATGGAAGAAGTGATGCAGAAACTCTCTCTTTTGCTAAAAGAGATACAGAACGTTTCACAAGTTCAGCAGCAACAATAGTCACAATGGCAACAAATATCCTCTTTATTTGACAGAACTACGAAGCTTGAAGATGTCAGAGCGGTTGTAGTGGAATGGTTAGCGTGGAATAAAAAAGCAAGAGGGTTTTTAATATTAACGTGTGTCTTTTAATTTCTACTCAGTTTATCTTACTACGCAAATAATAATAATAAATAACAAGAGTAAGGTTGAGAGAAATTTGCATAGATGATTTTTATACTTGTTCGGATCTTACCAATCCTACGTCCAGTCGCTTATCTCAAACCAAGATAAACAGTTCACTAATCACAAAACAATTACAAATTACAATCACAAAGAAATAATTTGTAAGAGTTTAGAAACCACCTCTCTTGATACCACAAAAGATGAACTTGCACCTCCTTTGAGTCTTCACGAAGGATGACACACCTCTTCTCAATACTTCACGAAGGATAATCCTCTTCCACACACCTCCTCAGACCCACCAAGGATGAACTGGCTATTCCTCCGTCACCGTAGTAGCACTTCACAAGCTCCACAGACGAGAGTTTCTCAAGCCGAACAAGAACACACAATTCACAATGATTTCTGAGTTCTAAAGCACAAGGGAAGAGTTGTTGTAGATGGATAAAGATAGCCTATTTATAGACTCAAGCAAAAACTCTTCCGTTCTTTGAAACTGGTCATTTAACGCTTTTAATCGATTAATATTACTGTTAATCGATTAAATTGAGTGCAACGGCTAGTTTTCAAAAACCAGAAAACTTCAACGACTAGTTTTAATCGATTATTCTCATGATTAATCGATTAGCTAATCGACTAAAAAAGGTATTAATCGATTATTCCCTTTCCAGTTGAGTTTTCAACACATTTAGCATTTTAATCGATTAATACTTGATTTAATCAATTAAAATCGTGCGTCTCTGATTCTAAACAACAAATATAAATTATGAGAGTACAAGAATCAAAATCTATTACAAATTGATTACAGTCTAAAAACCGTTACTTTCATACTTGAATTTGATATTAAAACACACCCTTTATAGCTTAAAATGAGCTTAGAATCAAGTAAAACTCTTAAGTTGTGTCACATGAGAGTCAAAAGCTATTTTTAGAGATATTATGCTTGTTTTGCATTGTTTTGCAGGGTTTTTGATGAGAATTGAAGATGGAAGTGAAGTGGGAAGGTCATAGACTCAAGAATGAAGGAGAAAAAGGAAGAAAAGAAGAGTCTGTGGACCACTCAAGCGTCAAATTCCAACGCTGAGCATCCTAATTCGAGGTGCAGCTACTGTCTGGCACCCAGGCGGTGACGTTGAGCGTCCAGAACGGCAAGAGGCAAACCGCTCAGCGGTCAATTGTGACACCTGGGCAGTGGCGCGGATTGAGGCAACCGCTGAGCAGCCAACTTTGGCGCCTGGGCGGTTGTCTGTTTTTATATTTTGGATTCTGAGATCTTTCTGTTATCTTTTTGGCTTATATATAGCCCCAGTGGGAATCCAAATGCAATTCTTTTGCAGAGAGAAACGTCCATAGCAGTTCTACACATCTTGGAGCAGATTTCTGGCATGCTTAGGCTCCACTTTATCAAATCTAGGGGTTTGCTTTTCCATTCTTTCATTATTTTCATCTAGATTCACCATGATTATGGTGAACTAAACCCTAGGTTGTTGGGGAACAATGTAATCTTTTGAAACTCTCATATATCCAAATTCTTATTTACTTTATATGCTTGCATATGCTTGATTTATCAATTGTTGGGTTCTTTACCTGTATTTAATGCTTTTACCGTTTAACTCATTCGGTAGATGTTGTTTGTCTTTATTGATACGGGGACATACAGTAATGTCATGAACTGGGAAGAATTCCTTGATTATGCTAATACCGCCTAGGGATAGGGGTAGGACGATCAATTGTATTTTGCTTCCGTTTATAATGCACTATTAATTACTAGGGGAGGCTAGGGATAGCAAGCCAGTAATTAGTAATAGGCTCTTTTCACCAAGGGATTAGGTTAAGGGTAGACCAAGAAAGTTTGCATGGCAATATAATAATTAAGCAAAGTAAATAAGGAGAATATATATATGAGGGTGGAGAAGATGAAATTGTAAACCCCAACAACTCCATTCATCCATATTTTCTTTAAGCCAATTGAATCACTGCATTTGCATGTTTACTTTTGTTTTGCATTTAACCATTCAAATTAATTTCTTTTCTCAAGTCTTAAGCGATTAGTTTACACGAAAGATTAGGCCTTAAGAGTCCTTTGGGAAGAACGATATTGGGTTTACCAATTATATTACTTGATACGATCTGGTACACTTGCCAAGGTCTTAACAAGTTTTTGGCGCCGTTGCCGAGGACTCTTGGTTTAACTTTTTCTAGTAGTGTAAATTGATTAACTTTGACTTGATTGTAGATATTTTTATATATATTTTTTTTATATAAAAGTGATACTAGGGTTTGTGTTTCTTGTGCATGCAACAGGAGACGAGACATACTAGAAGCAAGAAAAATACCCAACCTCTTCTTGAAGGCTTAAGCGAGACAAGAGGAAGAAGGAGAGTCAGACGTCCATCTAGGGATTTATTTCCTTCTCCTAGCAGATTATTATCACCTTCACCAGATAGAAAAACAGAGGAGATGGCAGGACAACGTCCTCCAAGACGCACATTGGCAGATCAATCTAATGTTTTTGGTCCTTTCCACTTTAACAGCATAGTCATGCCTACGGATCAAACGACCAACATGGTGATGAATCCAGCGTGTATACACCTAGTACAAGGCAACCAGTTTCACGGCTTGTCAAATGAGAATCCATATGATCATTTGACAACGTTTAGTGAAATTTGCAACACTGTGAAGATGGCAGGTGTGTCAGATGAACGAGTAAAGCTTAGCTTGTTCCCATTCTCATTCACGGGCAATGCTAAGGTGTGGCTTAATTCCTTTCCTGAAGGAAGATTCACAACATGGGAGGCTTTTGCTACAAAGTTTGTCACTAAATATTTTCCACAGTCCAAAATTACTCAAGGAAAGTTGGAGATCTCATCATTCAAGCAAGGCATGGAAGAGACTCTAGGTCAAGCATGGGAAAGATTCAAGGGCTTGCTGAGAAAGACGCCAACCCATGGTTTTGACAAGACCACCTTGGTTCTTGCATACCTAGGAGGTTTGCACACTAAGTCGAAGATGATGCTGGATGCCTCAGTTGGAGGCAATGTTAAACAGAAGACTGAAGATGAAGCCTATGACTTGTTAGAAAGTATGACTGCTAATGAGTTAGAAAATTACAGTGAAAGAGGTGTACCTACACAAAAGAGAGGAGTTTTTCACTTGCCTGCAGATGACGCCATGCTAGCTCAAAACCATCTTCTGACTCAAAAGCTAGATAATTTGACAAAGATTCTCTCACAACTTCCTAAGGAGATTCGTAATGTCTCCCAAACACAACATCTGTGTGATTTTTGTGGTGGTGACCATATCAATGGTCAATGTGCTTTATCTGAGGAGATGCAGCAAGAAGCTAATTTCATGGGAAATCAGTTCCAGAATACCTACCAAGGTAATTCCAAACAAGGTTGGAAGAATCATCTGAGTATTAGTTAGACACCGAATATCCCATCAGGGCAAACATGAGGCTTGAGGCAGCAGCAACCTTCACCTCTGTGGCAGCAGCTTACCCATTTGACAGAGGTTGTCAGAGACCTAAATGATAGATTTGACAAATTCTTGAAGGTTTATGAGTCCAATCAGGCAAGCAATCAAGCCAGCTTCAGATCTTTGGAGATGTAAATTGGACAGTTGTCAAAAAGGGTAGAAACCACTGAGAAGCACCAATTTAGGGCTAATACTGATGTTAAACCTAAAGAGAAATGTAAAGTTGTTGTTACAAGAAGTAAACGAAAAGTTGAAAGGGAAGTTGTGGAGATTGGAAGCAATGATGAAGAAGAGGACAAAAGAGAAGTCATTGTAATAAGCAGCAGTGAAGGTGAGGAAGAAGAGGAAGAAAAATTCAGTCACAATAGGCAACTTATAGAAAACCAAGTGACTGTGGTGCCTTTTGTAATCCAACAAATTCCTGCAAGAATGAAATATTATCTTGGAGATATGATAGATTTGGATGCAGATGAAGATGAGCAAGAATTTGAACTTCAACCTCCAAAAAGGAATTATTCGCCTAAGGTAAACGATCTAGGTTGTTTGACACTTTCATGTGTTGTAAATGATTTTGATGTAGGAGGAGCCATGATAGACTCTGGATCTAGCATTAATATGATGCCCGGACGTTTCTTGAGAAAGATTGGAGGGCTAACATTAAAACTGTCTAATCTTACTGTGACAGTGGCGGATGGTTCCATTAAAAAGCCACTTGGTATGGTGGAAGATGTGGTTGTGTGTGTGGAGCAGCTGGAGTTTTTGGCTGACTTTATAGTCATGGGCATGGAAGACGAGGAGAGGATTCCAATGATTTTTGGAAGAGCTTTCATGGCTACTTCAAAGATGTTCATTAGTGTTTATGATGGAAGAATTATGATGAGAGATAAAAAGAATGTGCTCTTGCATTCTGGTTCTAAAGGAAACAATGTTAGAATAAAGAAAAGATCCAGATTCAGAAAGTCAAGAAGAGAAGCTGCATCAGATGAAAGCACGACATGTACCAATTCTAATAGTTGTAATGTTTTGCAGGTACCTAAAGATGAGGAGGTTGATAAAGGAGGAACAATCCACTCAGAAGACATTCCACTTCCACGAGGCTCACCTGTAAGATTTAAGAAAAGGAAGTGGATTGTCAACAATATCAAAGAAGATGGCAAGGTGGAGATCAGAAAACCATATACTAAAGCCATCAGAAGAGTGGATAGAAGGCAATTAATGAGTTGGGAGGATGAAGATCCCAACCGGGATGGAAAGATTTGAAGATATTTAATTTTATCCCATTTTTTGTAGAACAATTTTTAGAATAGGTTTATTTGATTTTGGTTATGTAACTTAATGGATTTTTAAACTCTTTTGGGGTAGCATCTACTGAGGGATACTAAAATTTTTATGTATCCACTAAAGGATACAGGAAGGCACACCTACTAAAGGGTGTTGGGAGGATAAACACTTACTGATGAGTGCTAGGCAGGTTTGGGTCAAGCTCGTGACGTTAAACAAGCGCTACCTAGGAGGCAACCCAGTTGATTATGTTTGTTTTAAACTCTTGTTAAGTGCATTGCATATTTAAATGCTGCATCTAAGAGGGGAAAGACATAAGATTGAGAAATTGAAGCTTGAAATCAAGTGCACAGGGTGAGATGGCTCAAAAGCAAGCAAAGAAGAGAGGAAGAAAAACTATCACAAACCGCTGAGCGGCCCATTTTGCCGCTGAGCGGTTGCGGCGGAACCTGTCTCGGCTTTGTTAAAAGTTGAGCGGTCTCCCTAAGCCCTAGCACTTCTCTTTCACTTTCAAGAGCTTTTTAGAGAGATTTCCCCACTTTTTCATCACCCACTCACCAAAAATTCAATTTTCTACCATTGTTTTGTCAAAGTTTGGGGTTTTTGGTTGAGGGTTTTTACATTTGAGAGGACATTCATCAATTGGACAATTTGTGCAAGTTTATGTTTACGGTTTCTATTTTGGGATTTGTTGATGAACATGCTTAGGAACATGATAAATTAGGGCTTTTGATTTCTATGCATAATATGATGAAATAGGAATTGTTTGAACCGATTGAATTGCATGATTTTGGTCTGGATTGATGAAATTAGAAATAGAGTGGAGATTAGGGTTGTTAAAAGAGGGATTTTAAAACACCCCTTTGCAGACCGTTAAGCGGTCTCCCTGGCCGCTGAGCGAAATTCATACAGATTGGGGGATTGGTGTTTTTGGGTGCTTGGATGCTGAAGGGCCCTATTTTTCCTTCAATATTGGACTGTGAGTGTTCTGGAAATGTAATTGATGATGCACTAACCTCTATTGATGTTTCTGTGAATGTTATTGGAATTATTTGATATAGGAATGTCTACCTCAAAGAGAGTGAAAACCATGGGCAACAAGAGGAAGGAGCCAGAGAGACCGAGGAGATTTTACTCTCCTAGGTTTCTCTCCAAAAAGCATGAGGAGCATTATGCTACTGTCCAAGAAAAGCGTTTGCTGATGGAGAGGAAGGCCACATACATTCCTGATTTAGCTCCAGAGTTTCAACTGGAGATTAAGAGGCAAGGCTGGGAGAGATTGACCATTTATCCTGTACTAGCTAGCGTTGAGCTGGTGAAGGAATTTTACACTAATGCCTTACCTAGAGGAGGAGTATCTGCTGGAAGATACATAAGCTATGTGAGGGGGCAGTTGATCATATATGACCCCGACACCATCAACACTTTCCTGGGGACTGAGTGGCTAGGAGAGCAGTGCAGCTATGCTGCTATTCTAGAGGAGTACAGGGATTATGAAGAACTTGAGAGATTGATGTGTATCCCTGGGAGACATTTTCAGAGAAACCCTAATGGAGCACCAATCAACATACTTAGGACAAATTTGGCTCCCCTAGCCAAGTATTGGATGGCATTTACTCATGCCAACATACAGCCATGCTCCAATGTCTCCGATATCACGATGAATCAGATTCTTGTCATTTACTGCATGCTGAGGCAGATGGATGTTAATGTCGGAAAGATTATCGCCGACGAGATTCAGAGTTGTGCTACCACTGTGTGATAGAAGATGTGGTGATGAAAATTGATAAACTCAAATTTCTAGTGGACTTTGTAGTGATTAAGATGGAGGAAAATGAAGAGATACCGATCATTCTTGGACAACCATTCATGGAGTCAACCGAGGTTGTCATTCATGTAGATGATGGATTGCTAACATTGAAGGATCAAGAAATAGAGGTAACTTTTAACGTCTTTGAAGATGGACAGCCAATTCAAGAGAAGCAGACTAGTCTTAAAACATCAGATGAAGTTCTATCAGTGACTAGTCTACCAGATGAAGTTGTCAAGTCGGTCAAGAAGAGGATTAATTATTTCTTTACCAAAGAGGAAGGAGAGGAAGAATAGAAGGAAGAAAAATTGGTTCACCAACATCCTGATGTGAAGAATAATGAACCAAAACCTGGCACACTAGTGAAATTCAAAAACAGGTTATGGGTTGTCAAGAATATTAAAGAAAAATGGATTCTTGAGATTGAAGCTCCTTATTCTAGGAGAGTGAAGTTGGTGGCCAGGAAATTATTGAGATTTTCTTGGTGTTATGAAGGAAAGAAGAGCATCAACAATAAAGATTTTGATTGAGCTTATTGGGTCAAGCTAGTGACGTTAAAGAAGCGCTTACTAGGAGGCAACCAAGTTTTCTAAACCTATCTTTTTTAATTTATGCTTTATTTGCTTCTATTTTTAGAATAGGTGTTGATGTACTTGGTCTAAAACTTATCTGATATGATGGTTTGACTGTTTAATGTTGCATGAGATAAGTTGCTTGATGATGCTTGTTATTGAATGATGATTGAGATTGCCATATGCTGATATACAAGTAGAGTGTTCACCAGCTATGTGAACAGATGCATGAGGATATTATGGTTGTGATTATGATGCTAAGTAGGGTGTGATTTTGAGATATGTGGAATGACGAGAGAGCTTATATAAGAGGTTTTGAGCTCCAGAGTTTTTGATAATGTGATTGTTATCTACTTGAAAGCATGAATATTTTGCCCATGTTTCTATGATTGGCTGAATTGCATGTTTGTGTCATATGATCGAGACCATTTTTGATTAAACCCTTTCTTAGCAAATGCAAAAGTTTCATCCCAATTGAAAAGAGCACAATGTGTTCTACCCTTTTTGAACATAAGCCTTAAACAGTATGTGAAACCCTTTTGAAAAATCTTTACCTTGAGTTAAGTTGAGAATTATTAGGTAGTATTGATAATGGTTCAAGTTGGGGTTGTTGGGGAAATTGAAAGAAAGATAAGCATTGACTAATGTGTTGAGTGAAGCATGAAAAGCATGAAAAAAAGATAGAAAAGACAGTATGAAAAGAAAAGTTCAATGCAAAGAAAAGGGAAAGTTGGGAATGAGTGAGATTGGTTATGAAAGAGAGTTTTTGCTTGAATTATAAACGTTTGAATAACTCTCTTAACTCAAGGATTTTTTGATCTAGGAAAACCAATTTTTTCTTCTTAGCCCAACCACATTATAAGCTTTGAACAAGTCCTTGTGATGACACATGTGTGATTATGATTGATTGTGGTAAATGAACGACAATTTTGTTCTATGTGACATTTGGATAATGGAGGAAAGGAGTGAACCTTTTGAAACATTTGAGTGACTGAGTGAAATACCTTGTCTGGCGAGGAATGATTCCATGAATTCGTCTGTGCTTAGTTGATTGGTCATTCATAAGAATAGCATTTATCTAAGATTATTCGATTTTGGGAACACTATGATGAGTTGTTATGAAGTATTTGTGCATCTTGATTAAGTTCTTTTGATGAGTTGATTTGAGTGATGACTTGTCTCGAAATATTGGTTTGGAATGAGTTGAACCATTGTGATGATTTGTGTAGGACTAAATTACATTTTGTTTGCTTCCGGACAAGCAAAGTTTTAAGTTTGGGGTTGTGATAATGGTTCAAAAACCGTTATTTTCATACTTAAATTTGACATTAAACACACCCTTTATGACTTAAAATTAGCTTGAATACATGCAATTTGTTTAAGTTAGAGAATAAGAGAGTCAAAGTTGGTTTTCTTGGTTTTATGCTTGGTTTTCCCATGATTTGGCAGGATTTATCAAGAATTGAATGAAGGAAATTGAAGAAGATAAGAGTTGGACTCAAGAGAAGGTGCAAAAGTGAAGAAGAGAAGAGTCACAGCCACCGTCGGGCGGTGAAGTCACCACCAAGCAGTGGACTCTTTAGAGAATTTTTTGCCCAACGCTCAAGCGGTACCGCTGAGGGGTGAAGTGAAGCGTCGAACTTACCGTTGGGCGGTGAACTCACCACCGGACGGTGTACTTATGGGCTTGAGCCAAATTTCTGCTATTTTTCAGAGTTTATAAATTGATTTGCACGATCCTTAGAGGTCGTCTTTTGATAGAAAGGACGCACAAACACTTTCTTCACTCCTTGGAGGCGAATTTTTGATGCGGGAGCTCCAATCTATCAAATCTAGGGTTTATCTTTTCATTCTTTCCATTATTTTTATCTAGTTTCACCATGATTATGGTGAACTAAACCCCTTTATTGTTGGGGGAAACGATGTAATCCTATTGAAACTCTCTTATATTGAAATTCTTGCTTTATTCATATACTTTCTTTTTGAGATTGTTGACAACACAATTTCTATATCAATCTGGTTTTTGATGATGACAACACATTGCTTAATAACAAGCACATGTTGTTGTTGCATTACATGTTCTTATGTTGATTGATTGTGATATCTGTTGAACATGTTTATGTATTGTGTTACATGTTCCTGTGTGTATTGATTGATATATATCTGGAACGTGTTTACATGCTTTATGTGCTATGTGCTATGCATCATTTCATATGTTTTACTGCACATGTTTTAAAGCTGAAAATCACAACCACTTTTATGAACTTATTCTTGTGCGACAAAGTAATAGTACAGTCGACTACATTACTAATGGATTCGACTTTGCTAAAATCTTTGTACAGACTTTGAGAACTAGTGTTATGTGTTATTTTGAGAAGAAAAGAATTTCAAAATGTTTTACATGTTCATAGTCGAATATGTGTGTTACACATTCGACTGTATCTGTTGTCTAATCTGGATTTCTGTTATGCTCTTGCACTCTAACGGCTATATTTTTTAAAGTTAGTTGAGCATTGGTGACTTAGTCAACTGTATTAAATGGGGTTTGTTTTTGGTTAACTAAAAGCTACTATGTTGACTGATCTGTTATAACTGTCATAATCCAGTCGACTAAATTAGTAGCGTATTTGACTGAGAAATCATCTGACTAACAGAAATCTATAAATAGACTTAACACGAGTCTGTTAAAAGACTTTTGATGAACTGACATTTTCATAATTCTGTTTCAGATTTCTCTTAGCTCCAAGAATTCTCCAAGAAGACGATGGTGATCTTTCTTGAAAGAGATTCAAAGAGGAGATTATCATGCGCATTCATTGTCTGATCAATATCTGCAGAAGAAGGTGTTTTGTCATTGATCGTGAAGGCTTGGCATCTTGTGAAGACTGCTGGAATTGATTGTGTGGCTTGACATCCATGAAGACTGCTGGTTTTTTACCTGTTGATTGTAGGGGATAGTGCACTTTGAGGATTGTTCAAAGTGATGTTGGCAGATTGCAGAAAAGGGGATTCTTGCTACAAGTCTTGCTGGTTTATTGCCTATATTTTGGTTTTGGGTTACAGAGGATATTTATATTTTTGACGTGGAGGTCTTCTATAGATTCCTTGTTGTAAAAACCGCAACCATTATAGTGAATTTGCTTCCTCGGTTGGAAGGACACTGGATGTAGGCATTGTTGGCCGAACCAGTATAAAAACCTGTTTTTGCATTTCTCTATCCCTTATCTTTTACATTACAGACGACTTTATTCTTTATGCAGTCAACTAGTATTTTCCGCTGTATACATATTCTGATTGCTTTCATTTCAAGAAAGTTTAAAAAAGCTTTAGACTGTGATTTCAATATTGTGAAAAGAACTTGTTTTTCCAACAACACCAATTCACCCCCCCCCCTCTTGGTGAAGAAAGAAGCCAACCTATTTTCCAACATTTCTCTTATCAATTGTTAGATTTTTTCCTCGATTATGTTTGCATGCTTTGTTTAAGACATTATTCAATAGCATAATCTTTGATTCTATCAATATGGACACGTGTGGGTAGGTCTAGACATGATGGAATTCTATTGGTAGCAATATTACCTAGACATAGGGATATGAGGACCGATTGCGTTAAGCTTCTGTGCGAATTATGTAATGCATGATTAATTGCTAGGGAGACTAGACATAGTAGACTAGTAATTAGGAGTAGACTCTATTCACCAAGATATTGGAATTAGGGGAATTTAGAAAGTGGCACTAACATTGATAAAGAAGTAGAATTAAGTAGAATTTCTAAATATATGAGAGTGGATTAGGATGAAATCATAAACCCCAACAACATCATTCATTCATATAGTTCAAATATCAATTGATCAATCTTTGCATGCATGTTTATTTTCTGTCTTGCATTTAAAACCCTAATATTCGTTCCATCAAGTCTTAAGAAATCAAGAATTCACACGAACGTGTAGGCCTAAGAGTCTCTAGGGAAACGATACACGGACTTACTGTTTATTATTACTTGATACGATTCGGTACACTTGTCGGAGTGTTAACAAGTTTTTGGCACCGTTGTCGGGGACTCGTGGTTTAACTATTCTAGTAGTGTGATTATTGATTAATTTTGACTTGATTTTTGTTTTTGTTTCCTTTTTGTTTTATTTTTATATAAAAGTTATTTTTAGGGTTTTGCTTCTTATGTATGCAGGATACAATTCATACTAGGAGCAAGAAAAATCAGCAACCTCTTCTTGAAGGTTTAAGTGAAACTCGAAGGAGAGGGAAGGTGCGAAGATCATCTAGAGAATTATTCCCCTCTCTTGAGAGATTGTTGCAACCCTCACCAGAAGTATCCAACCAGAGAACAGAGGAGATGGTTGAGCAGGGAGCTCCTAGGAGACGCACTCTGGAGGATGCTACCACTGTGGTTGGCCCTTAACACTTTAACAGCATTGCAAGGCCGAGGGTCAATGCATTGAACATGGAGGTTAAACCGGCGTTGATACACTTGGTGCAAAGCAACCAATTTAATGGGCTGTCATATGAAAGTCCATATGATCGTTTCACCACATTCAATGAGATTTGTAACACGGTGAAGATCAATGATGTGCCGGATGAAGCAATTAAACTTAGCTTGTTTCCTTTGTCATTGGGAGGCAATGCTAAACTATGGTTGAACTCATTCCCGGAGGATAGCTTTACAACCTGGGAGGCTGTGGTGGCAAAATTTCTGAACAAATACTTTCCATAGTCGAAAATCAACAAAGGTAAATTGGAGATTTCTTCTTTCAGGCAAGGCATGGAAGAAACCCTAGGCCAAGCGTGGGACAGATATAAAAGCTTGCTGAGAAAGACGCCTATGCATGGTTTTGATGATACAGTTGTAGTCCTTTCATTCCATGGAGGTCTTGGCATTCAAACAAAACTTTTGTTAGATGCTGCAGCTGGAGGTAGCATTAAGAACAAGACTACTGAGGAAGCATATATATTGATAGATAACATGGCTACTAATGATATAGAGATGCAAAGTGGAAGCATGGATATCTTTCAACAGGAAGAAGTTTCACAGTTACAATGTCAGGATATCTTGGTTGAGCAACATAAGCTTATCACTCAACAGTTGGAAGAAGTGATGCAGAAATTCTCTCTTTTGCCACAAGAGATACATAACGTTTCACAGGTTTAGCAGTAGAAACAGTCACAATGGCAACAAATATCCTCTTTATCTGACAAAACTACGAAGCTTGAAGAAACTCTTCAACAATTTATGTAGGTAATTATCTCCAATCAGAGGAACACCGAAGCAGCCATTAGAAACTTGGATAACGGTTCAAAAACATTTATTTTCATACTTAAATTTGACATTAAACACACCCTTTATGACTTAGAATTAGCTTGAAAACATGAAATTTGTTTAAGTTAGAGAATAAGAGAGACAAAGTTGGTTTTCTTGGCTTTATGCTTGGTTTTCCCATGATTTGGCAGGATTTATCAGGAATTGAATGAAGGAAATTGAAGAAGATAAGAGTTGGACTCAAGAGAAGGTGGAAAAGTGAAGAAAAGAAGAGTCGCAGCCACCGCCGGGCGGTGAAGTCACGCCGGGCGGTGGACTCTTTAGAGAATTTTCTGCCCAACGCTCAAGCGGTACCGCTGAGGGGTGAAGTGAAGGGTTGAACTTACCGTCGAGCGGTGTACTTATGGTGGGCCAAATTTTTGCTAATTTTCAGAGTTTATAAATAGATTTCCACGACCCTTAGAGGTCATCTTTTGACAGAAAGGACGCAGAAACACTTTCTTCACTCCTTGGAGGCGGATTTTGGATTCAGGAGCTCCAATCTATCAAATCTAGGGTTTATCTTTTCATTCTTTCCATTATTTTCATCTAGTTTCACCATGATTATGGTGAACTAAACCCCTTTGTTGTTGAGGGAAACGATGTAATCCTATTGAAACTCTCAGATGTTGAAATTCTTGCTTTATTCATATACTTTCTCTTATCAATTTTTAGATTTTTTTTCCTCCATTATATTTGGATACTTTTTTTAAGACATTATTCAATAGCATAATCTTTGATTCTATCTATATGGACACGTGTGGGTAGGTCTAGACATGAGGGAATTCTCTTGGTAGAAATATTACCTAGACATAGGGATAGGAGGACCAATTACCTTAAGCTTTTGTGCGAATTATGTAATGCATGATTAATTGCTAGGGAGACTAGACATAGTAAACTAGTAATTAGGAGTAGACTCTATTCACCAAGATATTGGAATTAGGGGAATTTAGAAAGTGGCACTAACATTGATAAAGAAGTAGAATTAAGTAGAATTTGTAAATATATGAGAGTGGATTAGGATGAAATCATAAACCCCAACAACATCATTCATTCATATAGTTCAACTGTCAATTGATCAATCTTTGCATGCATGTTTATTTTCTGTCTTGCATTTAAAATCCTAATTTTTATTCCATCAAGTCTTAAGAAATCAAGAATTCACACGAACGTGTAGGCCTAAGAGTCTCTAGGGAAACGATACTCGGACTTACCGTTTATTATTACTTGATACGATTCGGTACACTTTTCGGAGTATTAACAAAGGCCCAGTTGATAGTTTTCTTCAAATTCAATTTCTTGAAAAAAAAACAAATGCAATAAGAGGAAAATATACGAAAAAATATTTCTCAAAAAGTTTTATCATTTTCATTTCGTAAAAAAAAAACATAGAAAGGGAAATCATTACATTTTGAGTAAATTATTATCATACGTTTTTTGATCTTTTTTTTTATTAACTAATAGTATTTTTTGTTGAGATATGTCTGTGCGCATTGCTTGAAAACACTCATCCTCCAGCCTTCCCCGAAAAGAAAAAGAGTTTGGCTCTAACAAACACTAATACTACCCACAAACTAGAGCATATTGGTCTTGCCAAAGTTATTTTAGCTTGTGATATTTGGAAACTCCCTAACTAGCCAAAAGCATGCAAAAGAAAATCAAACCAATTGAGGCAATCTTTTTTCGATAAATCCTTTCCATACCCGTTCCCCATCTTGAACAAAACCCATGCCTAAAAACTAGGGCAACTCTGACATTCATGGATCCATATCTCCATACTCATTTTACCAAACACCAACATCTTTTTGGTGTGTTGTATCTCATATTGATATTCACATATTACACGCCAACGTGGCTATTCCAGTGTCCTTTAAATCCTTTTAAATCCTTACCACTTTCAACTTTTCTATGAATTCAAGCATGCACATACTAATGTCAAAAGAAAATGCCAAGCACTGTTTTGAATATTCAACTTTAGAATTTTTGACATCCATTGTTTTTTTTTTTTAAATGTAAGACATACATGAACAAAAATATCAATCAAAGTTTAAAAGAATAAAAAACACTTAGTTGCATAGTATTGCATCATGGACAAATTATCTGCATAAATAACTATCATGTATATCTTCATCAATAAGATACTTTATGAATGGTTATCAAACCTCTTTCATTAAAAAGTACAAAAAGATCAACATGCATCTAGGTTTCCTCTTTCAAGTTAGCTAGGTCTTTCTATATCGGTGAAAAAGGTGAAAAAGGCCTCATGCAAATTCCCGCCCATATAAAAAGTGTCAATAAATTCGAAAGGGAAAGTCCAGAGCTATAAGAGGATCAATTCCAAATATATATATATATATATATATATATATATATATATATATATATATATATATACACACACATTACTGTAATGTCAGGAAATTTCAACATCTCCAAGAAATTTATGAGGAAATTTACAAGGTTCACGAGGTTGTTGCGCCTCTCAAGGTTCACGAGGTTTTTGCAGGTTTACAAGGTTTTTGCGCCTCTCCAGGTTTACGAGGTTTTTATGCCTCTCCAAGTTTACGAGATTTTTACGCTTCTCCAAGTTTACGAGGTTTTTGCCCCTCTCCAGGTTTACGAGGTTCTTGCGCCTCTTCACGTTTACGAGGTTCTTGGGTCTCTGATAACGGTCTAAAAATATTTATTTTCATACTTAAAATTCACATCAAAACACACCCTTTATGACTTAGAATTAGCCTGAAATCATGCAAAATGCTTAAGTTAGAGAGAAAGAGAGTCAAAGTGGGTTTTCTAGGTTTTATGTTTGGTTTTCCTTATTTTGACAAGATTTATCAGGAGTTTGATGAATGAATTGAAGAAAAGAAGTGTTGGATGCAGAAGAAGGTGGAAAAATGAAGCAAAGTTGAACCGCACCACCGCTGGGCGGTGATAGCACCGCCGGGCGGTGAGACCTTCTATGATTACACTGTCATGCGCTTAAAGGGCACCGCCAAGGGGTGAAAATGGAATCGCAGCCACCGCCGAGTGATACAACCCACCGCCGGGTGGTGGACTCGTCAGAGGAATTTGAAGAGAACGCTCAAGCAGCAACGCTGAGGGGTGGATTAGGTGTTGTGCCTACCGCCGGGCGGTGTAATTATGGGTCTGGGCTTATTTTCAGTTATTTTTTTGTGCTTTAAATAGAAGGGCACGAACCAGAGAATGTATCTTTTGGCAGAAAGGAAGTAGAAACACACTTTTCACACTTTGGAGGCAAATCTTGGATGCGAGAGCTCCAATATTACAAATTTAGGGTTATCTTTTATATTCTTTTCATTCAATTCATCTAGTTTCACCATGATTATGGTGAATTAAGCCTTTTGTTGTTGGGGAACGATGTAATTCTTTGAAACTCTCTTATATCAAATTTCTCATTTTATTCATACACTTGTGTTTAGCAGTAGTTTGAGTTTTTCTTCCGTTCTTGCTAATGATTTGTTTAAGATGTTATTCAAACGCATCATCTTTGATTCTTTCTATATGGAGACATATAGTTAGGTCTAAACATGAAGAGTTTCTCTTGATGATTAATATTACCTAGAGATAGGAATAGAAAAGTCATTTTCCTTAAGCTTTTATTCACATCAATGCATGAATAATTGCTAGGGAGACTAGAGATAGTAAACTAGTAATTGTGAGTAGGCTCTTTTCACTAAGAGATCGGGTTTAGCGTAAAATAGAAAGTGGCATAAACATTGATAACAAAGTTGAATTTAATAAGAATAGTAGATATTTGAGAGTGGATTAGGATGAAACCGTAAACCCCAAATGCACCATTCATCCATATCTTTTACTACCAACTGATCAAATCTTTTCATACATGTTTATTTCTTATTTTTCATTTAAAACTCAACTCATTGTTTATTCAAGTCTTATGATGTCCATTAATCACATGAACGTTTAGGCCTAAGAGTCCTTTAGGAGACGATACTCGGACTTACCGTTTATTTATTACTTGATACGATCTGGTACACTTGCCAGGGTGTTAACAGCATCTAAAAAAAACGGTTTCAATTCACGAGGTTCACACACCTCTCCAGCGAAATTCATAGGGTATGACACACCCTCCATAGGTGTCACGACTTTTCAGCAAAATTGAGGTTGCTACTGTTTCTACCAGGTACGCTTCGAGGTAATCTTTTTCCATCTCTTTGGAACCGAACGAAATTAGTGTCTTTATATTTATTTAGCTTTTACTATGATAACACAAAAACCCTAAGGCTCATGTTGCCTAGAAAAATCTAAATAAAGAGGGGCAACTGTCAACACCCAATTTCGTCTGGAAAAGTAGATAATTAAAATTAAAGAATAAGAGAATAATAATTAATGGTGGGTAAGGAAAAACGGAAGAAGAAAATAATTTCCTTAACAAAATGTACATGTCTAATATGGTAATAATTTGAATCAATATCATGCCAATAATTATAAGCAATAATTAAAATAATATATTGGTATAATTTGTTGTATCAGTTTCTTTCTAAAGAGAAAAATATGATTTTTAAAATGGACAAATTTTCTCACAATAATTACAATCAATGTCTTGAGTATTATTTGATTTGTTTTTCTTGTAACCAAGACCATTTCTTTCCCTATTTTGTTCATTGTCATTTAATTCACAATTATGGCAAAATCATCATAATATTACAAAGTGTTTGTATATAAATATGCACCCTGTGATAAAAAAAAAGAGGACAGAAAAAATAGAGGAAAACACCTAGAGATAATAGAGATTGAAAGGAAGAGTATAGAGAAAAATAGGTTCTCACACATAAGGGTTCCGTCAACAACAATCATTGAGGAAGCACTAGGGGAATTCCAAAAGCTAAAAAGGTATGTTACCTCTACACTCTTATTTTTCTCTTTTTATTATACTTTGAAGTTTTCTTCCAAAGATATTATTATTTTTTTACTACATATAAATAATGTTTTTTTAAAATAATAATTATAAACATAGTCTACCGTGTCACGTCAAACATACATTAACGTCGTTGGGTCCAATTTAACGGTAGGGATCTAATTGATGCAATTTTCACAAAATAAGGACTCAATTGAGACGCTGAAAGAGAAGGGGATCTATTTGAGATTCTGGACGAAAATAAACATTAAACCAAAAAAATATCAACTATCTTAAAAATAAAATTTACTTAATCTATCATAAAATAATATTGTACCTAGATAAACAGAAAATCATAACTACATATTCCTACTTTATCTCTATCAAAATCAAACTAAATATTACTAGACCCAAAACTAATAAAATAAGATTTAAACAAAATTATTAATAAAACCCTAAAATTTAAGTTTATCCCAACAGGGTTTAGGACCAAGTCAAGTTGGACTTGTATTGGAACTATGTCATGCTCAGTTGGGTCAATCTAACATTAGGTAGGATCGAGACGGTCCAAGCTTAGGTCAAGTAGAGTTAGCCTGACACCACATTTAATTGAGTTATGTTGGACCCATGTCGAGTTGAGTCCAACTGAGATTATGTTAGGTTTTGCCTAAATTGAGCCAAGTTCTATCTAGTATAAGTCGAGTCAAGCTTAGATGGGATTATACATATAAAGCCAAGTTGGACTAAGTTAAGTTGATGTTCGACGATACATTAGGTCAGGACCATGTCAAACTATTGTGTCAATCTCACTTTAGGTAGATTAGGTTATTCTCGTATAAGATATAATCTAATTGACAAAGTAAATTTAATCTAGATTTAATCTAATTTAAATTGAATTTAAGAACCCTAAATTAATTTAATAGTTAATAATTGATTTGAAGTTTAAATCCAATATATTATTTTGGATTTGAATTGGATATAAGCTCGATTTTGAAAAATCTAAATTGATGATGAATTTTTTCTACACTTTATTTGGAAACTAGAAGAATGTTGAACAATGTTGTGTTTGGTTCGTGTACTTTTACAATTCAAATACAAGGAAGAAACAAATTTGTGCTAAACTTCTGATGAAGAATTTTCATTGAAAAGGATGAATTACAATTTTGTAGATAAGGGGCGCCGTGTATAAATAAATCTCTTCTCTTAAAGAAAGGGAAAAAATCACACTCAACCTCAAGTCAATCCTCAACTCTTTTCACGCAAAAATTAAAAAAAAATAAAAAAAAATGAAAAGCAACTGGTTAGAAGCAATTGCGCATGTGAAAACAAAAAAGGAGGCAGAATGATGAAAAAAAATGAAGAAATTTAGGGTTTGTTAACACTTGGGAAGATCAGCTGGTGGTGGAAGCAACTTCTGATTTGGGAGCTTTCCATCCAAGACAAGCCAGGCCATCTTAAGACCCCAACTTGTGTGCACTTCCAAATGACAATGCATGAACCATACCCCTGCACACATGCAATTTTCTTACATTTCTTCCTTCTTTTTCATATTTTTATAATTTATCAAAACGAAAAAAAAAATACTTTTTGAACTAAAATGAAAATTTAATTATGTAACCAACCTGGATTATCTGCTAAGAATCTGATAGCAACCCATCCACCAGAAGGGACACCAACTGTGTTTCTCTCAACGGGATCAACAAGATTGAAGTTTTTTGGGTCCTTATTTGGGTCAAAGTTCCCAAAACCTTGACCAACAACAAAGAAGTTAAAGCCATGCAAATGGAGAGGGTGACTTTCAGCACCGAGAATGCTGGTGTCCTGCATCACAAGCTCTACACTGGTGTTGAAGGGAAGAACCAACACCTTTGTTCCATTGCTCACCATGGTGTTGTTTGGAGGGGTCCCAGTATAGTTGAATGGAAGCAATGGTTTGGTTGGAAAGTCAGGGGTGTAAACTCCATTGGATTGACCAAAGAAGTGTGCTTGAAGAAGAGCAGTGGTTGGTTGGATATAAGAAACATTGTTGACTGATGCTGAGAACTTTGTTGCATTGGTGGGTCCTTGACAAGTTTGGTTTTTCTGGCAGGGAGTTGTGCCAAGGCCTACTGTGAAGAAAAACTGCTTATCAACTTTCTGTGGTACATTTGCCGGAAATTGAGAGCTAGCTAAGCTACGAAGTTTGTTGGTGAATTTTGTGGCAAAAGAAGTGTCGTTTAGTGCAGGGAGAAGAGGTTTGAGGAGGGGAAGGTTTTTAATTGAAGGAGATGAATGATGAGTATTTAGTGGGGTTTTGTATTCCAAAATGGCAGCCACAGTTGAGTTGTCGAAAGTGCCAAGGCCAGTGGCATATGGTCTGGCAGTCATGAGGAATGTGGCGTTGGGATAGTGAGACTTTGTTTTCAGAAGAACATTAGTGGTTTGTCCAGGTGCAATAAGGAGGGTATTTGTCGTGAAAGGCTTCACATAAACTGCATCTGCTTCAACAACTGTCATTGTGTGATTTGCAATGCTGAAAAATAGCTCATCGTTCAGTGCCGCATTGATGAATCTTAAGAGATAAGTCTTCCCTGGCTTCACCTTCAGCTTGAATGTATCTGTCAACAATGAGATCATACAAAGAATCAAGACATTTAGTTGTGATGATGATTATTTAATTGTGTTGTAAAATTTAGATTGATTAGAATGTGATACCTTTGTGAGAGCAGTTATATAATGGCCCTGGAAATCCATTAATTGTGTAGGCGTCAGAGACATTTGGGCCTCCACCAGTTTGCAGGGCTTGAGTTATGACTGCCTCAGGATCTGCATTCCACCATTCTCCTGAAAAAGATATCATGTGAAAGCATGATTAGTTCATGCAAAGTATGAAAAGGGTATTATTGATTTGTATGGTAATTTTCTCACCAAACAAGATAGGAACTTCCTTGTGGGGTTTAGTGAAAGGATATCGAGCATTGAGTTTGGGAAGAATGATGAGAGGACCATAAAGACTTGCTCTTAGCCATGAAATATGGGCATGCCAAAATAGTGTTCCCCTTTGGCCACTAATGGTGTAATTGTAAACATAAGTTTGACCACTTTGGATGGGGCATTGAGTCACGTATGCTGGTCCATCAGCCCATCCGGATCGAAGCTGTCGAATGCCATGCCTGGTTTTCAAACAATGCCAAACATGTCAAATCAATGAAATTGTTGTTTTATGATCTCAAAACACATTTATTTACCAGTGAATGGTGATGTTGTCGGACACATGGTTGGTGACTTTGATAAGAAGATGGTCTCCCTCCCTTGCCACAATGCGAGGTCCTGGAAACTGGCCGTTCACTGTCACCATGCTCGTTGTGTGGCACAGTCTTGTCACATTTTGGTGCCTTATCTGTGTCACCACAATAACTCAATTTCTCACTCACACAGACAACAGGAAAACAAAAAACAAGTCAATGTGAAGTTCAAAATGGTAATGACTATTGTCAGGAAGTACTTCAAAATGGTAGTGTCTGGTGCTGCCAGCCAGAGAAACCTCAAACATGCAAAATATGATCAACGACAGAAGAAAAACTGAGATTCCAACAAGCAAAACACCCATGTTTGTAAAAGTTTGAAGTGAGAATTGATGAAAATGTGAGAACATGGAAATGGACATTTATAGCAAGGAATGAAATGTGATTAGGTGGAGCAACATGATCTGATTGAAGGAGAAGCTGAATCAATGTCGCTGTATTTTAACAACAATAGTTGTTAGAACTACTTAAGAGTAGTGTCAAAGCCATTCAAATTACTTTGACCCTCTTCTTCTGTAACTCCAACTCCTTAACTAAACAATTTTATAGTTGTTAATCTCATTAATAACTGTCCAAGTTTACATCTGAAAGGAACTCAACTTAAGATTGAGAACATCATTGGTCACATGTAACTCTCTCAACGAATGTTCTTGTTCCCAAAGTAAGCATGTTTCTATCTCAGTCCCTTTCAAAGTTCCAGTCCAGACATTGATGTTATTGTTTTTTATTACCCCAAAACGGAGAAAACACAAATCTAATTTGCATATATACGCCAGATTTATATGTAGCGATTTTCTTCCATTAGACAGATTCGTTGATCAACAACAATGCTTTCTGCCTACGCCTGCATGAAAAAATATGTTAGGTATTAGCATCAATTCAAATATTCATGTAATATTTCACATAGAATTTGTTCCCACGTTTCTTTGTCGTTGTATGATTGGACTTTGGCCCAAACTAAACCACCTTTTCATGTAACAATCCAACTTAACAAAATCAAATCATAGAAAATAGACCATTGAAATATATATATATATATATAAATAAAGTTTACAAAAGAGTCTAAGAAATTACAATCAATTCCAATAAAAAAAATAACAATTACTCAACAATCCAAAATACAGTAAGTGAAAGAATAAGAGAATCATTCATTCTACCTTCCTTTCTCAAGCTCCACTCTATATCTTTTCAAGTTCCCTTTTTTTTCTTCATTCAAATTATAAAGTACCATCAATTTGTTTAAGGAATTTACCATCTTTTTCAATGGTGAAGAATTCTGATTTTTTTCTATGTCTAGTTTCATTTCATGCTTTACTCATAACTCTCATCATGTTCATCATATGTTCTTTAGAACATATATTTGCTCATAGCTTTCCATTTCGCTTAATGGAATGTTGGAAGATCATTTATCACCAGGTTCACCATGTTTTGTAGAACATATATTTGTTCATAGCTTTCCATTTCACTTAGTGGAATGTTAGAAGATCATTTTTGTTGTTTAATTCTCTGCTAATTTATTTTGTGTTGTCTCTGAACATTCAAAATCTATACTAAGGGGATTTTTAATATATTTTAAAACATCAAAATTATTACTCGATAAAAGTTAATATAAAATTATTACTTGATTTTTCCCTATTCATTAAACATATTTTTATATTTTTTATTTAAAATATAAATAATAATTAAATATATTTTTATCATATGAAAGATATATCTAAAACTGAAATATTTCCTAAAATCTAATTTAAATAAAAAATTTATATTAACTAAATGTTCTCAGTATTTCTCCTTGTTAGATATTTATGTGAATGAAAATATCAAATTTGATTTTTCTTCTTGATTAATTTTCAAATTTTTAATTTTGTAACTTTTGTAATTCACATTCTTTAATGAAATCACATCTTTGTTCAATTTCACACTATTTTATTGTATTTCTTCTTTCTATTATTATTGTTGAATAAAGTGAAAAACTTTATTTACGAAATATGGACTAAGTCCAAAAATTAAATAAGAAATAATAATAAATTAACTAAAGATAAAAGATAAAAATAATAACAAATATCCTTGAATCTTATAATGTTCCATGAAGAATGGAACTTAAAGAAAAGAAAGACCATGATCACAATTGAAGAATAATTCAGGAAATTAAATAAATTGTAATTTTATTTTAATTTTATAGAATGTTAAATTCATTAGACGAGCCAATTTGTGTTTGTTGGGTGAGTGTTAGGCAAAAGTCTGCGTTTATAACTTTTGTTTTCTTTAATTGTTATGTGTTATGTCTTTTGGGCTTTGAGCTTTATTTTAAAGTATCTATGTTTTCACTAGTAGAAAAAGACGTTTTTAACGCGTTAAATGCGGTGGCATTTTTGTATCAAAATGCGGTGGCATTTTTGTATCAAAAATACATTTCTATGTATCAAAATGCGATGGCATTTTTGGTCTTACCATCTGTAGTGTGAGGGGGCGGTCGGTCGGGTGAAGAAGGATAGGCAACATGGTAATCGCATAACAGCAAGGGTGGTCGGGCAAGCCAGTGTATCGATCAGGCAAGTTGGCGTACCGAGGAGGGTTTCAGACATGGTATGGTGGATGATTAGTGGATTTGGTGAGCGGATATCACGGGCTCAATGGCAACGATTACAAGTAGTGGGTGAATCTTGCGGGATTATGGGTTAGCGGTTACAGATAGTTAATGCCCATTACTTCGATCTAAGGCCTATAAATATAGAGATATTAGCCAGGTACTCTACTTTTGATCCAATTACGTTTACACTGATTTCATTGTGACTTTGCTGACTTGAGCGTTGGAGTGCTAACGTGCAGATCACAACCGACCGGTCGTAAGCGTGAAAGATCTTCTGAAGCCTACTACAAGGATAGTTTGGATTGTCTTCGGTCTTGAGCCCTTCATCCGAAACACAATCTACTATTACTTGATACGATCTGGTACACTTGTCAGGGGTTTAACAAGTTTTTGGCCCCGTTGTCGGGGACTCGTGGTTTAACTTTTCTAGTAGTGTGAATTTGATTAAATTTGACTTGACTTTATGTTTATTTTATTTTTCTTCTAATAAATGTTTTCTAGGGTTTTGTGCCTAATGTTTGCAGGATGTAGTACGGACAAGAATTTGATTATATGGGCACTCAATTCTACCAAAATGATTCCAACCACTGGTGAGAACCTCACTCATACATGGATCAAAGCCAATTTGGGTAAGCTACCGAGCAACAAATTACTCCACTCAAGGAGAACATAAATTCTAATGACGAATTTCTTCAGCAGATCACGGGTATGAATATATCATTCATCAGAAGTATTGAGGAGATGCGACAACGTGAGTTACGAGAACGTCAAAGACAACAATATCGTCCTTCACTTGAAGAAGTAGAACGTCAAAGGCAGCAATATTCTCCTACACTTGAAGAAAGAGAGAAGGAAGTTGAACAACGTCTTTGGCAGAAACAGTCCTCTATGCCAAGAGAAACGTTGGGGGAAGCTGAACAACGTTTATGGAAAGAACAATCCTCTATGCCAACAGAAACGTTGGGGGAAGCTGAACAACGTTGGCTGGAGGAAATTAAACAACATTGACAGCAACCATCTCCATCAGAAAGTCGTGAAGAGACATTCCAACAAGTAATGCAGAATACTATCTCCTTTTCAGAATGTGATGACGCAAGATGTAAAAGGAAGGAGATAGAATTGGGTTGCGTGACTGCATCTCTGAATGATTCTAGGGTTAGTACTGAAGTTAACCCTAGGGAGGAATGCCAAGCCACTATCTCTCAAATTGATAAGGTTGTTGATGAGGAGAAGATAGAGGAGGAAAAGATAGAGGAAGAAGAAACAAAAAGGTTGAGTGAGGGAGAGAAAGATAAGGAGAGAGAAAAAGAAGTGGTTGAGAGAAAAGAAAAAAAGAAAAAAGTGCGAAAATAAAAAAGAAGAAATCAAGGAAAAATAAAAAGAGAAAGTTAAGGAAGGAAAAGATTGAGAAAAAAAGGAAGAGAGGAAAGAAGAAAAGATCATATAATCAAAAGAAAAATCATAGGAAGGAAAAGAAGTTTAAGTGCTTTATGGAGATCTTCAAGAAATTGGAGATTAAAGTTCCTATGATTGATACATGGAAACAGGTGTTTGGTTCGATCAACTTTTTGAAGAGATTCAACAGGAAGAAGAAAAAGAAAAGAATATCAAGTAAGAAGAATATCAACACCTACTGATGGGTGTTTGCTGGGGGTCATCCCAGTTGTTGTAATATATTAGTTTTATTTTATTTTGGACATGTAATTTTTGGATTTTTAAACAATTTTTGGGTAGCATCTATTGAGGGATGCTAATTTTTATGTATCTACTGAGGGATATAGAAAGGTACACCTACTGATGGGTGTTGGTAAGGATTGCACTTACTGATGGGTGCTAGAAAGGTTTGGGTCAAGCTCATGACGTTAAACAAGCGCTACCTGGGAGGCAACCCAGTTGATTGATTTATTATTGTTGCATGTTTTAATATTGTTCTAGTTGCATTTAAGGCTTAATTGTTGCATAAGTGAGTAAAGTGAGTAGGAATTGTATTTAGGGTTTAATTGTAGCATTTTAGAAAATTCATTCTCTATCACTTTTGCATCATTCATAATCCAGGTTTGGGGTTTTTGAGAGAGCACTACATTTTGGTTTCATCCAACATCAATTATAAGAATTTTGCATACATTCAAGGTTTCTCCACCCCAAGGACAGGTTGTTATTGCTGAGATGATCATAGGCATGTACGACACACCTCCTGCTCATAGGTGGACAATGGATGAGTTCAACAACAGAGTGGCTTGGCCAGAGCAGGCACAGGGGAGTGGAGCTTGAGCAGCTGAAGCTCCAGTCAGGGAGGATGATGACAAGGATGATAACTTTGAGGATGCAGAGGCTGGAGAGGATGAGGACTCCGATGACGTCATGGAGTGATATGGCATCTACTGATGGATGCCAGTGCTTAGAATACGGGTTTTATCTTTCACTTTTGTACTTTGAATTTTTAGAATAGGTTGAATTCTGTTGAGTAGTGTAGGTGTCTGTGCTTGGCTTGAACACCTTTTCTGATTATGGTTTGACTTGATGATATTGCATGATGAGTTTATTTGATGATGATTGGATGTGGATGACGATTGAGTTTGTGTTGCATGCTGATATACAAGTGAATGGTTCACTAGCTATGTGAACAGATGTGTGATGATTTATGATTGTGATTATGATGCTAAGCAGGGTGTATGAATGATGTTTGAGAAAAGCACAACTGTGTGAGGTATTGAACACCAGAGTGTTTATTGATATATGTGTTATTCATATGGAAGCATGAATGATATTGCCTAAATCTTTATGATTGATTGAATTGCATGTTTATGTCATATGATCAAGGCCACTTTTGGAAGCCATTCTTAGCCAAATATTAACCCAAAGAAAAGAGAACCATGTGTTCTATCCTTTTTGAACCCTAGCCTTGAAACAGGATGAAAACCCTTGCTTTGAAATTTTTTACCTTAATTTGGGTTGAGAATAATTGTATGATATTGCCAAAGTTCAAGTTTGGGGTTGTTGGGGAAATTGAAAGGCAAAAGAAAGGCATTGAGCTCAAGTGTTGAATGAAAGAAAAACATGAGAAAAGAAAAGAGAAGAAAAGAAAAAGCATGAAAGATGAGCTCAATGTAAAAATAAAGAGAAAAAGGAAAGAAGTTGGGAATGAGTGAGATTGGTTAAAAAGAGAGTTTGTGCTTTAACTTTGAATGTTAAAATAACTCTCTTAACTCAAGGATTTTATGTTCTAGAAAAACCAATTTTTCCTGTTAACCCAGCCTCATTATAAACCTTGGAAAAGTCCTTGTGATGACATTTGTATGTGAGAATGTTGATTTTAGTAGATGAAAGGCAATTTTGTTTCATGTGATATGTGAATAGCAGAGAGATGGAGGGACCTCTTAAACACTTGAGTGATTGAGTGAAACACTTGCTTGGAGAGGATTAATAAATTATATGGTTACATCTTGCTTAGTGGATTGATCATTCATAAGTAGAGCATCTGTGGAAAAGTATGTGATTATGTGAACTAAATTGAATAGAAGCATGTATGCATCTTGATAAGATTCCACTGAAAATCTGAATTGACTAATTCTTGTTGTGAGAAAAATGAATTTTGAAAATGTTGAACTATTTTGATGAAAAAGTGGAAAGCTAAGTTTTGTTTTGTTTGCTTGAGGACAAACAAAGTGCTAAGTTTAGAGTTGTGATAACGGTTTAAAAACCATTATTTTTATACTTAAATTTGATATCAAAACACACCCTTTATGGCTTAGAATGAGCTTAGAATCAAGTAAAACACTTAGTTGAGTCACATGAGAGTCAAAAGTTGTTTTTAGAGATATTATGCTTGTTTTGCATTGTTTTGCAAGGTTTTGATGAGAATTGAAGATGGAAGTGAAGAAGGGAGGACTTAGACTCAAGAAAGAAGGAGAAAAAGGAAGAAAAGAATAGTCAAAGTCACCGCTCAGCGCTATTTTCCAGCGCTGAGCGCCAGATTCGAGGGAGCAGCCACTGCCTCTCGCTCAAGCGGTGTCGCTGAGCGTACAGGCGATTTCGAGGCAAACCGCTGAGTTGTCCGACGATTTGGAGGGAAACCACTGAGCGACCAAATTAGGCGCTGAGCGATGGAATGCTGGGCTTGGGCTTAAATTCTGTTACTTTTATGCGTTATAAATAGCCCTAGTGCGACCTTCAGAGTATTCTTTTTGCAGGCAGAGACGTCCAGAGCACTTCTACACTCCTTGGAGGCAGTTCCTTGGATGCTTAGGCTCCAATTTATCAAATCTAGGGTTTACTCTTCCATCTTTTCCATTAATTCCATCTAGTTTCACCATGCTTATGGTGAACTAAACCATTTTCTTGTTGGGGAACAATGTAATCTTTTGAAACTCTCTTATATTGAAATTCTTGTTTTATTCATATGCTTATATTATCAGTTGTTGGGTTTCTTATCTATGCTCAATGCTTTTATCATTTAACTCATTCGGTAAGAAGATATTTGCATTTGTCGATACGGAGACGTATGGGGAAGTCATGAACTGATAGGGAATTCCTTGATTAAGCAATACTACCTAGAGATAGGGGTAGGACGATCAATTGTATTTTCTTCTGTGATATATGCATTGCTAATCACTTAGGGAGACTAGAGATAATAAACTAGTAATTAGTAATAGGCTCTTTTCGCCGAGAGATCGGGATTAGGGTAGGCAAAGAAAGTTTGCATGACAATTAGATAATAAAACGAATTAAATAAGAAAAGTAGATATAAGAGGGCGGATAAGATGAAATTGTAAACCCCAACAACTCCATTCGTTCATATCTTTTCTTTGCCAATTGAATCACTTGCATTTGCATGTTTATTTTCGTTTTGCATACAACCACAAAATTATTTCTTTTTCAAGTCTTATAAGATTAATTTACATGAAAAATAAGGCCTAAGAGTCCTTTGGGAGAACGATATTTGGTCTTACCATCTATTATTACTTGATACGATTTGGTACACTTGCCAGGGGTTTAACACCCAACCCAGAAGATTTCCCTAAGCAAAAAAACTAAGAGGTTGCTCCATATAAATCTCTTCTTAAAAATGACCATTAAGGAATGCATTGTTGACATCCAGTGGATAAAGAAGTAATTGTTGAAGAGCAATCAGGTTAGAAATAAACTAACAAAAGTCATATTTGCCATAGGAGAAAAAACATATATAGACAGGTCAAACGCAAAGGTGATAGAAGGGAAGTCCGAAGAGACAGCAGCGGAAGAAGACATTGATGAACCGAAGATATATACCTTAAAAATCCAAGATTCTCCAATCAAGGCACTTGAAAGAGGAAAAAAATGACATCGACGCTTTGAATAGCTGCTTGAAAGGAGACGAGATGTGTGACTATGCACGACGAACCTGAAAGAGGAAATAGAGCAACCTCGATGCTCTAAATCGCTACTTGAGAGGAGATGAGACATGACACCATGCAAGACGAAAAATGAAACAAATCAATAACTTCAAAAGGCACCATTGAGAGCATGTAAGAGCTTCGATGAAGGCGTCGTTGACAACACAATGGTTGCTTGGTTGAGACAATCAAAATTGTGTGATCGTTGGTCAAATCTAGAACTTCGGTAGTGGCAACAATAGACGACGACAGTAGATGATGGCGCCACCGACAACGGTAGATGGCACCACCGTTAGCAGCGGTGGGTGTAATGGCATAGACAACTGAAATTTTTTCCTCAAAAGAACATGGCTCTAGATACCATGTTTTAAACTATATGCGAGATTAATCTCCCTCTTGTTGAATATAAATACACATAGGGTCCTTTATTTATGATAAAAGAAATATAGGCTAAGCCCAAAATATAAATAAGAAATAATAACAAATTAACTAAAGATAAAAGATAAAGATAAAGATAAGATAAGGATAATATATCTAAAAATTATCATTTTCTTTGTCTATTCTGGATTCCATGATGGTAACACTGGACCTTGATAGATATTAGAATATTGTTCTTCATCTATTTTCTCCTCTTGAACATCAAATATTATTGTTTTAACTCATCTTTTTTTTTTATATACTTATCTTTAGTAGTGTTTTATATATTAAAATTTTTTATTTCTTATCAAAATATATGATATGTCAACTAGAAAATATGAATCAAGCTATTCAAAACTCTAGAAAAAGAGAAAACTTCATGTTTTACTTGCATAATAAAAATGAGCTATGGATAATTTATGAAAATAGATAAGAAAAAGAGTTAAATATACTTTTAGTTTCTTAACTATCAAGCGATTTTATTTTCAGTCCTGTTTCAAACTTTGGTACACTTTGATCCTTCTCTTTAAAGAAATTATAATTTTTCGTCAAAAGACCGACAACTTTAAAAATCAAGCTGAGGTGGTTAACGTCATTTTTTTTTTTTCTGACACTGAGTTAATCTTTCCCTGTTTCTCTCCCTCTGTCTCCTTCTTTGCCTCTGAACTTCCCCCACCTAGCGAACTTCCTCCCACGCGCAGCCTCCCCAGCGGCATGTGACATCCAAGCGGCAGCGAAGGCGGCGCACATGGAGCCATCCTCCCTCTCATCCTTGGTCTCGACGATGGACCTGTAATGGGCTTATCCAGAGATACACATGTTACATTCAAGCTTTTTGCGCTCATTACTTTCTCTTGACTTGTTGGTGATGCCTTCTTCTGTAACTGTTAGGACCAAAAACAACTGGTGGAAATATCTCTCATTTATTGGTTGGAATTCTACAAAATGACAATATAAGACCACTACAAGAACCTACAGGTAGCAATCTGATACCGATACCATCATCCAGATGCTAACGTATGAGGGTTGTAAATCTGCTCAGGGGCTTAGCATCTTATAATCCTTATTAATATGTGAATAAAATTATCATCAATTGCAAATGATTAGTTTCACGAATGCAGCTTTGGAGTTATCAGTTTTTTTCTAGAAATTAAATATACTATCTCAGGTGCTAATGATATTGTTTGACATATAATCCTGATTTATGTTGCAAGTGTCTCTTGTGCTATGGTTATTCTTGGTATTAGTATGATTTCCTTTTTCTAAGGTGGAGACAATGTGTGATCTCACACCTTATTTAGTTATGAAAAATGATGGGGCAGGGATCAAATTCCATACCACATGTTAGATGGAAGTACTTGAGGGGTATTATATCTTTAACACAGAATTATTTTTTCCGAGCTTCTAATGTTTACGATATTGCTTTTGCAATTCTCGTTCATTTTCTCTATATATCTGCCTTTTCCCTGTTTCATCTATTCCAACTTATTCTTATTCTGCTTGAAAATTGCATTTGTGTCTTTTTCTAGGACTTACATTTGGCAGTAAGACAATAAGAAGAACCAAGAACGCCAGGGGACAAAGAAGAAGAACCTAGTAATTCCACACCAGACCCTCCAAGGCAATGTCTCGTTCCGCGTCAAAATCAAAGGGTGGTGGCTCATACATCCATGTGTCCACCGAGTCCACAAAAACGAACTCCTTTTCCAACTCTACACACCCGTCATCGGTGCTTTCCAGGGACAGGAGTTCAACTATTTGAGTCAACTCGTCTAAGGCAGGGGACAGGTCCATTGCCGACACCAAGGACGAGAGGGATGATGGCTCCATGTGCGCCGCCAGAGAGGCCGGGCGTGGAGGGAGTTCGCCAGGCGGGGGAAGTTCAGAATGGCGGCAGAGGCCTTGATGCTGAGGGCGACCACGTCGTGAGCTCTCGCCACCATCTCCGGTGTCGAGAATGTGCCTAGCCATATTCGCGACTTCTTCTGCGGCTCGCGGATTTCCGACACCCACTTCCCCCAATTCCGCATCTGCACGCCACGGTACACTGGATGCTTGCTTGAGTCGCGAATGCGCTTTATCTTCTTGCTCTCTCGCCCCGCCTTGGTCTCCAACGACATCGTCTTCTTCGCTGAAACTCTCATTCTTTATTGTTAAAGAGAACTAAAGAAGAGTGGAAGAAGCTCGGCGTCAGATGCAAGCATGGAGACCGAGGGAGAGAAGAGGGAGAGATTGACTCGTCAGACAAAAAAAATGAAGTTAAGCTTATTTTTAACGCAGTTGATTTTGTTTAAAGAAAAATTATAATTTTTTTAAAAAGAGCGATAAAAGTATACCAAATCTTAAAAGAAAAACGAAAAATAAAATCACTTAAAATATTAAAAATATATTTAACTCTAAAAAATAATTAAAAAAATGCATGTGGATGTTCTTGAAATAAACAAAATAATAACAATATAATATACTAACAAAGAAAAATAAGTTAGTGATGAAGATAATTATGATTCATCAATCTGTGATAACAATGACGAGATTGAGAGACCAAATAATGATTATATTGGTGATGAAAATATATATGATCCAAGAAAATGGAAGAATATTAATACAAATTTAAGAAATTTATTAAAAAACCTTATTCAAATCAGTAATATAAGTTTTTCAAAACATAAATATTCTAAGAACTTAAAAAAATTTTAAAACTTGAAAAATCTTTGAAACATGATCATTTGTTGGATGTTGATGGATTAGATTTATTTGCATAATTAAATATAAAAAAAGATATAATAGAATTTATATGTCTATTATCTCTATCTCATTCCTTAAGTTTTAGATAAGACAATTTAAGATAATGATTTATTTATTTGATAAATTTAAAATTTTTTAAAATAAAATGAATTTTTTTATGAGAAAATTAAAAAGAAATTAAAATTCAGCAATTTTGAAAAGGTGTTTCAAAATAAATAAAATAATTAAATTTGAAATTCATTAAAGAACATATTTAGAACTAATCATTCTTACTTTATATATATATATATATATATATATATATATATATATATATATATATATATATATATATATATATATTGCAAAAAGAAAAAATATGTTAAATATTATTAAATATTTGAAAGTTGCTGTTTAATATTTTATAATATAAATTTCTTTTTTTACATCAAAACATTGTTTTACGAATATTGTAATGAAATAGTTTAGATATCTTATACAAATAAATATAAATGTCAATTAACTAATAAATATTTTCTTCGGAGACCGTTAACCTTAATTTAGATCATTCAACAAATCACCTTTAAGATCAGTTAGCCAAGAAACAAAATGGTCAATCATGAATATTAACTTTAATTCTAATCAACTTTAAAGATTTACAATCAGACTATTATTAAACCGGTGTTAATAAAAAAGTTTCCTCTACATGTTTGCAATAAGAAAGTAGTGATTAGAATTTACTATGTTATTAATGTCTGAACTGGCAAATGTTAAGCTCACTTTGATATCAGAATTTCTTTTACAAGTACTTTTCTTTTTCAAGAATAAGAGAATCATTCATTCTAACTTTGCTCAAGCTCCACTATATTTCTTTGCAAGTTCTATATTTTTTTCTTTTAAATTATAAAGAACCATCAATTTTGTTTAAGGAATTTACAATTTTTTGAGTGTTTGGTTCCATTTGGTGCTTTATTGATCACTCTCACCATGTTCTGTAGAACTTATATTTGCTCATAGTTTTCCATTTCACTTATGTGGAATGTTAGGAAGATTATTTTTCTTTATCTAATTTTTTTTAATTTTTTGTGTGTTATTTTTATAAACCATAGACCTTAAATTCTAAATATTCATTATACATAAATATTGATATGCTAAAAAAATTTTAATATATTTTAAAACATCAAAAATAGTACGCAGTAAAAGGACAATATAAAAACTTTTGGAAAAAGAAATTCAAATTCATTGTTTTTCTTGATATTCCTTGTCCATTAAACATATTTTTAATTTAAAATCTAAATAATAATTAAATATATTTTGATTGTTATATGAAATATATATCTAATACTGAAATATTATTATTTTAATTCATTTTTTTTATATACTTATCTTTGGTAGTGTTTTATATATTATAATTTTTTTATTTCATATCAAAATTGTGAGCGTTTGCAAAAAGAGAGAAAACAAGAATTCCATACAAAAGCGAAAAATTGTGAATGAATTCAAACAAAGTATTTTGAGTTACAGCGGAAGCAAACTATATACAAAGGAAAAACAAAAACAAAAATAATAAACTATTCAAAAATATACTATAACTCTATAACCGAACGGTTTCCATGTTTTCACTGTTCGGTGGTATTAAGCCTCTCGGCAACTTCACGCCTATAACTGTTTGGTAGTCTACAGCTATTTTGCCTTCAATTTTTCGGTAGCTTGGTAACCTTATTGTCTACAGCCGTTCGGTAGCCTTCAGTCATTCTGCCTTCAACCGTTCGGTAGCTTGGTAACCTTACTGTCTACAGTCGTTCGATAGTCTTCATCTCCCTTATCGCTCGACATGTTCCTGTTTTCTACTGTTCGTTAACAACAGAAGAAGAGATCTGTGAAGATCTCTATCATCGTCTCTCAAGATGAACATGAATATTATGCATGTTTAGCTTGGAAGTAATAGTGTTAAAAGGAGAAGGATAAAGAGACTTGTTGAAAACGTCTGCAACTTGATTGGTAGAAGACACATGGAGAAGCTTAATGAGACCATCTTGAAGCTTTTGTCTAGTAACTTGTTTGGTTCTTTCATGAAAGGTAGGATTCTTGGTAATGTGAATACTAGAATTGTTGTCACAATACACTGAGTAAGGAGTCGGACATGGTATATTCAGATCTTTTAAAAGATATTGCAGTCATTGCAGTTCACAAGTTAGAGAAGCTAAGGACCTATATTTGGCTTCAGAAGAAGATTTGGAAACGGTGGTTTGTTTCTTTGACTTCCAAGAAATAAGAGCAGTTCCAAGAAAGACAAAGAAACTAGAGATGGATCTTCTAGTGGTAGCACAAGTAGCCCAATCAAAACCAGAGTATGCATGAATGCGGAAGGAATTATCAGTAACATATAATAGACCAGAACCAGGAGCATTCTTTAAATATCTAATGATCCTCATGGCTTGTTGCATATGAGGTTGGCGAGGAGTAGAAACAAACTGACTAAGTTTTTGGACGAGAAAAGCAATGTCGAGCCGCATATTAGTGAGATAGAGTAATTGTCAAATAAGACGTCGGTAAGAAGAAAGATCTGTGAGAGGGATACCTTCATCAGCATGAAGTTTAACAGGAGGATCAGCAGGTGTTGGAGCAGGTTTACATCCAAACATACCAGCTTCAAAAATCAATTCAAGACACTATTTTCTTTGATTGATACATATTCCAGCTTCAGATCTAGCAATTTTGAATCCTAGAAAATATTTGAGATCTCCAAGATTTTTAATGTGAAACTTGTTGTGGATGTGATCTTTGACAGTAGTGATTTCAGACAAGTTATTTCCAGAGAGAAGGATATCATCAACATATACCAGAATAATGGTGATAGTAGAGGGAAAATGTTTGATAAATAAAGAGTGGTCGACAGAGCTTTGTGTAGACCCGATAGAAAGTAATTCTAATGTGAGTTTGTGATTCCAATTTCTGCTGGCTTATTTTAAACCATGAAGAGACTTTTAAAGCTTGCAAACAAGATCAGGAGTAAACAGACAAAGACCAGGGGAGGCTTCGTGTATATATCTTCAGATAAATCACCATGAAGAAAGGCATTGTCAACATCTAACTGGTGAAGAAACCATTTGTTGATGGCAGTAAGAGCAAGAACAAGATGAACATTGGTGATTTTAACAACAGGGGAAAAAGTTTCATACTAATCCAATCCTTCAGTTTGAGTGAAACCTCTTGCCACTAAACGAGCTTTATATCTGTCAATGGAGCCATCCACTTTATGCTTGATACGATATACCCAACGACAGCTGATGGGTTTCTTACCAGTAGGGAGATTCACCAAAGTCCATGTTTCGTTTCTTTCAAGTGCAGAAAGTTCAGAATTCATAGCCTGTTGCCAACATTCAAACTTGCTGGCCTCTTTAAAGGAAGATGGTTCAACTTGTGCAGAAATATTATGACAAAAAGAAGCATGGTTAGAAGAGCAATTATCGTAAGAAAGGAACAAATGCATAGGATACGGGGTAGTATGGAATGAGGTAATGCTAGAAGTAGTACCACAATAGTAATGATCTAAATATTTAAGTCTACTTTTGTTTCTAAGAGAAACTCTTTGTTCAACCGTAGGAATAATGATACTATCAAAAGTACGATTAGAAGTATTACTAGTTGGATAATTTAGGGCAGTGGAAACAGGTGTCATATTTGGAAAATAAAAAAGAATAACATAAGAAATATAATCATGTGTATGAGAGGAAGGTGAAGTTAAAGAAGTTTAATAGGGAAAAATATGTTCATGAAAAATGACATTTCGGCACATCTTGGCCTTCGACACGCCCTAGCCCATCTCGACCTTTCGTTTGAGCTGGCTTTGGTTCGAATTGACCATCTTGACCTTCCTCCTGGGCCAACCTTTTCGACTATCAACTTAGACACTAGCCTATCTAGTTCTGCAGTACGGTCAAACCATCTCAGCCTTCGGCCTGGGTCGGCACGTCTTGGCCTTGACATAGGTCAGCTCGTCTCTACCTTTCGCTAGGGTTGACCCGTGTCAATCTTTGGTTCTGACCGACACGTCTCAACCTTTAGCTTGAGCCAACTCGTCTTGATCTTCGGCTCGAGTCGGCTTGTCTCAACCTTTCAACCCGAATCAACCTGTCTCGATCATTGGTTTGGGTCAGCCTGTCTCAACAATCGGCCTAGGTTAGTCCGTCTAGTCCTTCAATATGGCTCACTCGTCTAAACCATTGGCCCTGGTCAACACTTATTAGTCTTCGTCTCAAGTCGACTTTTTTTTTGACCCAGACTCAATGTATTGTTTTTAAGAGTTAATTAAAGTCTTTTAGTGAGTGAAACTCACCTTAATCCTAATCTTAACTCACTCGAAAGAGAGTTTTAAAAACTGCTATTTTTTTAGTTCTCATTTAGGAAACTCATAAAAAAAAGCTTAATAAACGTGAATTAAGACCGATTCATGGATTATTGGCCAAAATGGCACTTCCAACCACGACACAATTTTTTTATTGAGAGAAGAGATAAAAAATGTCTTATGTTATGCCTAAATTAAATCAGAAAAAACGAACTAACCAAATACAAAACTTGCCAAGTTTGAGTAAAGAAAACTAATTCTTCAGTGTATATACTCTCAGCCTTGTAGAGGAAAAGAGGTAATTAGCTTATCTAATTTTACTTACACACTTTACTATAGTGATTAAGTACTTAAAGAACTATTTCTAGAATTCAGGTGACAAATGAAATAGGAACAATTCTACAAAACAAGCTTAGAAGGTAAAGAGATACAAAATTTATAAGACAAAACTATATGAAATTTAAAACAAATTAAAATGTATTAAAACAACGATAGGATAACCAAAAACGAATTTAAAATATGAGATACAATAAGATTAAAACAAAGATATAAAAACCTTAGAAGAAAAAGTCTACTTAAATAATTAAACAACATAGAATTAAACCTATTAAGAGACTACAATCGGTAAGAGATTAAGACAACCAAAATTATGAGTTCATTTTTCAAATCAAATGAATCATTAGAGCAATGTGTTCTTAAACCTTTTTGTGGGACTTGTTAACTATAATATTGAAGAAGGATAACGTGACAATTCACGCGTTTAATTAGCATTATATTGAGAATAAGTTATAACTTAAATATCCTTAAAAACATAAGAAAATTTATAATAACTTACGCAATTTACTCAACTCATTGAGTTAGATTTCCTTAACTATTGTAAAATTATACAATAGATAGATTGGATGAATATTCAGATGTTGAAATTTTAATCTAATAATTATAAAAAATTTAAATCTCCTTTCGATATAGATAGATGAGTAAGAATAAAGTAACTTTTTACTTTTTACAATTATAATTAATATAAATACTCTAAAATTGTTTTAATATATCATTAAATTTAAAATAAATTATATATATATATATATATATATATATAAGAGTATGGTAACTCAAATAACAATGAGTTTATATGTCTATTTTTTATATGATATTTAATTTTATCACTTTTATTTTTACATTTAATTATGTGTGTTTGTTTGTGTGCAAAACTGTAAGAACCTAGAAAACAAAGTATTAGAGTAAATAGGTGTATTAAAATAATGAGACGAAAATTTTTTATTTTAAAATAATCTTATAATATAAATAGAACTTTCTAAAGTTTGGTTCATTATCTAAATCACCTATATCTCTCTAGAACACTATTCTCCTAGAGTTCTCTGACTTCTTTCTACAAATTCTCACACTTGGGCTGTCTGTTTAACGATCAGGAGGTACCTAGACGATCATGGCGTCAAGGGCTACACATCTGACCGATCAATTGGGCGAATTGAACGGGTAAGTAGTTAACTCCTTTTCTTGAGCGTCTAGGGTTCTTGAGCATGCAAAATGATTCTGTTTGCATGGATCAAGAGTTCCTTTCTTCCAATTTCTAGCTCACTTTAAGTTCTAAGGTTGGTTTTCCATCACCAATTGGCGATTTGTAGGCATTTCTAGAAATTCCTTGTAGTGCAAGCAAGCAATTGGGGTTTCTATGAGCTGTTCTAGTTGATTGAGGTAAGGGAAGCTAGATACAGTGTAATTGTGATAAAATTTGTGTTTGTATGTTAAATTTTTGAGTATGGTGTTATTTGAATGGAAATTAGGTTTTTAGTAGACAATTCATGTTTAAATTGACTATATTTGAGTATTATGTGTTGAATGATGCATATGAACAAATCTGAATGTTGATATTGTGGTGCGATGTATTTTATGCTAGAAGTCTGAGATATGAAGGTTTAGTGATGAGTAGACATAGTTTATAGTTGATTTTAAGTGATTTTAGAGGAAGTGGGGTAGTGAAAATGAGAATTAGAGGTTAGATGCTCAATTGTATTGTAGGAGCAACTTTGGTAAGTCAAATGTGACTTGTTTGAGCCCTTAAGTTGGTAAAAAATGTATTAAAAGTGGTAGATTAGAAATTGGGTCTATAAGTTGGGATTTTAGAGTTCTTAAAGTAGGAATTGGTCCATAAACACTTGAGAATGATGGTAGGAAGGTTTAGAAACGTTTGGTCAAGTCTAATTAGGCATATAACACAAATTAGGATGCTTAGAAGTTGGGAGAAATAGTTAGAATTGGTAAACTTGGGTTGAGTTGCATAATTCTGCAGAATTCGTGCTGCAGAATTATGCAGACTCGCTGAGCAAACAAATTCACACAACGAGTGGTCAGGGTGAGTTGCTCTCTGTTTGAGCAATTTGCACAGCGAGAAAATGCTTTGTGCGAATGGTTGTAGGGTTTGCTCTCTGACTGATGATTCGCACAACGAATTTGTGCGCTGAGTGCCTGATGGTGGTCTAGGTCATTGCCAAATATATTCGAATAGCGAGGGGGTGCGCTCTGCGAGTTCTTGGGGAGTCTGGACCACTGTCTAGACTTTCGCATAGCGAATTAGGGCGCTATGCGAGGGGTTGAGGTTTGGTACTTCTGAAAGTCTATTCGCATAACGAGATTGGGTCGTTGTGCGAGAAACATCTGGATTCGCTATGCGAGAGTGTGCGCTGAATGAATGGTCCAGGTTTTAGTTCACTCTTTTCTTCTTTGTTTTAATTTGATCTAAATGAAGTGTTGAGTACATTGTGAAGTATGGTTGAGTGTGTCTTACATTATATAGTTGATTATTGCCATGAGTATGTTTCCAAGTGAAAGTATATGAATTCTAAGTGGTGAAAGTAAGTTTCAATGTGGAATCTCTTGGTGATATCCAAGTTTGTTTAAAATAAACGCAGGAGCTTAGTCTTTGGGGTTATCCTGAAACTTCAATAGTCTTTTATTCTCAAGTAGAGAGGATTGAACCATGTCGTGAGGAGTAGCAGGAGGTCTTAGTCTTGGGGGCTTCCAGTATCCCTCATGGCCCAAAACAGACTAACCTTGTGAGTGTGGTAGGGTGAAATATGTTGGCAATGACTTTGCAAAGTAGTAGTGGCCACCACAAATGCACAACTCGTCATAGCTCGACAATCATTCTAAGTCCAGACGGTGAAGTCTAGGTCATTATATGGTAGGATGTTTGAATGAGTTATTTGCATGAATATTTAGGCATATGTTATAGGCTATGTGATTGTATAAATTCTTTTATATCTAGCTTACCCTTTTTGTTTGTGATTGTATTTTGTATGTGCGGTGTTCTTTCCTTTGCAATGATCATCCTGTGGGTGTGAGTAGAGGAAGATGAGGTGCCTTTGGAGCAGGCCTTGGATGGCGAGGATGCAGTAGCTTAGTCTAGTTAGAATCTTAGGGCGTATAGTTTTGAAATACTTAGATGTATATATGAGGTTTTAAATTCTATGGTTATTTTGGATAACAGTAAGGTTTATACTTTATATTATAGTCGGATAACTATACTATCTTATCATGTATGTGACGACTCTTTTATATAGTTTCTACTATATATTTTTGGGATATTATATTAATGGTATAAGAGCAGTTCTTTCCTTAGGAATCATGTAGGTTGTAAGTGTACCTTGCTTGTGCCTGTGTATTCTTAGATGTGTCTAGTGTTTATCCTTGTCTCTTTGAGTTAGACTGATGGTTTTTCTCTCTGTATAAGCAGAAGATGGAACCTAGGCCTCCTCCTCCCCCACCCACTAATCCTGATGCGCCAGATATGATGAGAATGATGGAAGCAGTGTTGACTGCTATGCAACAATAGAATGCTGCTTTGGTGCAGCAAAATATTGTAGACTTGCAGCAGTTGGAAGCTGCTAAGGTATCAGTTGAGACATCCCAAAGGCAGTATATGGATTTAATGGCAAGTGGCTCGGCTACAACATGTCCTTCTTCATCCAGTCATTCTCAGGAATGGAGCTTGGAGAGCTTCCTGCAACATCATTCGGCCAAGTTTAATGGCAAATGAGGTCCAGATGAAGTTGACCAGTGATTTAAAGAAATGGAGAGAATCTATAACGCCAAGAGGTGTCCAGAGGAGAATAGGTTGGCTTTCTCAGAGTACTTACTATCTGGGGAAGCTAGCCATTGGTGGAGCAACACTAGATCATTGTTGGAAAGTACTAGTACTCAGATTTTTTGGGAGGTGTTTAAGAAGAAGTTTTACACAGAGTATTTCCCAGACAATGTGAGTTTTGCCAAGGAGGTAGAGTTTATTCAGTTGGTGCAGGTGAATATGTCTGTATCAGAAATGAGGTGCCTCTAGAGCAGGCCTTGGATGGCGAGGATACAACAGCTTAGTCTAGTTAGAATCTTAGAACGTATAGTTTTGAAATACATAAATGTATATATAAAGTTTTAAATTCTATGATTATTTTGGATAACTGTAAGGTTTATACTTTATATTATAGTCGGATAATTGTACTATCTTATCATGTATGTGACGACTCTTTTATATAGTTTCTATTATATATTTTTGGGATGTTATAAAACAATTAACCATGAAATTTATTTGGGCTTGTCCGTGTAACACTTTCTACACGTGAAACACACTTACAAAAAAGGTTATTTATGTATTTCTAAGGAATGATGTTATTTGACAATGTATAAGATTCTTTATAATATATAAGGTTATTTAATCATTTCTAAGAATATCATTAAATACTTTTTATACATATATTGTAATAGTCTCCAAATAAATTATATTTGATAGTTATTATTAGGGGATGGCAAAAAAATTCGCGCCCGCGGATATCCGCGGATAAAATCTGCAACGGATAGTTGATACCCGCGGATATTTACTACCCGAAATCCGTGGATTACGGGTATTTTAATACCCGCTTATAAACGGGTCGGGTGCGGGTATTTACTATCCGTACCCGCGGATATCCACTACTCGCAAAAAATAAAAATAAAAATTTAATTTTTATTTTATTAAGTTAAATTTAATTAAAATTAACATTAATTTTTATTTTACAAGGTTAAATTTAATTAAAATTGTACACCGATCGGAATTAATTGTCATTTATGAACAATTAATAGGTCAGATTGCCTTACTTCTTACAAAATATATTATTGATTATTGGGTTTGATTGCCTAAAAATATACTCCATTACTTAATAGTTGAGATTCTCTTACTCTTTACAAAATATACGTATTAATTTGATTGCCTAAAAATATATTGTATTAATGGTTAATCAACGAGCTTGCGTGTCATAAGCTCTATAAATATAAAATATTGATGTCTAGGTACAATCTTCCTCTTTTATCCTAATAAAATTTAGACATTTTTATATCTTGAGCGTCATAGTGTCTTCTGCACGTCAACAACCCATCGGAGATGACATTCTCAAATGACATTCTCAAGAAGGATGGAAGATCAAAAGAGAACAAAGCAAAGAAGGACAACTGACCATCAGACCAATTCAACCGAAACAAAAATTAAATTAAATTTATATTTAATTTAATTTATTATATTTTATATAATTTTTTGTAATTCTCTTTAAATTTTATTTTAATAATTTATAAAAATATATTTTTTTAAATATTTGTGGATATCAGCAGATATCCGCGGGTTTTAAAACATATGCGGATATTTTTTAAGCGGATATCCGTACTGGTAACAGGTTGGATAGCGAGTGAACTTTTTTTGTCGGGTCGGGTTGTGGGTAAGTACTATCCGTATCTGACCCCTTGCCATCCTATATGATCATGTATTAAATATAATAGTGAGCTTTTGTACCTGGGATGATTAAAATCATACATTCCTCACTGAGATGAAATAATATTACAATATTGAAAGCAAATATGTTATTGTTGGCACACCTAATACTCTTTCCACACTTTCACCCCATTTCCGCACAAGGAAAAAAATGGAACTAGTGACAGTGAGTTAGGCCATGAAGAATCACAAAAAGGGCCATTTGAAGGAGAAAAAGATAGAAAGGAAACACCAAAAACATTCAGAAAGCTAAGTTGTGGTGAATATGTATTCAACACTTCGGAAGATCAGCTGGTGGGGGAAGCGGCTTCTGAGTTGGAAGTTTTCCATCCAACACTATCCATGCCATCTTTAGACCCCAACTCGTGTGCACTTCAAGATGGCAATGCATGAACCATACCCCTGCAATCCATGAATTATTTATAATCAAAATCTTAGTATTCTTATATTATGTTTGGAGTATTCATTTTATGTCTGTGTTGGACCCTTTAACTTTTTGTGTATTTTGTGAGGAACCGTTTCAATTAACTGTTAGCCCATAATTAACATTACAGAAGGGAATAATATCACTTACCTGGGTTATCTGCTAAGAATCTGATAGCAACCCATCCACCAGAAGGGACACCAACTGTGTTTCTTTCAACAGGATCAACGAGATTGAAGCTTTTTGGATCCTTATTTGGGTCGAAGTTCCCAAAACCTTGACCAACAACAAAGAAGTTAAAGCCATGCAAATGGAGAGGGTGACTCTCAGCACCGAGAATGCTGGTGTCCTGCAACACAAGCTCTACACTTGTGTTGAAGGGAAGAACCACCACCTTTGTTCCATTGCTCACCATGGTGTTGTTTGGTGGGGTGCCTGTATAGTTGAATGGAAGCAATGGTTTGGTTGGAAAGTCAGGGGTGTAAACTCCATTGGATTGGCCAAAGAAGTGTGCTTGAAGAAGAGCAGTGGTTGGGAGTGTGAAAGACACATTATTCACTGATGCTGCAAATTTTGTTCCATTGGTGGGTCCTTGACAAGTTTGGTTCTTTTGGCAGGGACTTGTGCCAAGGCCAACTGTGAAGAAAAACTGCTTATCTACTTTCTGGGGAACATTTGCAGGAAACCGAGGGCTTGCCAAGCTACGAAGTTTGCTGGCGAAGTTTGTTGCAAAAGAAGTGTCATTAAGTGCAGGGAGTGTGGGCTTGAAGTGTGAAAGGTTCTTGAGTGAATTTGTTGAGTGAAGAGAGTGAGGTGGAACTTCATATTCAAGGATCCCAGCAACAGTTGAGTTGTCAAAAGTTCCCTGGCCAGTGACATATGGTCTTGCACTCATGAAGAATGTGGCATTGGGGTATTTGGATTTGGTTTTGAGAAGAACATTGGTGGTTTGTCCAGGAGCAATGAGAATGGTGTCAGTGTCAAATGGCTTGACATAGATGGCATCTACGTCAACTACTGTGAGAGTGTGATTTGCAATGCTGAAGAAGAGTTCGTCATTGAGTGCAGCATTGATCAACCGGAGAAGGTATGTCTTCCCTGCCTTCACCATTAGCTTGAACGTATCTGAAAAAGACCAATATTTTCATTTAGAATCACCTCTTCAATTTATAATAAGGGATATGGTAAAGTACTATTGATAATCTTGAAAATTTGACCACTGTTAATGTGAGGTACTCATGTGACCACTCTTGTATATGTATACCTTTGGAAGAACAGTTATACAATGGCCCTGGAAGTCCATTAATCGTGTAGGCATCAGACACATTTGGTCCTCCACCTGTTTGTAATGCTTGTGTTATGACTGCCTCTGGATCTGCATTCCACCATTCTCCTGAAAATTTTTGTTACATGTCAATGTTAACTTCATTCTTAAGTACATGCAGGTATTATATATAGGAACATTATAGTGATGTCACAATCACTTTTGAATTATTACCAAAGATAATGGGAACTTCCTTGTAAGGTTTGGTAAAAGGATATGGAACTGCTTGCTTGGGTAGAATGATGATAGGACCATACACAGTTGATCTTAGCCATGAAATGTGGGCATGCCAAAAGAGTGTGCCTCTCTGACCAACAATGGTGAAATTATAGACATAGCTTTGGCCTGTTTGAATGGGGCATTGAGTCACATAGGCAGGTCCATCAGCCCACCCTGATCCAAGTTGTCGAATGCCATGCCTGTTTGGAATGTAATCAAGTTTTTTTAGTGAAAGTTCAACATATAAACCATGTAACACGTTCAATCTCTTCTTAACTAAGTTTTCCAAAGCAAAATAATTTTACCAATGGATGGAGATGTTGTTCTGGACATGGTTAACCACTTTGATAAGAAGACGATCACCCTCCCTAGCAACTATGCGGGGCCCAGGAAACAGACCATTCACTGTGACCATGCTCTTTGTGTGGCACAGTCTCGAAACATTCTGGTACTTTATCTACATAAGAAATAAGTAATCATGAGATACAAAGCACACATAATGGGAAAAGTATGCCGAAAAGAATGTTAACTTCAAATGACTTTTGCTTTTGAAAACGTAAGGTAGCTTAGATAAAGATATCAAGTCTTTTCGAGATATGTACATCAAAATGGTAGTGTCTGGTAACGCCCCCTACTGCAAGCTGAGGGATGATGATCATTGAGAAGAGAAACAACATTGCTGGTAATGCAAATGATTGTAGAGAAGGAGCACCCATGTTTCTTTGTTTAGAGAGTGCAAGACAGAAAATGTAAACTTTACACACTGTTTTTTGTGTATACGAACTGTGGATGATGTAGAACTCATTGGTAGGTCATTTATAGAATGATAGCTTGTGGTTGTTGAAATTTGTAAAGTCTTCATAAGATCTTCAAGTGTGTTGTTTTTCATTTTTTTAATGAGATCAGTTGTTAGAACAACTCTAGAGTGGTGTCCAAGACAATCTATTTCACTTGACCATTTGAATTCTTGTAGAAGACAAACCCTTTTTGAGATTTGCCTCTTTTGATACCGATCTTTCATAACTCATTGAGAACACAGTGTATTAAAAGTGAGATATTCAAGTAAAAAGGAACTGGTTTGTATACTTATTATTATGATAGAAAAAGTGAAAAGGTGAAATAAGAAAACATAGCACATAAAGGAAAAGATATAGCAAACTTTTTAGTTCATCATGCAATTCTTAACTTCAGTTTCCTAGTCGTTTTTTGAATTAAGGTTATATCCGTATATCCCTTATCTGACATAATGGACTCTTTTTACCACAGTTTTGAAACCCCAAAAGCCACCGACATTGAAGCTTCATTATCAGCAAAAAAACCTTGAGAAGTTTTGGTGAGATGTAACTCCCACAACCAATGTTCTTGGAGCCAAAGTAACTGATAAGAAGATCCTATCAAGTAGTCACTGTATCCTTGTTGTTTACCACATTCTTTGACATAACCACAAAGTACATTACAGATAACATGCATGCCACAGCAAGGAAACCACAATGAACTTAACTCCCTTTCAAGAAAACATGCTAAGTCGTAATCTTAGAAAAACAAGATACAACTATTTTTTTCATTTCTATACACTTAAAACCCTACACATACACCTATCACTTTAAGAAGATAAAAAATACAAAATTCAACCACCCTCAGTGTCCCCACTATAACTGTGTCCTCTATTTTTTCCAAAATGGTAGGTGTAAGGTAAGGTGCATCGGTTTAGATGTAGAAATAACATGGTTGAAATGATACAATTAACCAAATTGAACATTTACGTTGCCTTAACTCCTATCTTTATCACGCAACCTATCTCCTTGTGTTCGAAGCATACGTACACAATACACTGTTCAAATCAAATGGTTGTATTTGCATGATTCATTAAATTAAGCATTTCTTGTTCATCAAATTTACGTTTTAGTATCTCTGCATGATGAGTTTAGTTGAAGATATGAGATTGTTGTCTCAGTGGATGTATGACTTTTCAGTTTTTAGATTTTACAAAAGGAAAGTATAATTGATAATGTACGGCACCGCATTCTCCTTCATTGTGCAGAATAACTTGGTTCGGGTGTTCATCTCCACTCTACATAAACAAGAACTTTTAGTATTATCATTAGAATGTTCTTATAGTGTACAAGTGAATTTTAAACTAAGAATTTTTTTTCCATAATCTAATCAAGGATTGTTAGCATTAATCTATATATTTATACAGTTTTATCATAAATTACATTGTTCGAAACAATGAAGGCTTCGTAGTAAAAGAGTTAAAGTCGAGCAGGGAATATAAACATGACTTCGTTGCCTCCTAATGAAGTGACTAAAAGGTGAGGGAATCTAGCTTTAACCTTCCACACGACAACTGATTAAGATTAGTCAGAGATACTTTTCGTTAATAAGAAAAAATTAGCTCCGGTGAAGGTGAGGAAGCATAACTAAAATTAAAGGAACATTTTTCCATAAAATACACACACACACATAAATATATATATATATATATATATATATATATATATATATATATAGTATGACATTTTAAAGATTTAGGAATATGAACTTTATGAATGGATTAAGCTAAGAATAATAATGCAGAATGTCTTATATATTCCATGTTAAGATGAATAAGTGCATTGTGGTTGAAAGTATAAAAATGGAGATGCTGATGAAGATCATTGGAGGTCAATTTATTTTCTGTTGTGTGTTTTTCCATGTTCTTGTTGCTGGTGGTGAGAGTCTAGAAGCACCAGAACTTAAGGTAACTAAAACTGTCCTTTTCTTTTGTGTTTAACGATATTATTTATAAGTTTTGTTGTTTACTAGGATATATATATATATATTCATATAGTGAAAACATTCTTACAAAGCAATAGGTTTTATTATTTGATCATAGTTAAAGAACTTTATAATTTTCATTATTTGTTACATTAATTCTATATTATAATTTTGAATTCATAATTACATAAATTACATTTTTTAAATATTATTTAATTCAGTTTTCCTTTTTTGTTATATTTAATTTTAAATCTTGAGATGCCAAAACAAATTGAAAGCATCAGTCTTTCTTTAGATAAACTAAACTTTACTGTTTTACAATATTAATTAACAAGAATTTTACACTTTATATTTTAACAAACTATAAAAGAATGATATATTTTAGTTCAGATAATTTATTTCATATATTAAAATATTATTTATTTAATTGATTATAAATAGATGTAATTAACCTTCATTTGGAAGCATGTTAATTAAGTGTGATTTTCAATTCACTATAATAACTTGATCTGTTAGTTGTTTTTCATTTAAGAAGTCTGAAATTTGTGGTACATAATTTTATATAGTGACAAGATTTGACATGTCACCAACTAAGGTACAATTCCTTTCATTTCTTACGTCTTCATTTTTCTCTTATACTAAAATTACAAAACGACATAAATTATTATTTTATTATAATATTTTATTCATATTAATTATTATTATTATTTTAATATAATATTTTACTTTAAAAAGTAGTTGTTTAGGTAAAAGGAAGTGAATGTTAAAAGAATATTTTTCTTTTTCAAAGATGATCAAATATACATATTTTCCTGAAATTGGGACATTTTCTTAGAAAAATTATATCATTTTTTTTGTCATTTTTACAAAAGAATACATTATACAAAAGTGTTTTCTTTTTTAACTTTTCATCCCAACAGGTTTAAAAGAATTTAACAAGTTTAGAAAAAAAATAAGAAAGCTAAAGCTTTGGTTTGCAACAGTTTGAATAGGGTAACAATGTCAATTTTAGAGAGAAAACATCAAATAATAATTTAACGATTGATTATGTTATTTCAAATCATGCTTATAGGTATATACAAATATGAAGAACTCTTCTATTTATTTCTGTAAGCATACTTTTAAAGGACAACCATTGTACATAACTCTAACTTTCCTCTTTATGTATATGGATTCAGGTACTTCTTTGTTTTTTTATAAATAAATCTTTTTCTTTGCTCATAAGAAAAACTAACAATCTATTTTCTTTTTTTATAACTGAATTACGTCAAAACATAAATTCTAAGTGTTGTAAAATTACTAAAATATGCAAAATTTTAAAATTTTAAGCATATGGATAAGTTATGCTTAATTAAAAACATGATTTTGATTAGTCTTAATTTTTTTTATTGATAAAGATGAAACAATTTCAATATATTTTAATTTGAATTAAACATAATTTATATATAAATGAAAAAGTCTTGTGAATCAAACACGACTTTGATTAGTTTTATTTTTTTCTATTTGAACAAAGTTCATAGGTGAAACGATGTGAGTATATATTTGAACTAAAACCGTGTACAATTTTAGTTCAATAAAAAAATAAGTAAGATTAATCAAAGTTGCATTCCACTTATACAACTTCCTCATTTATACATAAACTGTGTTTATATGATTTCATTTTGGAGAATATAAAGTTGTGTTTTCATATCATAACTTTTTAAAATTTAAAATACTAGTAAAACTTTAAAATTTTGTCTATTTTCATAAATTTGATATAAAATTATACTGGTATGGTAAATTTTCCTCCAATATATGTATTTTTGTCTTTATGTATTATCATGTACATGTTATGTTGTTTGTACTTCCATTATTTTCCTTTTCTAATTAATTGAGCATGTGTTTGCACAAAGCAGAAAAATTGCACATATGTGATAACCATAGAAACCACATGTGCATGGGGAGCTGAAACTTCAAATCTTGTGAGTCTAAGGTTTGGTGACACAAACTCCAATGGCATATTGGTGAGGCACCTAAACTCCAAGCACTTAAGGAAAGTTGACCCTTTGGATCCTAGGGTTCTTGATGACATGCCAAGGAAACCATTCCAAGCATGCATGGTGGACCAATTTGAGGTCACAGCACCATGTGTTGAGTCCCCCATTTGTTACTTGTACCTCAAGCTCATTGGAAACGATGATTGGAGACCAGGTTTTGCTCAGATTCAGGTTCTTGAAGGCTCTCATCTCAATTCTGATTACTTCTATTTTAGAAGATTTGTGCCTAGACATGTCTGGCATGGCTCCGATGTGTGTGATAGTGAGGTTACACCCTTTGGACTCAAGAAGAAGAAAAAGGTTTATGTGAACATTCCATGACTTTAGTCATGTAATTTCATGTTACTTTTTACTTTCATTTTCGATCTTTCTTTCAACTAAGTGAAGAAAGACAAATTGCTTCTTCTTAATGTCTAAACTAACTTAATAGTGTCTTTAAAGTAAATAGTAAATGTATAGTACGTAGTGTTGTAAAATGTATCTTACCTTAACAATAAATAACAATAAATTAGGGAGAGTGTTAAGGAAATGGTTTTTATGTTTTTTCTTTTGTCAAAATAATGGTTTTTCATTTAATATGTTGATTTCTTAAAGTTCTTTGAAAATCAAATTTATTTGTTGTCACGAGTCATTATATATTCACGAGTCTTTATTTTTTATTTTAAGGGAGAATTGGAAAAAATTATAGACATGTAACATTGAATCCAATTCATATAAAAAAATTAACATATTTTTAACTTAAAACCTCAAACCATTGAGTTTATGTTATTAAAGTTGCGTTATTATATTGTAGTTTTTACTCATTACTTCGAGGCTTTAAATTAAAAGTGGTGTAATTCCTTATATAAATTAACTTCATATTATATATATATATATATATATATATATATATATATAATTTATTTTATAATAACTTTTTTCTCAAAATAAAAAATAAAAAATAGTCACATTTATATTATTCTCCACCACCTGTGTTTCATTCTTCTTTTATTACGATGTGATTATTTTTCACTAAATCTTTTGCTCTGCGGCTATTTTATTCGAATGATATAATTGCTAATACTTAATTACTTTGTAGAAAAATGTTATGAATTAAAAAATAAGAAACTTTTAATTCTATTTACTGGTTGTTAACATCTTGAAGATTGTAAAGTCCATATTTAAGCATTAGAGGTCAAAAAGGAGTTCTTTGTGACTAAATCATCTAATTCTTTGACTATTCTTATTTTCAATCATATAATTGATATTATTGATTTTGTTATGTTTTTCTCCTAGTGTGTAAAATGCTCTCCAAACATTTCTAATTGTGATTTTTTTTTTCCAATTCCTTGTTAAAATAGACAGACGTGGTTCCAAATTCAAAACTATATTCTGAATTGATCAATTCAGATAATATTATTATTTTTCGGAACTTCTGATTCTTTATATGTAGTTTTGAGTAAAGAATTGTTTTATGGTCTTCCAAACATCCAATCCAATGATATCCTAGGACTATGAAGAATGTACCACCGAAACATACAACAATATTACGATTAAGGAAAAAAACAACAACTTTTATCTCTTTATCAAAATCTCTTACTTTGGATATGAGAAACCTTAAATCTAATTCTAGAGTGAGGCCTTTGCAATTGAATAGAGAGAACAAACAAAACATGTGTTTGCTGGAAACTTCCCCACTGGAGATTTCCTTGATACATCATTCTCAGTAATACTAGAACATAATTTAGGAAGCTCTGGTTTAGTTGTAGTTCACGTTAGAAGTTGGAGGAACTTGCAATGGACTGAGACACCTTAAGTCTTTCCCTAAAAGCTAGTGCAATTAGCAAAGCTTGGAGCAGGCCCCTTCCCTCCATCTGACGTGCCATTGGGCTGCACAAGGAATGGCCCAAATGAAGTTAAGCTTGGGCCTTTCACTCATGCCAAGGGGTGTTGCTTCCTCCATCTCCACCAAATCTTTCTTCACCTCCCCAAACTTCTTTAAAAAAAAAATTAATTACAAAAGTACCCTTTTTAACTTTATATTTATTTACTTATACTTCATTTTTATTCTCTCTCACTGATCCACTCCCACTCTCAAAACTTTCACTCTTCCAAATCCGTTTTTTCCATCCTGAACTTTCACTTCCCGATCTGTTTATTTCCATCCCTTAACTCTCACTTTCTCTCCTTCTCCATATCCATAATAATACGAAATTGGAATTGCAGTTGATGTTTTTAAGGTTAGTTGGGATTGGGTATTTGTAAGAAGAAGAGATAGCATGGCACTACATTTATTAAAAGGAAAATTGGAATTGTGAATTTTGTTCAGCATGAAAATGGCATTACAGTGGTCCTTTAATTCATCTTTTTGATACGTGGAAAATAAGAAAGAAAGATGGATGGATCTTTGATTTCCCATGCACGGATCTTGATATATGAAGTGGATAGTAATAAATGTCTACAGCTTTCCTGTTGTTGGAAAAAGCAAAAGAAAGAAAGCATCTAATTCTTTTAAACAAAGAATCTTCTTAAACGTATATCAATATCCGCAAACGGATGTCCACATCCGTTTCATCCGTTTGGTTTGACATCCGTTTAAAAGTTTAACATATATTTACATTTATTTAAACATTATAAAAGGGTAAAAAAGAGATGGGGATGTGGAGGAAGAAATCTGTAGAGGTGGAGGGAGTAACTCCCCATGCCAAGTTAGCAAACAAAACACCAATTCTGCCATGGTAACACACATTCACACAAGAAGGAAAAAATCAACAACTTTTGGCAACTTTTATCAGCACTTTTTAGATATTTCAGAGTCTGTTGCTTTTGTTGGGTGTAGTGATTGTATGGAGGGATATAGGAAAAAGAAAAGAGTCGCTTTTGGGGGGGTGTTGTATTTGGTTTTAAAGAACTTTAGGGAGGAGTCTGGGGTGTTGTATTCTTAAGAGCTTCATGGTGTTTTTCAAAAAGACTAAGTTCTGATACGTTTATGATTCTGTTTTGTAAGGCTGATTGATTATTTATCTAAATTTAGATCAATATTCAGTTTGTTGTTGGTTTAAGACTGTAATTCAAAAACCATGAATGTTTTAGCTAATATGATGGTTATGCTTCTAGTGGTCAACTTATATTTCCATTTCAGCTTGCTGTGAAATTTGTCGACATAAGTTTGATATTATCTTTTCTATGAATGTTGTTCACTCTCATATTTTTACACTTCACTCATGATTTTCTATTGATTAGTACCATTGCTCTATAAGTTTTAAGATAGTTCTTCTTGTTCGCTATTTTATTGGTTCCAACTTGTATGTGTTGAAATAAACAAAACACTTTCAGTTTTCAGTTACAACTTCAGATCAAGTATAAATAATGTTGTAAATCACACTTTTATGCTAATGAAAATCTAAGTATTATTCAGTACCTTGTGTGTTTCTGTTCTCTCTGTGCTGCGTCTTTAACCTTCCATTGTGTGAGCAGTGTGTTTCCCTGTCGGCATTCAGTGGTGAGCTGGTGGAACCCTAGCAGAGAGCGTGTCTCTGCTCCTCTCTCTAGAATTCTCGAACTTTTGTCTTCTTTCTCTTATCACGTGATACTTCTGCTTTATTACATCAAAGGCATTTGTTTTGGGTTTTTACGCCTTTAACCCTCAGTTTTAATATGGTATCAAGAGCAAGGCCGTGATCTTGGTGTGTGAAGTGGGTGCGTGATAGGTGACTGGAGGTGTGTGTGATCTTTATCTGGTTGTGTGTGTATCCAGAGAAGAAAGAAGAAGGTGACTTTGGCTGAAGAAAAATCAAAGAACCTGCAAGAACGTTTGCAGGACTATGATGGCAAGCTTTGGAGGCATACAGGGACCGTTACCCATGTTTGATGACAAGCAATTTAAGGATTGACGCATTAAGATGCAGGCTGTGTTCGGTTTTCAGGATGTCTTGGAGGTTATTGAAGAAGGTCTGCATGTGCTGAATGAAAAGACAACTCAAGAAGAGAAGAGAGAACACAAGACGATGGTGAAACTTAATAGTAAGGCTAGATTCTTGATGTATCAGTGTGTCAGCCAGGAGATTTTCAACAAAATCTCAAATGTTGGTACTGCAAAGGAGATTTGGGGCATCCTAGTGAAGACCTATGGTGATGGAGACAAAAATGCAAAGGTGAAACTGTAGGCACTAAGAAGGTAATTCGAAACTTTGATCATGGAGGAGAGTGAAACCGTGGCTGAGTATTTTGATAAGGTGCAAGAACTGGTAAACAAAATGAGGGCATGTGGTGATAAAATGATTGACGAATATGTTGTAAATAAAATTCTGAGGACCCTAATCCCTAGATTTGACTATGTTGTGGCTGCAATTGAAGAAACTCGAAGGAAGGAGGATATTGAAATTGAGGAATTGCTGCATTCATTAGAAGTCCATGAATTATGTCTCAATGAACGCAGACAGAGTCAAGAGCAGGCTCTACAAGCCAGATCACAGTTTAAAGGCAAGAAGGGGTTCAAGAAATGAGGAAAAAGTGGTAAGAAGGGCAAAGATTCGCAGGACCAACAAGGTGAAGAGTCCAATGAATCAGGCAAGGTGAAAAATCAGAAAGATGGTGAATGGAAGTTCGACAAAAAGAAGGTTAAGTGCTATAATTGTCAGAAACATGGCCATTATGCCAAGGATTGCTGGAAAGGTGAAGGTGCTAAGAACAAACCAAAGAAGAGGGCTAATCTGGCCCAAGAGGAGGAATCAGATTCAGAACCAGTAATGTTGATGGCTAAAACTGAAGAAGATTCATCAGAAAATGATGTGTGGTACCTAAATTCTGGGTATTCTACCCACATGACAGGGAGAAAAGACTGGTTTGTGGGAATTCAAGGTGCTACACAAGGAAAGATTTAGTTTGCTGATGATATGAGTCTGGTTGCAGAGGGTATGGGCAGAGTTGTTCTAAGGGATGCAGGGGGAAAAGAAGTAACAATTGAAGAGGTACTGTATCTACCAGGATTGAAATCAAATCTGCTAAGCTTGGGATAGCTATTGTAGAAGGGATATGTGATGAAAATGGAGAATAACAGTCTCAGTATTTACAATCAACAGAAAAGGATGGTTGTGCAGGCTCAGCTGTCACAGAATCGAACTTTCAGAGTAATGATGAGTGCAGTAAAACACCAGTGTTTCACTGCATCAGAGAGCAAGGAAGAATGGTTGTGGCACTTACGGTTTGGGCACTTAAAGTTCAAGGATCTGTCTCTGTTAGGACAAAAAAAGATGGTAAATGGGCTGCCTAATGTTGAAATTCTAGACACAGTTTGCAGGAGTGTGTTCAGTGCAAGCAAACAAGGGGCAGTTTTCACAAAAACTTACCCCAAAGATATGCAGAAAAGCTAGGAGTTGTTTACTTAGATGTTTGTGGGCCTATGCAGGTTGAGACACTAGGGGGCAGCAGATATTTTCTGCTGTTTATTGATGATTACACCAGGAAATGTTGGGTGTACTTAATCATAAGGAAAGGAGAAATGTTGCAGGTGTTTCAGAAATTTAAAAGGCTGGTTGAGAAATAGTGTGGGCAGAAGGTCAAGGTTTTGAGGACAGATGAAGGAGGAGAGTATACCTCCACTAAATTCAATTTTTTTTGTGAAAATGAGGGGATTGTGCATGAGGTTACCCCTCCCTATACAACACAACACAATGGTGCAGCAGAAAGGAAGAACAAGACCTTACTGAACATGGTTAGATGCATGTTGAAGAGCAAAAAGTTGCCCAATTATCTGTGGGGAGAAGCTGTGATGACAGCCACGTATATACTGAATTTATGTCCAACAAAGAGACTTGATGGCTTAACACCTGAAGAGGCATGGACGAGGGTGAAACCAGATGTCAAACATCTGAAGATTTTTGGATCTATATGCTACAAACATATACCAGATCAACTGAGGAGGAAGCTGGATGACAAGGGTGTACCACTGATTCTTGTAAGCTATAATTCTACTAAAGGATACAAGCTGTATGACCCTGCATCAGGGACAACGTGTATCAGCAGGATGAAAGTGGAATTTGGTAGTGGAAAGCAACTGAGCAGGAACCATCAACCATTTCTCTGGAAGATGCAACTGCTACAGTTGAAACAAAAGAAAATGGGGTGAATGACAGAAATAGGAGATCATCCAGAACCTCACAACTTCCAGCACATTTGAGGGACTATGAGTTGTCCTATGAAGCTACTCTAACAGCAGATGGACAGTGTGTTCATTATGCTCTAATTGCAGAGGCTGAACCAGTTGAATTTGAAGAAGCTGTTAAAGATGAGAGATGGTATAAAGCCATGTAGGAGGAGATTGACTCTATAGAGAAGAATCAGGCCTGGGAGTTGATGAAGTTACCTTCTGGAAAGAAACCCATAGCATTAAAGTGAGTTTACAAGTAAAAAATAAACCCACAAGGTGTTGTTGTGAGGTACAAGGCACAGCTGGTTGCTAAGGGATTTCTGCAGAAGGCTGGTGTTGATTATGGAGAGGTATTTGCCCCTGTAGCTAGAGTTGAAACTATAAGATTTGTGGTGTCCCTAGCCATTAAATTTTGCTGGTCTTTACACCAGCTTGATGTGAAGTCAGCCTTCCTAAATGAAAGACTAGAGGAGGAGGTGTATGTTGTGCAGCCATAGGGCTTCGAAGTTAAAGGGCAGGTGGACAAAGTGTATAGGCTGAGGAAAGCTCTCTATGGGCTTAAACAGGCATCAAGCGCCTGGAACCAGAGGATTGATGGGTTCATGGAGAGTATGGGTTTTGAGAAGTGTGTCTCAGAACACGAGCTGTTTGTGAGGTGCTACCAACACAATGGCAGAATGGAGAAGTTGATTGTGTGCCTATATGTAGATGACTTATTAGTCAGGAGGGGCAGTGAAGAGTTAATTCTAGACTTCAAGACACAAATGCTGATGGAATTTGAGATGAGTGATCTTAGGAGGCTCAGCTACTTCCTTGGGATAGAGTTTATTGAGACTGAGTGTGGAATAGTGATGCATCAGTCTAGGTATGTGTTAAATCTGCTAAAGAAGTTTGAGAGGACAGATTGTAATGCAGCAAATACCCCAGCAGAAGTAAGGTTGAGGCTTGAGAAAGAACCAGAGGAGGAAGTTGTTGATCCAACAGCTTACAGAAGAATGGTAGGGAGTTTGAGGTATTTTTGCAATATCAGACCTGACCTTAGTTATAGTGTTGGGGTGATCAGCAGATATATGGAGTGCCCAAGGATATCACATCAGAATGTTGTGAAAAGGATAATGAGATACCTGAAGGGTACTCACTCCTATGGTATTCTACTAGAGAAGGGAAATGGTGGAGAAGAACTGCAAATCACTTCCTACTCAGATGTTGACTGATGTGGAGATAAGACTGACATGAAAAGCACAACTGGATATATTTTCTTTTTGGGTGGATCTCCTATCTCTTGGAGTTCTAGAAAGGAGTCTGTAGTAGCTTTGTCATCGTGTGAGGCAGAATACATAGCTGCCTGTGAAGCTACATGTCAAGCAGTGTGGCTGGGATTCTTATTAGAAGGACTGAAGGTAGAATTGGCTGGAAGAATGAGGCTACTTGTCGACAACAAGTCTGCCATAGATTTGGCTAAGCATCCTGCATCTCACGGTAGGAGCAAGCACATTGAGACCAGGTTCCACTATATCAGGGAACAGGTCAGCAGTGGAAGACTGGAGGTGGTACACTGCAGATCCGAAGACCAGCTAGCAGATATACTCACCAAGGCTCTCAAAGGCGAATGCTTTCTGAATCTCAGGAAGTAGATCGGGATGGTGCGAGCTGAGATTGTTGAAGATCACACCAGATGGAGGTAAAAAACCTAGGGTTTTCGATGGTGAGGAGGAGATCGGTCCTAGGAGGAGTTTTCTCCGATTTTAATCGGTGAAAAGCTCGTGTGTGCTCAAAAGGAGACACTTTTACCGATTTTAATTGGTGAAAAGTGCTCAAAATCGTAGAAGATGGTGTATTTCACTGATTTGATCGGTGAAAAGAGGGTTTTTTAAGAAAATCTTGTTTGTTTTATCATGTTTTGTTTAGGAGGAGTGTTGAAATAAACATAACACTTTCAGTTTTCAGTTACAACTTCAGATCAAGTATAAATAATGCTGTAAATCACACTTTTATGCTAATGAAAATCTAAGGACTATTATTCAGTACCTTGTGTGTTTCTGTTCTCTCTATGCTGCGTCTTTAACCTTCCATCGTGTGAGCAGTGTGCTTCCCTGTCGGAGTTCAGTGGTGAGCTGGTGGAACCCTAGCAGAGAGTGTGTCTGCTCCTCTCTCTAGAATTCTCGAGCTTTTGTCTTCTCTCTCTTATCACATGATACTTTTGCTTTATTACATCATAGGCATTTGTTTTAGGGTTTTACATTTTTAACCCTCAGTTTTAATAGTATGTTTGGTTTCTTTTTCTCTAGTTCACTTTTCTCAGCTTTTGCATTACACAGCTTAATGTAATATTTTGTTTGTCTTGCAGAAATTGTGTTTAGGATCATGGTATTGGTCCATTTCCATTTCTCGTGTGTCAGTCTCATGTTTTAAATCAAAAAGCTTCAATTGAGTAATTGTCCTACATTCTGAATGAATTAGTTTTATTAGTTTATCACATTGCAATTGCGTCATTTCAATTTCATTATCTATATGTTATGCTTTTAAAAATCTTCCAAAAACATATTCCTTTTGTGCATTCAATTTACTCATTGCATTAGCTTTGTCTTTAGACTGATCTAAGTTGATTTTTATACTTCCGATGACCCACCCCAGCCAGCAATCGTGCATGAAAAATACAATGAACCCAGTTACATGAAAAACTAGGTTCGGAGCCTTGAAATTATGAAGGTGCGAAGCTATGGAGGTGCAGAATGGCACTGCTGTGATGGAGATGGGCAACGCTGCAGCAATGGAGGAGATGTATGAACTCTGTATGGAGGTGCAGAAGTAATTTTTAACTTAAAGGTAATTTGGTCATTTACTTTGAGATAGAGGTACAGGAAGAAAATACGAAGGTGCAGGAGGAAATAGCTCCAATTGATTATAATAGCCCAATATACTGTGTGGGCCATAGTCCAAATTATCTATAATTGTTTGAAACCTTTTCCTATTAAGTTAAAACATTCATTTTTTATATTCATATTATTATTTATAATAACTATAAGAGGATTTCCATTTTTCTTTCCACTTTTATAAGATATTTTTATTAAATAATTACTATATTGATTTCTCCACTCTTTATTCTTGATGTGTTTAGCTTATAAAATTAACTATTCATTCTCATTTTCCTCTAGAACGCACTTATTATCTGGCATTACAGATAATTATTTTAGAAACTTGGTGGTAGTAATTTATGAGACAGATTTTACATCATTTGAGCCCCATTTGATTATATATTAAAAGCATTTCTAAGTAATATTTTAAGTATATTTTCAATAATGTTATTTGATTAGGTAGATTTAAAATAAATTATATTTGGAAAAGAGGTTGGATTGTAGATTTAAAAAAATTAATTTGAATAATATAAATGTGTATGTTTTTGTTGAGGTTTTCTATTGTAAATGTTCGTACTTCATTGCATATTATTAGCATTAGGTAAATATATTTGAAATTTTATGAACATCCTCATTTGTATATTAAGATTTGTAATATAAAATTAATACCTATTAAATGTTATAGCTATTTACTGATGATGAGTTATTTACCATTCTAATAATTGAGGAAAGTCGATAATTTTTTTGTGTGGTAGAAATTGTAAGTGGTAATGCTTTGGTTTTAATATTTATTTACTTGCAATGTGAACTTTAATTTTTAGTAAATATTTTTTTAGTGAAATTTTATTATAGAAGTAGTAGCGATGACTACAATGTTTGGTTTCAGGAATTTATATATATATAGAAAACAACTTAAACAAAATCAATTTAAAAAGAAAAAAATCACATGAACAAATCAATCAAAGAATCATATTTTGTTGGCAAAGTATGATTTGTTGATTTTATGATGTTTGCATTTCTTGTGGATGACTCATTATTAAAATATAAAACATAAATCAATCTCTAAGATAGTTTTTATATTGTTTCTGAACATAATAATCGATAATCAATCATGCTGAAAAATAATCCACTCCATTAAAAAATAATTAATTAATTTGGTCAAAATATAAATTTCACATATTTAAAAATTAATTGATTACTTCAACAATAATCAATTAAATTATACATTTATAAAAAATATCAATTCATAAATAATCAATTATATTTAATAACAATCAATTATGATGATTCAAAATGATTTATAATTATATGAAGAACATTATATTCCATTATAATTAAACATAATTTATTATTTCAGTCAATATATATCTCAAAATTATCTAAAAGAATGTTCTCTCATTCATGACATGCATTTTCTACATTTTAAAGAAAGGAGCTTTTTATTTTCTGAAAGAGATATTATAAAAATGTAATACAATTATATCTTTTTTGAAAAAGAAGTGTTTATTAATTAAACTTTGAATAATAATTTTTTTCTACTTTACACGATATTTACATTAATTTATTAATCAAAGTGAAATATTCAAAATAATCTATACAAAAAATTCAATTACAATAATATTCTTTTAAAATATTATACACCATCTATTTTTATTTACTTTTTGTTATTTCACTTTTATCTAACAAGTTAAAAATTTTATTTCATCAAATTGTTTATATATATATATATATATATATATATATATATATATAATTTTTTTTAAAGTTATTGAACTAAGTAAAAAATTTAATCTTTTGAAAAAAGATAAATTGGGTGTGGAAATACAATTTTAAAATGAAGAAATTGTACTTCTTTTTATTGGTCAAATACTCCACCTTAATGTTGTTTTATTTTAAATTTGTGCTTCTAAACACAATTTTAATGTTTTTTTTTATATATTTTAAAGTCATTTTTTCAAGAGAATTACTCCCTCTATTATCACACATTACTCCTTACATCTCTCTAATTATTTTTTAATTCCAAATATATCATTTTTACTTTTATCCTTTATCTTTTTTTAACTTTTTCTTAAAACCTTAATTTTTTACTCTCTTATTCACTCAGTCGCACACCACATCCCCACCCCTACACTCTTACTTTCTCTCTTCCTCTCTTATTCTCCTCTTCCTCTTTCTCCAATTTCCCATCTTCCTCTTTTCCTAATTTTCCATTTTTCTCAAGGTTCTCTGTGAACATGTGTTGTCTGTGTGTTGGGTGTTGTGCGTGTGTTGGGTGCTGTTATGTGTATCTGTTTTGTGTTAAATGAAGAAGAGAAACGTAAAAGGTGACAACGGATATGGGGTATCCATAAAACACTTAAACGGATCTCGAAATTCGTCCACGAATATGGATATCCTTTTACCCTTCAACAGATGTCGATATCCGTCGACGAATTTCGAGATCTGTTTAAGTGTTCTACGGATACCCCATATTCATTTAATGGTACTGAACTCTGTATTCACAATAGCACGGTTAGAGGGGAGAAGAAACAAGAGAAATTTGATTTTCGTGAGAGTGTTTGGGTGTGGGAATGCATTGATACATTGGGTGGATGTTGGTGAAGGTAAATATGTTTTAACCATCACGAATTAAATATTTTACAGGAAAAAAAAGGAATGTGAAGGTGTAAGGAGTAGTGTGTGGTGGTGGAAGGAGTAACACTCTCTTCTCAAACATGATTTACTCATTTCCAAAAAAAAAAAAGAAAAACTTACCCATTTCAATACATTGAAAAAAAAAAACATTACCCTTTTCATACATAGTCATATTTAAAGTTTTGAACTTTTTTCATCCATGAAAATATAATGATGTGACTTCTAAATTCATTATTATAAAATTCAATAATTTTATTCTCACTAACATAAAAAAAAAAACTTTTAACGTAGATCTAATATTATAATAAAAGACGTTGAATTGACGTTTGTTGTCTTTTAACAAAAATCAATCAATGTTTGTCGTATTTAAAATGTCAATTAATTTAAAATTGATTGATGTCAAATTGTGGATTTTTTTTAATTTTTGTCAATGTTTTTCTTTCCTGAAACCATGAAAAATAAATATACAATACAAGAATATACCACAAAAATTTCTAGAATTTTTGTAGTAGTATGGGTATCTAAAATAAAAGTATAAAGTATAGAAAAGTAGGAAAAAAATACTAATAAAATAAAAAACATACCTTAAACTATGGATTTTTAAAAATTCCAGAACATCATAAAAAAAAATACCTTAAACGATGGTCAACTCGTTTGTCACCCCATTTCCAACAACTTTCCCTTTTGGAGTTTCTCCATTTAAGGTCCATACCCAAAAGTTATGATAATTTAAAGTTTACAAAACTCAAGCTAAAACTTAAAATGCAAACAAACAACTTTAGGACATACAAGAATACCTAGTGAATGAAAACCACCAACCTTAATGAGAAATATAATTGGGGAGAATGAAAGCTCCAGCCCAGACTAGCACCACAATAATAAGACGAAGTGAAGAGTTGAAGAACCTGCTCCTACGAGTTTAGTGTCGTTTTTGTACTTTTGTAGGATGTTTCGTGCAAATATGAAAGAGAAAGATAGGACACTAACGTTGTTTATGAAATTTTAAAAGAAAAATTGACGTCGAACACCCTCATAACATATGTCAATTTGCAATTTAATGTCGGTCCTAGGGCCAATAGATGTTAAATAACGTTGGGTCTAGGGTAGTTCGACGTCATTTAACATCTGTTAGTCCTAGAACCGACGTTAAATTATAAATTGACATTTGTTGTGAAAATGTTCAATGTCAATTTCTATGAAATATTTACAAAAATGTTATTTTGAACGTCAAAATTTACCATTTAGAACGTGAACATGGTGAGATTATAAACTCTGCCTTAATGCCTACGTATGGTTTGTGCATCTTTTTTCTTTTAAAAAGTTCTTAATATTATTAATTTAGCTAAGAAGTAATTTTTAATATCTACTTTCAACTAATAAAATAAAAGAAGTATTTTTTTAATAACTAAGAAATGAACCAACAAACTAGTTAACAAATAGCAAAAGATTCGATTAAAGCTAGACTAAAAAATTATTAGCCAATAGTCTATTGATCCCCACTCTACTTAAGTAATTAAAAAATGTATATTAGCACAGCCTGCAAATATAAATTAATGGCTATGATTAAGTTCACCAATACTTTTACAATCTTGAGGCAAGGGTGGTCCTTACATCATTGGCAATTTTATACATGTTGGTACTTAATGTCTTTATGAGAATCATCAATCCATTTTCAAGTTTAATAATTTTTTATATATATGAAATTAAATTTTCAGTAAAAAACAAACCAAGTTTTTGAAGTCCTTAATTTATATAAGTTGCTGAGTGGATAAAATGTAGTTGACACCATAATATAAAGTATTGAATTCTCCTATATTGTTTTTATTGCATGTGAAGCGAACTATTATTTAAACGAGTAATTGGTATTGGATTGTGTTGGTTGAAATGAATATGTACAAATACGATACCATTCATTTACACAAACATGGTTCTTGAATGAATGAATGAATAAAAAGTATAATGTCTTTTCCATGGTCCACAAGCTTATAATTTTCATAGTTCAGTTGCATTGCATTGTAACATCAAATCACTATACAAATGGAGCTAAAATTTATGCCCACTTTTCACAAAGGCGGTGAAGGTCAAAATCAGAAAGGTAGAATATAAATATGATTTTGGGGTCTTGCACGCTTTGCTTTGGTCCAATTGTACTACTCTCAATCTTCATATTAATTTAATAAATGAAAATGACTTTCTATATTGCTATTGCCTAGGATCTTTTGTGAGTTCCACTATATTACTTTGAATTAAAAAAATAAAATTGTAATCATATGATGATTTTTTTTTCATATAACTTTCTCTCTTCTAGATAAACTGCTGAGTGGAACTATCAATTAGAAACTTAAATATGAGTTGAAATTGTATGATATAAGAAAATGTTTTAACGAATTAAAAAAATTAAAAAAATATATATAAAATTAGGTTTTAAAATTTTATAGTAAAAATGTTTTAACGAATTTATGTATAAAATATCTCATGCTATCTCTAATTTGAAACTTTGATGTAAAAGTTTGTAAGCGTCGTATCTATTCGATATGGGACATTGGTGTTGAGAGTTAATGAGAAAGAGAGAATGTGATTAGTTTAAGGTGGTGTTGACCAAAATCATGAGCAATGATCGATGTAGAAGGATAGTGTTATGGAGAAATTGAGGTGAGGAAAGGGAAGAGAAAAAGGCATAGGAAAAGTGGAAAGAAAAAGGGGTAGTGAAAGAAGAAAAGAGAAAAAGAAAAGGATGCATTATTGTTAATGTGAGTTGTTTTGTGTTGTTCTGATTAGAACAAGTCAATAGGAAGCGACAGAAGGTAGTGGACGACATGGTCACTGCCAATTCGAAAAACTCCATTCCAACCAGACATTCTCTCACAAAACCATCTCATTCAGGTACACACTAATCATCCTCTCATCATTGTAATACTCTTTTTTTTTTTTCATTATTTTTATCCCAATCAATTATAAGGATCATGGCATGCCCAGAGGATTCATTTTGAGAAATGAATCTTATTATAATAATTTGTGAAAAATAAATATTTAAAAGTCAGGCTACAGTTTATATACAAATTAAAGAATTGAGGGAAATATATAAGAGTTGAGATAAATTACAAGCTCCGACTCTTTTAGAACGATGCCTTCATTTTAAGGGACTGATTATATTTAAAATTTTTATTATTTTTGTTTAAAATTTATGTAAAAAACTTGTTTTGGTAATGGTGGAGTTTAGTGGGAACTAAAGAAGCGTCAGTCTCTCAAATATTTAAATTTGATATCTGAATACCACTTTTTCAACGCAGAAATAGTTTTTTATTATAGAAGAACAACAACCTAGTATATTGTACACTTTTCCCAGTCAGTTGTTCATTCATACAAGGACATGTTAGATAATTCTGGTCATGTAAGCAAAATAAAGTAAATATCTTTCAGATTTTGGTAGGCTAGACTATCGATTTTTAGCATATAAACAAGTTCGATTAAAGGTTGTAAGGTTCACTCTCGAGTGTTTGTGACTGTATTCACTTATATTGTTGGAATTCAGCAATTAAAATGAGTTATTTAGTTTGACTTATTAAGTATAGGTTCATCGCTTAATAATAAGTTAACTTAATCCAATTTACGTCTAAGAAATTTGAATTTGGTTTGACTCACAATGAATTGAAGGGTTAAATAGATTGATTCACTTAATAAAAAAAAGTTACAAACTTTTTTTTCTTCAATTTTTTGAATTTGAATTCATAAAACTTGAATAAACAAGGGTGTAAATATCTAATTCTCCATCAACTCATTAGTGAAAAAACGTTATTTAACGTCAGCTCATAGACGTCTGTTAGAGCTCCACCGACGTCATATGATTACCGGTGGCATTACCGTAAATAAGATGGTAACTTAGACGTCGGTTTCAAGGTAATACAACGTCTATTAAGCAGTACACGTCAGCTCTATCGTAAGCCGACGTCCAATGTAGTGAGGTAGGCGAGAAGACAAACTTCTCCTGCGCATTTGATGTCGGTTGTGATGGGGGACCGACGTCTACTTGGGTACAGTTAATGCTAGTCACCTGATTCCCAGGCTATTAGACGTCAGGTTGTCAAAAATCGACGTCAATGGCCTGTCTGGGTGCGCGACGTCTATATGCCTGTAATTAATTATGTGCATCAAACTCCGAGGCACTTCCACGTCCGACAGCAGAAAACCGACGTCTATATTATTATAGACGTCGGCGCCCCTTCACAACTGTTGTCTACGTCCCTGACAGGAAGTGAAACGTCAATCGATTCAGCGCCCTAGACGTTGGTGCCCCTTCACAACCGACGTCTAATGGGCATTCAAAAAGTCAGTTTAAATGTTAACTTGGTCGTCGAATTAGTTAGACAACCGACGTCTAGATTACTATAGACGTCGGTTTCGCAAGCAACCGACACTCAATTTCATTTTAAATAAACCGTAGACTCTTCATGGCATTCAGTTTCTGATATCGTCTTCCTCTCTTCTCTTTTTTCTCTTGTTTCTCTCTTGCGGCATTGCATTATTGTTTCTGATATCTTTATCGTCTTCCTCCTCTTCTTTTTCTCTCTTCCGGCATTGCATCCCAGGTGGTTTTTTTTTTATGCTTACCGTTTAAACTTTGTTTAGTCTTTCAACGATTATCTTCTGGTTCAACTGATTAAAATTTACTTTCTTTGTGTTGTGTTTTAGTGTAGTTTTGTTCCTTTCTTGGGGTAACGTAGTAACACATTCTCCATTTGCTAGATGCCTCCCAGAAAAACCGGCATCTTGTGAATTTCTTTTGGTCGTTTCAACCCAAAAACGACCCTTGGTCGTTGGCTAGTTATCGTTTCACTGTGATTTTTCCCTCTTGCGGATGAAAATGGAACTAAGCAACAACCCAGGTTTGGTTTTGGGTTGAAATGCCATAAGAAATTCAAAAGACGCAAGCTTTTTTTCGAGGGAAATAGAAAAGGAGATTGTGCTACTAGGCTATCCAAAGACGGGAACAAAACTACACTAAAACACAACCACTATATTAGACGTTGGTTAATGAATACACCGACGTCTATAGTGCCTCTTCGACGTCGGTTATTGCTGCAGACCGACATCTATATAATGTCTTTAGATGTCCAGTTTCGACGTTTAGTGACGTCGAACATGGTACTGACTGACGTCATTATAGACGTCAGTTATATTCATGTCTGACGTCCCATTGACGTCACCGACAATGACGTCGGTTGTTTAGTAGACATTGAAAGCTCAAAATAGCCGACGTTAAACAGCGTTTTTCCACTAGTGACTTCAAGACCCGTAAAAGAAAACACGCAAACCCCTACACCACAAATCGATTGTGGAAATCCATCAAAATCTACCCTACGCCCTTCCCTTTCAATCGAATTGACTTTTCTCATCACAAGTCAAATTGAACCCCTTGTTGATTTCAAGGCTTCACACTACAACGTGGAAACGACAATCACGAGGAAAATGTTGGACCTAGGTCGCGACAACTGCATGGTTGTAAATGTAATTACTCCATCATCATGGTCGTGGAAAGGGGTGATGTTATTGCGCTCGATTTTGGTGCAAAATTGCAAAGTGATGATAAGGATGCTAATGAATGGGTAAAGAGTTTAGTGAATGAGTACTTATAACGTTGTGTTGGTGAATGAAGGGGGAAAGTGAGGAGTGTGGTGAGGAAGTATCGACACACATGGATTGTGGGAAGGGTAAAGTAGGAGGAGGCAGTGTTGCATGTGGTTGAGATCTTTGTCAAGATTTTTGTTAATGGGAAGGATGAGAAGGGTTTAATTCGTAGTGAGTTTATGCCTGTTGGTGCTTACTAGAGTATTGTTTTGTCTTTTAATTTACTCAATGCAGATCCTCGAGATTGGATAGTATGGATTGGGAAGTGGTATTTTAATCAGATTAGTATAAATTGGTAAATGGAATGAATGCGGTTTTGTTTCTGTTTTATAAATAGTTTATGTGTGATTTGATTCATTGTGAGTAAGGTTTAACTTATATTGCATTGTTGTTCAGAGGTTTTCAATTTTACAAAATTAGTTTTCATTTTTACAAAAAAAAAACATCTTTTTCTAAATCTTCTTCAAATGTGTGGACACAAAAAATGTGCATTTGTCTAGGTCTTTAGTAGTGCGTGTGATATTCCTTTGTCCCAAGTACCTTCTCCTTGTATAAAGAGAGATATGGTCTCTATGCAAATTTCTAAAGAAGTTTATCTTGTTGGTTTAGAAGAGTGCAAAAATTATTTGCATTGGTGTATTTTATTAACAAAAGGGGATAAACCGCTTACATATTTAGATGTTTTATAAAAAACTTGATGTGTCTTGGAAGCATTTGGGTCAACAGAAGGAAATTCCACTTGACAAATGGTTCTATGAATTTGTTTTTTCTTCTTTATAAAACATGTGAAGGGTTTTGTTTGTTGGAACTTAGAATTTATTTCTTGGCATTTTGCATTTTTTCTTGGACAAAATATTTTTTCTCCGCTTCCATGAAACTCATAAAAACTCAATGTTGGGTTCATATCCATGGCCTTCCTTTAGAATCTTAGCACCTGAAAGTGTTCATCTCAATACTACATGGAAATGGTACGTCTTTATCTTTACATGATCATACGAAGAATAAGTCTTGAGGTTTCTTTGCACGTGTATTGGTTGATGTGATTTGTTAAATAATTTGCTTAATCAAATTTTGGTGGAAAGACCAAGATTTGCATTTATTATTGATGTAGAATATGATAAATTGTCTCTATTTTGTGTTAGCAAAATGGTGAAGATGAAGTTTTGATGATGTCCAAATCAAGTCAATATATATCAAGATTCATGAAGATCCTTTGAAGATTTGTTTTTGTTATAAAAAGCTTTTGTAATAATTGTAGTTTAATGTTTAGAACTTAGATTTGTAGTAGGTTTTGATTCATGTACTTTCATACTTTATATTTTTTGTTTAGAATAAAAAACGCACAGTTTTAATCGATTAAATCAAGTATTAATCGATTAAATCGTTACAGGTGCTGAAAACAAATCTGGCATGGAAATGATCGATTAATACCTATTTTAATCGATTAGCTAATCTATTAATCCTAAGAATAATCGATTAAAGATAGCCGTTGGAGTTTTCTGGTTTTTGAAAACTAGCTGTTACACTCATTTTAATCGATTAACAATAATATTAATCAATTAAAAGTGTTAAATGACCAATTACGAAGAATGGAAGAGTATTTGCTTGAGTCTATAAATAGGCTCTCTTTATCCATTAACAACAACTCTTCCCTTGCGCTAAAATACTCAGAACTCTTTGAGAATTGTGTGCTCTTGCTCAGCTAAGGAAACTCTTGTCTGTGGTGCTGATATATATCTACTACGGTGACGGAGGAATAACTGGTTCATCCTTGGTGCATCTGAGGAGGTGTGTGGAAGAGGATCATCCTTCGTGAAGTATTCAGAGGATGTGTTTCATTCTTCGTGAAGTATTTGGAGGAGGTGTTTCGTCCTTCGTGAAGTATTTGGAGGAGGTGTCTCATCCTTTGTGAAGATTCAAAGGAGGTGAATGTTCATCTCCTGTGGTTTCAAGAGAGGTGGTTTCTAAACTTTTACAAATTTTTTCTTTGTGAATGTAGTTTGTAATTGTTTTGTGCTTAGTGAACTGTTTATCTTGATTTGAGATAAGCGACTGGACGTAGGATTGGTAAGATCCGAACCAGTATAAAATTCATCCGTGCAAATTTCTCTCAACCTTACTCTTTTATTTAAATTTATTATTTGCGTAGTAAGTTTAATTGAGAAGAAATTAAAAGGCACACGTTTATATTAAAACCCTTCTTGGTTTGTTATTCCACATTAACCATTCCGCTGCAGCTGCTCTGACAATTGGCATCAGATCTTGATTTGATTGTTATTCAAATGGCAGGATCATATCAAACTTTTGCAGAGGGTGCTTCTATCAATAGACCACCTCTATTCATAGGTGAAAACTATGCATTCTGGAAGGTTAGAATGCAAATTTGTATTGAGTCTATTGATTGGGAAATTTGGGATGTTATTTCTTCTGGTCCATCTACTTCTACTAACAGTTCGCAGGAACCACAGCCCCGTACTCAGTCGACTGCTGAAGAGAAGAAAAGATTTCAAAATGATGTGAAAGCCCGAAACATCATTTCATTGGCTTTAACCATTGACGAGTTTTATAGGATCTTAGTTTGTAAGACCGCTCAAGAGATGTGGGAAGTGCTCCGAGTGACCCACGAAGGTACAGATGACATGAAGAGAGCGAGAAAGAATGCCTTAATCCAAGAATACAAAATGTTCAGGATGAAGCAAGGAGAAACAATATCAGACATTCAGAAACGCTTCACAAACATCGTTAATCATCTCATTGTACTAGGTAAGTCTTTCGAAAATGATGAACTTAATATAAAAATTTTGAAATCTTTAGACAAGTCATGGCAACCAAAAGTGACTGCAATTTTTGAGTCACAAAATCTCAACACAATGACTATGGTGACATTATTTGGAAAGTTGAGAGAGCATGAACTTGACCTTGGAAGACTAGATGAAGAAGAAGCAGTGGCAAAAACAAAGAAAAAAAGTCTAGCCTTAAAATCTGAGGTAGAAAGGAGCAAGAACAAAATGAAAGATGAAGACTCAGAAGATGAAGAAAATTTGAGACTCATGATAAAAAGGCTCAACAGGTTCATGAAATCAAAAGACAAAGGAAGATTAAAATTTGAAAAGAAAGAAAATCAAGGATCTTCCTCACACTATAAATGTTATGCTTGCGGAGAAAGGGGACACTTAAAAGCGGACTGCCCAAATCAAAAGAAAAATGAAGAAATAAAGGAAAAGAAATCCTTCAAGAAAAAGAAAGCCTACATCGCATGGGACGATGACAACGAAACAATTTCTGATTTGAGCGAATCTGATGAGGAGGCAAACATTTATTTAGTGGCAGACGACGACACTGGAAGCCAAGTAAGTACATTTAGCGATTCTGATAATTATAGTCAATTTAGTGGAAGTGAATTACATGAAACTTATGCTGCTTTAATAGTTGAATCAGAAAAATTAGATAAAGCTCATAAGAAATTGAAAAAGGATTTCAAAAATTTAAAATTAAATTTTGAAAATATTTCTCAAGAAAATAAAAATTTAAAATTAAATTTTGAAAATATTTCTGAAGAAAATAAAAATTTAAAATTTGATTTTGAAACTATTTTTGAAGAAAATGAAAATTTAAAATAAAATTTTGAAAATATTCTTGAAGAGAATAAAAATTTGAAAAATAAAATTTTATTTTTTGAAAAAGGTAAATCTATTAATAGTGATGAATGCGCTTCTTGTGAAATTTTTAAGAAACTACTAAACAACACAACCTTAGGAGAATGCAGTAAAAATAATAAAAATAAGGTTGTTAAAAATAAGTATGTTCCTAAAATTAAAAATAAACATAATAATATAATTCGTAGAACATGAGTAGAAAAAGGAACAACTTATAGGAACAGACACATTATATCATGCTTTTATTGTATGAAAAAAGGTCATACTGCAAATAAATGTAAAATTAAGCATTATGGTGTTCCAAGTGTTAGATATATTTGGGTTGTAAAATGATCTCAATTTTTTTTATATAACCCAAAGGACAATGTTTTTCATTTAATAATTTTTTAAATATTTTTGGAAAACAAAATTTGAGAAAATTTTATTCCAAACATGTTGTCTTTGATAAAATTATGAACCTTGAGGCAAAACCTCTTGAGTCAGTTGATTCAGATGTAGGTAATAATGAAGACTTGCAGAAGACAACAAATGAAGCAAAAAAAAAATGATGTCGATCCTCAAGACGAAGATCTCAACAAAATATCATTACACAATATTTTTGGCGATATATCCAAAGGGGTAAACATTAGAAGAGATCTAGGAATTTTAGAAATCTCTTAGGATTGCATTTTTGATCCATTTTGTGCATTTTTGTGCATTTTGAATTTTTTTTGATTTAAAAATCCTATTTGGTATGATTCAATGTATGTTTAAAAAAAATAATTTTTTTTAGTTCTTTATCCCAAAACTTTATGCTTCAAATCTCTTATTGTGTATGTTGGAATGAATCTTTAAATTTAAAATATATTTAGCTCATATGCATACATGATTTTATTAAGGAGGAGTATTATCTTAGGGGGAGAACATGAAACACAACTTTTTAATTATGATCAAAAAGGGGGAAAAATGTTTAAAGCTTATTATTATTCTCTAATGCTCTTTTCTTCCATAAGTTGTGTTTTTATTCAGATTATTACTAAAAACTTTAATTCAAAGGAGTTTTTGATCATCATAAAAAAGGGGGAGAATTTTAGCAAAATGGTGAAGATGAAGTTTTGATGATGTCCAAATCAAGTCAAGATATATCAAGATTCATGAAGATCCTTTGAAGATTAGTTTTTGTTATAAAAATCTTTTGTAATAATTGTAGTTTAATGTTTAGGACATAGATTTGTAGTAGGTTTTGATTCATGTACTTTCATACTTTATATTTGTTGTTCAGAGTAAAAAAACGCACGGTTTTAATCGATTAAATCGTTACAGGTGCTGAAAACTCAATTGGCATGGAAATAATCCATTAATACCTATTTTAATCGATTAGCTAATCGATTAATCCTAAGAATAATCGATTAAAGATAGTCGTTGGAGTTTTCTGGTTTTTGAAAACTAGCGGTTGCACTCATTTTAATCGATTATTAGTAATATTAATCGATTAAAAGCGTTAAATGGCCAGTTACGAAGAATGGAAGAGTATTTTCTTGAGTTTATAAATAGGCTCTCTTTATCCATCAACAACAACTCTTCCCTTGCGCTAAAATACTCAAAACTCTTTGAGAATTGTGTGCTCTTACTTAGCTAAGGAAACTCTTGTCGGTGGTGCTGGTATATTGCTACTACGGTGACGGAGGAATAGTTGGTTCATCCTTGGTGCGTCTGAGGAGGTGTGTGGAAGAGGATCATCCTTCGTGAAGTATTCGGAGGAGGTGTTTCATCCTTCGTGAAGTATTCGGAGGAGGTGTTTCATCCTTCGTGAAGTATTCAGAGGAGGTGTTTCATCCTTCGTGAAGTATTCGGAGGAGGTGTCTCATCCTTTGTGAAGATTCAAAGGAGGTGCAGGTTCATCTCTTGTGATTTCAAGAGAGGTGGTTTCTAAACTTTTACAAATTGTTTCTTTGTGAATGTAGTTTGTAATTGTTTTGTGCTTAGTGAATTGTTTATCTTGATTTGAGATAAGCGACTGGACGTAGGATTGGTAAGATCCGAACCAGTATAAAATTCATCCGTGCAAATTTCTCTCAACCTTACTCTTTTATTTATATTTATTATTTGCGTAGTAAGTTTAATTGAGAAGAAATTAAAAGACACACATTTATATTAAAACCCCTCTTGGTTTGTTATTCCACAGCTAACCATTCTGATGCAGCCGCTCTGACATTTTGTTTAAAAGGTAAAATGATTGGTCATGATTTATTAGATTATAATTGGTTACAATAGGATGTCAATGTAATTTATGGTGGAGACAAAACAATTGACACAAAAATACAACAACATTATCATACTAAAGTAGTTGATTCACAAGATGGGGTTGATGACTCTTTAGCTCACATGTGGAACCTATGATGGAGCCTGTGATGGAGTATATGGTTCAATTTTTTTGGTGTAACCTGTTGTGGTGCAATCTATTGCTCAGTCAGAGCATGAGCCAATGTTGAATAATAATAATAATATATATTTGTGATGTAATTGAATATTCTCTTATTAAGAATCTTGATAGTGGTTTGCAACGAAATATAATTCCTTGGTTTGTATGTCTCATTTGGAGGTTGTCGTTATCATTGTCAATAGTTTGCAAGGTTTACAATAATTAGATTCAACTCATAGTAGTTCAATGACAATTCTCAATCCTTTGACATCTAAGGACACTCGTTTTGTGGAGGGATTGAAAAGAGTTTCTAAAAGGAATAATATGTTCGATGAAAGGAAAGATTCCAATACTAAATATGATGATAAGTCGGTTCAAACTACAAAGAAACGTGATAAGGGCATGCCAAAGAAAACTAATACTAAATCGTTCAAAGAAAAAGCTTCCAAAAATTAAAGGCCTTTTTTCGATTGTGAAAGGATTGACTAATGATAAATTTCTTGGTGTGTTGAGAAATTTGTCTTTTTCCTAAAATATGAGTTTAAAGTATGAAATGATTTTCGAAAGTAAATAGTCTTTCTAAAGTTTACATAAGCACACCAAAATGTACGTTATGTGCAACAAATTTAGTGCATCCTTCAAAATTTTTGACATCAACTTGGACTTTGTGAGATTTTTTTGGTAAGCACAAAAATATCATAAAATTTTTTGTTAGGCATAATGTTAACATAAAACCATTGTGTACATGCATGTCGTCTTATGAGACATTTGTTCATTAGGTGAAGAAAATAGAGTATATGTGTTATATTGACGGTCAAGTAAAAACTACATATATTGTATGAAACGTGGATCTATTCATGCTTTATATTTCATTCTTTAATAGTACTTAATCAAAATAGAAAGTGTCTGATAGATTCTTCTCAAATATAAAACTTGAGGAATTTGTATCATTTGTAAGATATGTATTTAAAGGCTTTCTTATAAGAAGGTAACTTTATAAAACAAAGCTTTCTCTAACAAAATATAGACTAAAAACATAAAGAATATATAAGCTTAAGATTGTAGAAAATAATGAAGTATTGTTAGTCTTCACATGTCTTTGTTTTTATTTTATAGATGCTCAAAATATGATCATTATGTATATAGAACGATTATCTTAATTTTTTGTTGTTGTAATTCTGATATGGTATCTTTTCAATATTAATATGAAAAATTATTAAAATTAAGTATGCAAGAGTGCTTCTATCTTCTTGTAAAAATTACTTATTTCATATACACTTGTTGTCAATGTAAAAAGCGTATGGAAAATATAATAACAAGTAATATATGTGTTCCTTATTAATTATACATGATATAAACAATCTATTCAATTAAGATATATTATTTCGACGTATATGTTAATAAAGTAAATGTTCATTCAGATATAAACAAATCATGAATAAAAGGTTTACGCTTTAAATGTTGTATATAAATGAGAAATTAATTAACGATATTATTACTATTATTATTATTAAGGAATGAGATTAAGAGTAAAAATCGAATTGATCACGTTACATTATTTCCCTTTTTAACTATGTCATAAGCGTTAGCCTGTTTTGGTCATATGTTATAATCATCTTCCATCTAATTAGGAATAATTAGATTAATATTTAGTTTAATTGATTAAGATCAAAACTTTATATGTCAAGCTTGTCTAATTTTCTAAATTGCTTAAAGACTTCTTTAATAACGTTATTATCATCTACCAATAATAATACCAAATTATTAAGCTTTTCGGTATTCCTTTCTTATGCTAGACTTCCTTAATCTCACTTTTTTTTATGCATAAAGAGAGTAATTTACCCATGCATTACAAATTGAAATTCTTTTTGTCACTAAATTTCTAACGCCAAATTTAGTAAATAGCTCTTTATGCCAAATTTTGAAAATCTTATACTTATCAACGAAAAAAAAAACTTACAAAATATAATGACATAAAGAGTAAGTATTCAGAAGAAAAATAAGAATTAAATTTAAAGAGGTTTTCATTTTACAATTACTGTCTCCTTTAAAACTTTATTATTCAAAAAATTGAATTCTCTGGCATTTTATATGAGCAAATTATTTAACTTTTTATATTGAAATCCAAGTTAAACAATGATTAGCATTAAATAGTTCTTAAGCTATAACTTATTGCAATGGTTTGCTGGCTTAATTTTTTTTTTCTCAGATCATATATATTTTATATTTTGCTCTAATAAATTTATTTTAAATTTGGATTTTTGTAATTTTTTATTTTTATTTTTTGACATTTCTTATTTTAGATTAGTCCCTCGAAAATATCTATTTTTTTTAATTTTTCCATTATAATATATAGATTTATTCATTCTAGTTTCTGTAAAATATTTTATTAGCCATTACAATAAAATTTCATTTTAATTAAGTATTTTATGGACCTTTATACGAAAGTAAACTAAAACTTAAATCTCAAAAAAGAAAAGCGTAAAGAAACAAACAAATCACTATATTTTACAGACTTAAAATATATTTAAATTTTTGTTGTGAGAAATGAAATAATTAAATATTTTCGTACTAATATCTATTTACTATTAATAAAAATGGTTATTCGATTACATAAAAAAAGCAAAATAAAGATGCATCCAAGATCAATTTTTTTTATCCAGTTTAGGCCTATAGTTTAAACACAGATCTACAAATTGAAAGTCTATCAAAATGTTAATATATGTAAACCTAGGAGTGACAACACAGTAGTGTCTATCCCTAATGCTCTTGTAATAATAAAATTTATTTTGTTTTAATCTGGTTATTAGTTGGGTATTTGTTTAAAAAATTAAATATTTTAAAAAAGGTATTTTATAGGTTTTTAAAATGAATTTCAAATAAGATTATAATGAAAAAAATCATAAATTCAAACGATAACTAAATAAAAGTTAAAATATAAGTCTAAATTAATGGTACCTAAAACATATTTTCAAATAAAAGTAGTTTAAAAAATAATTCTTATAAAAATCACATTTTAATATTTATGTTTTCCTTTTCAATATATTCACACTAGTGAAAAAATGTTGTTTAACGTCGGTTATTTTGGGCTTTTAACGTCACATATGGAACCGACGTCTATTCGAGTGACGTTGATTACACATCGGTCAGGATATGACCGACGTCTATGTAGACGTCGGACTATATAGGTTAGACGTCGGACTCTAGGTCAGACGTCTAAAATGTCGTCGTATTTGATAGGATCTTTCTCCGCTTGAGGCCTCTCGAGTTGCTCCTAGCTTATGGTGATTCGAGTTTACAACTTTATATTTTAGTTGAAGAGAATGGATTCTACGTTTTTTTTGTATTGGATGGTTTTAATAATGTAGTGGAGGGAATTAGAGGAGTGCAAAACGCAAGAAATCGCCGTCCAAGAACGCTGCCCAAGGACACGAGCAAAACTGGACAAAACTTAACAAAAACACATTTTAATCGGTTGAAATGAAAGATAATTCATCAAAGAGTAATGTAATCGGAGTAAAATTAATTTTAAACGGTGCAAAAGTGAGAAAACGAATCTGAAAAACGTAGCCCGTGGAGAGAAAATGCGAGGACGATGATGAACAATGAGTGCGCGTAACTGCTGCCTCGTGTTCGCAATTTTTTAATGCAGACATTTAGAAGTCGGTTCCCCCCATAACAGACGTCTACAGACGTCGGTTCCCCCCCACAACAAACGTCTAAAAGGCTTTAGAAGTCGGAGTGGCGGGATCAGTCGTCTAAGTGGAGTCAAAAAGTGACTTTTTAAATTTTTGGATTTAGGGTTTAGATGTCGGTTCCTCCAATAACTGACGTCTAAAGTGATTTAGAAGTCGGAGTGGCGGGATCAAACGTCTATATGGAGTCAAAAATTGACTTTTAAAATTTTTGGATTTAGGGTTTAGATGTTGGTTCCCCCCATAACAGACGTCTAAAGTGATTTAGAAGTCGGAGTGTCGGGATCAGACGTCTATATGGAGTCAAAAAATGACTTTTTAAATTTTTGGATTTAGGGTTTAGACGTTGGTTCCCCCCATAACAGACGTCTATAATATTTTAGACGTCAGGGCTCTCCCAACTAACGCCTATATGTCTGGCAGGTAGGTGAATAGCCATTAATTTCCGTCATATAGACGTAGGGGCCCCTTCTAACTGACGTCTATATGACTGAAAGAAATGACTTTTCACCCACCTGTCAGACATATAGACGTCAGTTAGGAGGGGCCCTAACGTCTAAAATATCATAGACGTTGGGGCACCTTCTAACTGACGTCTATATGGCCAACTTATTTACGAAAATGCCACCGGTCATCAATATACGTCGTGCTTACCCTTAACCGACGTTTAAGGGGTGACGTTAAATAGCGTTTTTGCACTAGTGTCACTTTAACCATTTAATTCTCCATACAAATAACAAAGTGATGCTATTAGTAAAATTAAAATGAAATATTAAAAAAAAATACTAATGTATCATCAATTATTTCTTCTGTTGTTTTAAGCTTCATCCACTATAAGAAAATAAAAAAATACTTTATTATTGATCAAATTTTATGATTTTAATTATCAACATATATTTCTATCGTTAATCGATTTCTCGGTAAAATTCGTTTAGAATTTTATTATTAATGAATATTTTAGTTGTAAATTATGTCAATAAAATGGGCGTTAATAGACCGTGTCATAGAAAAATCTGTCGATAGTTGAATTTTTTTAAATCTTTTGACAAATTTGTTAGTAATTGTATGTTTTAAAACTCATTGATACTTTTGTTGGTAAATTCGTTAATAAAATGGATATTAATTTTCCTACCAAATCTATTGAAATGTGTTGCAAATTAAATGGAGATGGGTGAAAAAAGAAGGAGGAAAAAGAGAAGCAGTAGGAGAAAGAGAAAGTGGTGACAACGACAACGACAATGATAATAATGGTGTTGGGAATAGAGAAGAAAGAGGAGTCGAAGCTAGTGGACATAATGATGACGACAACAAAGAAGAGAGAGAGAAAGAAGAAGAAGAGAAGTATAAGAAAACAAGAAAGAATAAAAATAGGAAGAAAAAGAAAGTCAAATCACGAGATTTACTCATGAAAAAATGGTAATTATGGACAAATATTTTTCGAAGATTTTTTTTTGTAAGTAATTATCGACGAGTATTTTATTGATGATTTTTTTACTATTGGTAAGTTTTCGGTAATTTTGCTTTAACGACGAAATTTTATGTTTACTGAAAAATTTTGTTTGTTGATAAATCCATTTTTTTATGGTGATCTTGTCCACTTTTAATTTTACAGAATCTAAAAAAAACAATTTATTCATTGTAACAACTAATTTGAATGAATATAAATATTTTAGCTTGTACCAAATCAATATTTCTCAGTATAAAATCCCCCGTCAAAAGTTTATTTCCCTTGTGGCCCTCGACATCACCACTTCCCACACATGCCTCCTGGATGGCTTGGCAACACTAGCCACTTGGAGGGCATAATACAAAAATCAAAAGGGAATTGCTTACTCTATTGGGAGACTACAAAATCTTAAGAGCTTAAACACCTAAATGTTAGTCAGTTATTGTAAAAACTAGTTAGAACCAAAGAAGGGTTGAAATGGCATATTTGTTAAATTAGAAATTCTATTGGGAAAATCACAAGCCGAAATTGAAAGCTAGAAGCAACATTACAAGATAATGGAAAAATGCATGAAATTAGACTTATAGATAATGTGAAGAAGAAAATGATGCATATTAATTTGGTGGAAGAAGAGAGGATGCAAAGGGAAAAATAAAAATTGACAAAGTGCAGAAAGAAACACTCATTCACATAACCTAATTGGTTTTGGATAAAATTGTAATTTGAAGTTTTAACTGGTGATGGATATCCACGAGTACAAGTATTGTGATATTTGTCTCTATCACTATTAATAAACGGATATTAAATCACTTGTTACTTATGGGTACTTGTTTAATGCATCAACTTATTATCTATAACAAATTTTATCTGCAGTTATTCATGGATATAAATTTTTTTATCATCCATATAAATAAGTCTAAAGGAACTTGTGTAACCAAACATTCTTTCAAGCTTACACAAGATTATTGTAAAGAGTTAAAATAAACAAACTTTAGTGAATGTTAGTGATACATTATAGGAAAAATGCATTTTACCCATAACATTAAATCTATCGATTATTAATTACTGGCATAATTGCCAATGAATACATGTGTTGCATTTACTGACAGAAATGTTTGTTTATAAGTTTCATTTACTAACAAATTTACTAATGGATGTATTTTTTTCATTTACAGATGGATATGACGTCGCTAAGGTATTGTTGATTTAATTTACCAATGAATGTTCTTTGATGCAATCAGGTCAAATTTTGATATTTCTCTCCCCAAAAATAACTCGTATGAAATCTTCTCTACTCGTCCATTGCTCTTTCACTCTTCTTTCACTTGTTCTTACACTCATCGTCGTGACATAAGTTTACCTGTTACGTTAAGGCTGTCATTGACTCGTTAAATGTGGTTCATTGAGTTCTAGCCAACTATCTTCTTGCTCTATTATCTACACACCACAACATTCATCTTTTATCGTTCCATCCACAACACTGCATTATGCATAGGATCATTGTACCATATGAAATCTACTTTGCATCCTAGCATAATGTTGTCATGCATTTATCTTTTAGAATTTATCTACTTCTACATTTTATAATCATATTATGCATAGCATTAGCATTTATCAATTTGGGTTAGATGAAAATAATTTATTTGAGTTTTGAATTCCGATTTTAAAATCTACACTTAAACCCCATATTTTGGTAGCTACAATTATTTCTAGCTTTGGTTTTCATGCATGACTTTTATTTCTCGCATCTTTCTTTGAACTCTAAGTTCATATCTCATATTAATTGGCCATAGTAGAGTTGTTACATGCATTTAAACCTTAATGTCTGCACCATTTATACTATTCTACATCATTAATAACATTTTACATTTGAATCCATGCATTTTGGTTTTAAATAGTTCCATTCATTCCACATTTTAATGTCCTTCATTTCATTCTGTTTTAGTGATGTTAAATATATAATGTAAATCCTGACATGAGTGATGTTAAATATATAATATAAATCCTAACAAGTACCATGTCGTTGGAACTTTCATTTAAAAGTTAAGGACTTTGTATTTATTTATAGTATTATAAGAAGTTACTAGTAATAAGCAGTTAACTATTGGCTAAGGCTAATTATAACTAGATAATCCTAATGAAAGTAAACTAAAATATAATGATATTGGTTTTAAAAACTAATTGTAGAACTAAAAACCAAAACCTATACAAAACTAACTAGCCTAGTCTAATAACTAAACATGATAGAGACAACCTTAGTTAAGTGTAGCTCTCCAAACTCCCTTTTTATTCGATTGGGGAGCACATTTGGAACTCTTGCTAACACATTGGAATTCTCCATATTATCGCAATAAATGTGCTACCATCCAAAGGAATCGAGCTTCAGAAAAGGGTGAGATCTTGCATACATGTAGTTCCATTACTATTCATAAGCATGCCATTCAGATGGTACAAACTTTATTTTCTTTTGTATTTATTATGATATGTTATGTATTTTAAATTTTATGTGTGTGTATATATATATAACTCCATATTTTGTTATAGGTACAAGAGTTAGGATGGGTTACGCATGTTGATAAGGTATTTCAACAAACTTATCTTCAAAATGGATCTAGTCAGTTTGTTGATGAAAGGTCTTAGAAGACACATGTACGCAAACACTTTTACTATTATTTTCTTTAAACTTTAAATTTGTTTTATTATTTCTTTTACTGACACTATGCATAATATTTAATAAGAAGAATTTTCAAGTAAACTCTCACAGGTTCAATCGAAGTAAGGGTCATGTCTTGATGCATCAAAAGACCATAATGATGATGATGACATCATTAGGACATAATGTTGGGTCGTCGTCCTTGGTGAAAAAAAAAGTATGAGTCTATGGGATAAGACAACTTGCTGCAAATTACATTGCTAGAAGAGGCACCTTGAAGCACTAACCATTTATTTCTGGTAGTGTTGAGGAGACTGTTTTCCACCTCACGTAATGAGTAGAAAGACATGACCAATAATACAACAATTTGATAAAAGAGTTTTCAAGTTTCAAATAACTGATGAGATTGTTGCTTTCGCATTCACAAACTTCTACTCAACAGTCTTAGTCCAACATCCCTTCGATTCAACAACGACCCTCACCAATAAAGCCCACCCTAAACCATCCCATACTAGTCCAATTCTAATGACTATGTAGATTATTAGATTTTTTTTTATCTTTATAAACATACACTTTAAAACATATGATGTTTGTGTGAATTATATTATTAATGTGTTTCTATGAATATTAATGTGATGTAGGATTTCATTGTTTGTGTGATTGTCAAATTAAACTTATGTCCTTGTTTCATTATGTGATAAAACAAGTATAGTCCGCTGCACTTAAATTTGTCACATCATTTATTGATAAACTTTACTGATCAATAAATTTGTCGGTAATATTTCGTACTAGGTCACACAACTTACAGATGGATACATCTCTCGATCATTATCAACAACAGATATCCGTCAATAATTATCAATGAGTGATATTTACCAATAAATATTACCAACAAAGATTTTACCGACAAACTTTTTACCATTAATAATATTTATGAAAACAATTATTAGTGACAGATTTTTCAGTTTTCAACGAAAAAATATCGTAGATAAATCTAATTTTTTTTTGTAATGATAATATTTCTTCTTTTGTTTTTCTATCCTTAAAAATAAATAGTATCAAAACTCATTTGGTAACTAAAGGAAGACTTTAGACCTCTATTAATTATATAAATGATTTTTCTAATTTTTTTTTTCAAATCAAACGAGTTATGTGTAAAATTAGTATGATGCTAGCTAGCATTCCTAAATTGCATGAAATTGAATGCATTCTAGTTATCACTATTTGTTTCGTAGGTGCGTAGAGAAACCAAGTTTCTAGCATTGTAGCTTTAAAAAAAATGTGCTAACGTGTGTTAAACCTTGGCCAAACTTTATAAAATTTTGAAGCATAAATTTGAGTCAAAGTGGAGGGAGGGTTGGTGAAAAAAATTAACCTACAAATGAGATAATGGAGGAAAAATCATAAGCCATAACATGATTTGCAATGATGCGTAAAACCATGCGGTCGTGCCGGTGCTCTCCTTTTAATTAATGCAACTTTGTACCATTACCAACAACTAATCACTCTACCACGATTAATTAGCCACCAAATCTGAAAACTTCAAATAACCAAATCATTATGTCAATTATTCTCCTTCTTTACTTTATTAGATGAATTGTGTTTTGTAGGTTAAAACACAATTAAAATTGTATAATTGTTGAAATTAACTTATCTAAATTATATAATAACTTGAACGAACCAAATTATTAAACTATATAGACATGTTATTTTAAACCATATATGTTGTAGAATATATATATTTTTAATTTTCAATTCAGTTTAAAATTTTCCCATATAAATAGTAAGAATTTGAAATAATACATTGGTTAAACATGTTTTACATTTTAGGTTTCAATTATCCATATATTTGAGTATTTTTAATTATTATTTTTTATATTTTTTAATTGAATCATGATATTTAAATTTTTTTATTAATTGTGTTTGTGTAAATGTTATTTTATTATATTATCTTGTTCATTTGTTTTCACTTACTAAAAAAATGTGAAATTTTGTGATTAATATAAAATTTTGTGATTAATATAAAACAACAAATTATTTTTATAATTTTCATTAAAATTATGTTTGATAATAAAAGAACACAATGACAATTATATTAATGGTGATGACATGATCTTTTAGTCACTGCAGATGATGATATGAAAGTCATTGAAAAACATGTCAATCTCATCGCATATATCAATCATGATAACAATGACAATTCCTTGATTGGTGTAGATAATGACATGGAAGTCATCAAGCATGTCGACCTTATTATCCAATACATTTTTAATAAAAATTATTATACAAAAACTATAAAATTTTATATTTCTTAACACGTAGAGGTAAGTAAAAAAACGGTCAAAAAGAAAATTATAGTCACTGTAGTGAAAGAATTAAATGAGAGGAAGTGTTTTAAAAAATATAAGTAATCAATAAAAAAAAAGCATTTAATGAAATCCTAATTGCAAATGGTTAAATCCATAAAGAACTTGATACTTAACTAATTGTACTTACTTTTTATCTCACCTAATGCAAAGAAAACACAATAAGTGAATAAATTGTGTAAGACGATGAAAACCATGCACTTTATTAGATGCATTTACGTTGGTTTTGGAGAGATTAAAAGAAATAAAAGTGAGTATTTAAAATTTATGAGGTTGCGAAGGTAGCTACTGTTTATATGATGGTAGTTATATAGTATGTTAGGGGACAGCTATTCTAGCTTTGGAAGTTCACCAAATCTGAAATTGCTTCTATTTTGAGTGAAGGAATCCAAAGTCACCAATTCATGGATTAAGTAGAAGAATGGGAGCACTATCACTTTTATTTCTTTGCCTGTTACTCCAAAAACAAAGTAGAAAGCGACCACTAAAATCACATTCGCAACACTAACTACCTTCCAACTAAAACCATACAAAATGAAAAATCTTTCAGGTGAAAAGCCACACGTAAGCCAAATTCTTCACTTGGGTAATCACTAAGATTTCTAATTAAGCTCCCTAATTAAATTTTAATCACGGTATTTAATCTACAACACACGAACCTACGAGGGTGTAGTTGTTTTGTCCCAGAAAAGAAAAAAAAAAGGAATATGTTTATTAGGGATAGGAGAGGTCATTGACTTATAAAAAAAATCTATTAATTTGGTTAGGTGATGTCATAGAGAGATGTTGAATTTTTAGTCACATGATGTGATCCATCCTTGGATACTTTAATGATTGTTAAATTATAAATAATCAACCACCTTCTTCCATCAATTTCCCTCGGCTTTTGTCAGTTTTGTGTTTGTTTTTATTTTCTTTATTCATATAAGTAAAGAACATGGCAGATAAAAATTATTAAAAACAAATTTAAAACTCGTTAAAAAACATAAACTGATGAAAAAGTAAAACGATCGAATCTAAGTATCCTTGGAAATTGAGCTTGGGTTCTGGAATGGTTGCAGTTTTGCTTTTATGATTTTGCCATAATACAACACTTTGAAAAAGCCTATAAATGAATATAATGATGTAGACCTTCTATTAAAGTCAAATTTTGGGTGCCTTTATCTCTTCAACTATATTGCTTGCAAGTTAAACAAAGTATATCGTAGTAGTGATGATATATGAATCAAATATAGCAATAGATCTAAAGGGCATTCGTAACAGTTGCAGGGTTGTGACTAAATGGTCCCCAAAAAAGAGAATCACGTGCATAGATGCATTAAAGTTACTATATATCAGAAAAGCAAACCAAAGTTTCACATTATAGTGTTATATCTAATTCAAGCCCAAGAGAACCGTAGAAACCTTAAGTGTGACTAGTTTTCTAACTCTTAGTTTCAAAAGAAAAAAAAAAAAAAAAAGATATTTATGAGAAAGAGAAAACAAAGTGTTGCTAATTCAAACAAGTTACGTATCAACAAAATCAAATTGTATTGAAAAAATATTATTCAAGTTGTCTTCAACCAAATAAGTCTTTTGTTAAATTGGAATGCGTTTGGCGAGGCTATTTAAATTCTTTCTATTCATTTAATCGAGTAATAAAAGTTTATTTAACTAAATTAGACTCTTTTTTTCCTGTTTTAGCAACGGTTGTTGAAATTCCACATCAATATGGCCTTTAAAAATTGTTGTTTGCTCAATTTTCATTATCTTATCGTCACGATCATGAGCCTTCTTTTATACACTTTTATCCCATAGTTTAACAATTAGCTTTGCCAAATGTTTTAATTTGGTTCATCAGTTTTAAGCTTTCAACTTTGACCCAACTAACTTTTTAATTTTTAACTAACTTATTCCCTACTTTTGTCAAATACACCCTCAATTAGCAAAATCAATTTGTTTGACTCAAAAAGAGCTATGGACCAAACTGAAATATGTATCATTGTAAGCTCTTTTGTGCGATTTTTTTAACATTTAATTTTTAAGCAAATTCTCAAATGATATGTTATGTTACCCAAAAACAAAAATAGACACCATTATTAGAAAAAAAGAGTCTTTTATCAATAATTTAACATTGTATTATAATTCTGCTGACAAAGCTTTTATGTAACTAAAATCAAATTAGTCTCTATATATGATACTACAACACAATTACATCAAATTTTACAACAATACAGCGTACCATTAGTAGATACTGAATAGGTTAATTATACAAGTAAATTGAAGGGCAATTTTAGCTATATACTAAGATTTGTTTTTCTTGATAGTCTAGTCAACCCTTGTTATATACTGCATAATGAAGAGAAAGACATTTAGTCCTTACTATTGAAAAATATAGTGAGAGAAAAAAGATGGTTACATAAATAATTTATTAAGTAGTGAGATGGAGACATGGTGATGAGTTGAAGAAGAGTAATGAGTTTGTACAAGTATCTTTATCCTTGAAGAATTGGTATAAGATCCGATGCATGTATTATAAAACTCTCAACGTTCACTCTTTGTGGGACACAAACCCATATGGTAAGAGAAACACATCCCCAAAAGTGCATCCAAAGAAGCTAAAGAGAAATCATTAAATGAAAAGGAAGAGATTGTGATTTCATGATTATATTCCCACCATTGGATCTCTCTATAAACATCTCCTTAACCCCTTCTTTCTTATCTCTTCTTTCTTCTGCTCTTCTTCGTTGTTTTCTTCACTTCATGCACTTCAAAAGGGAGCATCAGACACTCTTGAGAATGTCAAACCCAGAGTTCCTCACCAAGGATGGCAAAGAGAGCGATTTCCAGATTCTGAAGAGACCCATGTTGGAGTTCCAAACTGAGAACATTGAAACCCTTTCAAGCAGTTATTCCAACTCTAGGTATTCACAAAGCATCAAAGGTAGAGATGAAGAGAGAGAAGAAAATCGACAGATCTGTAGAGTAACAGCTCCCGGACAAGATGATTCGGCATCAAGTTCTACTCCATCATCAGAAGAAAATCTCAAAGAGGAGGAAGATGAAGAAAATGATGGTTTCAAAACTCCAACTTCTTTGGACCACAAGATTCTGGTGCCCTCTCAGTGCCCACCTGCACCAAGAAAAACCAAACCGTCTCTGAAAAGAAAAGCATCTTGTTTCAACCACTGCAACTGCAGACACCCACTTGATCTGTCAAAAGAGGTGTTCGAATTATTGTTCCCAACCCAACATTTTTCTGGCTCACATCAAAGCACCAAGAAAGTTCGAAGACAGGATCACGAATGATGCAATAATTTTGGTGCAAAACCCACATGCACCATACAGTTTTTAGGAACGATCAGTCTCTTAAATTGATTTATGTATCTCAAAAGATTAGTTTCTAACTCCAAGTCAAGGATACCCGGATTCAACCACGAAAATGGAACACAGTTTCCATGTGCATAGCTCATAGCAGGTGCAAAATTTTGGTCAGCATCATCGATTTTCATTCTGGTACGGTCAATTGATTTGTCTTGGACCTTTTGTCTGTTCCTGTTGAGATCTCATAATTAGTATATAGATATATATTCTAAGAGCGATTTGTTAAGGTGTAAGCCGAAAAGATAAAGGGATTTGAAAAGATTAATGTGAAGTTTGTGTGAATGGCAGTTGTAGAATTTCTAACTTTACCACTGTTCCGACCAGTTTACTTTTGTTCCAGTTAAGTTGTTGGTGCTGCATGTTTATGCACCGGCCATGTTGTAAAGGAAGAGAATCGATTCTGATAAGGTTTATTTTGAACACAAAAAACAAAATCAAGATTCATCTTAATTAGTTAAAGTGTTGAGTTTGGTTATCGTTTTCTTTCTGAGATTCTTCCTTCTGGATTACACTTGGAGAAGGTGTCTTCGGATTCCATAAAGATGACCAGACACAGTTTCTATTGCTGGAAACATGAATAATTATGTTCTTGCACTGCCATGCAGTCAATTTTATTCTACATATAAAATTATTATATAATTAATTGCTTTCTTTTATTTTTTTTTTCTTTTCATCAATAACAAAACATTTCAAAAGTACCTACCTTGTTAATTAAGTATCCTCCAAATGAACTAAACCCACTTATAGAATTATTAATAATTGGTCTATTTAAGGGTTTTTTCTTTCCCTTACCAATGAAGCTCTTTTTTTCTCCTTCTACACATAAATGTTTATATATTATGACAACAAGGTACACTTTCAAGAATTATTTATTATTATACTATGGCAAAAACTCTTATGATAAAACTCATTAAAAATAAAACATTTAGAGATTGAAGTTTAACAACTAGTGATGTTTTTATTTTTATTTTTTGTAAAAACCTAGGTTTAAAAATAGACAAAATGTGAGGAGTGTGGAGCTTTAAGAGGATAGTTTTTAACCTAATTGCAATTGGTGGATCTAAGAAAATAAGAAATATTAGTAGTTGGGTTTGATGGATCTCTAGCCATGTACTACCAACTAAATCAATTAAACTACTTTAAGACAAACCTAACCAATTTATTACCATGTTCATCCTCATATTCATAACATATCAAACACAATAATAATAATCTCTGGTTAGGTTGAGAATTATCTTTACTGTCTTCACCTGTTCAGCTTTCTACCTAAAATCTAATATTCCTTTAACAACACTTGTACCAACACCAAATAGTGTAAATGCATTTCAAATTCAACTTTTCTTTTTATTCATATTTGAAATTTAATAATTCTGTAAATGAAATTATTCTTTTACTGAAATGGTCAATTCCAACCACCTCATATATATTAGATTAACTTAATATGAACACTATTTTTTTTAGCTCAATCAAACCTTGCAAGTCAAATTGGATAATCTTTAAAACTAAAAACAAAATTAATTTTATTTCTTAACCAAAAATTGGATATTTTATTTTAAATTACATAGTATTCATGAAAGTAATGCTAAGCTTTTATGAATATCCACTTTGCAATGATTCGAAGATCTCCATGCTTGCATGTCTTCGATATGCACTTTTGCACGTTATAAAGATATACTGCGGCCACATCATGACATCTGGCACTATTTATATAACTGCATGAATATTAGGTCTTTTAGTAGAGGAAAATCTTACAAAAATAAAAATTTAATTTTTGGTTTAATGTATCAATAAGTTTCTATATTTGTCTAGAATCTTAGATAGGACCTTTTCTTTTTTGGCGTGTCAATTGGGTTCTTATTTATGATTGAATCAAATAAGATCTTTCCGTTAAATTGATCAGACGACTTTTAAAGAAGACATGATGACTGTATAGTTTTTATTACATGACATTAAAAACGTGACTGAAGTGTTTTTTATTTTATTTTTGAATTAAAAAATGAAGTTTAAAGTGAGGGCAAAGTTGAGAAATCCCATTCTCCTCTGCAATTACGAAATCCAAATGAAACCACATTCATCTATGCCGCTGCAATGGCAGCAAGAGCACGACGAGGGCGTCGCCGACGGTGCAGTGATGGCGCGATTCAAACAGAACCCTTCTTCCCTCTATCCTTTTCGAGTTTTAGCGCTTCCTCACAAGGAGAGAAGGGTGAGGTTTAGCAGAGATGGCACGACGGAGGTTTACTTTCTCCTCTCTGTTCTGGATCGCGATGCAAGAGGGAGGCTTCCTCCTCCTTTCTGTTTCTGTTTCGTCTTACAGGGGAAAGAGATTTTGGCGGTCTGCGGCATAAGGGCAGTGACACCGTGATTTGGCGAAAGCAGCGTCAGTATTAAGTTTGGGTTTAGGGTTCCTCTTGTTCTCTGATTTTGGGGATTAGGGTTTGCTGAAATTGGGAAATTAGGGATTTCTGGTGTAATTGATTTTTTATTCGAATTAAATTGGTGATCTGTGTATTGTTTCTGCGTATGGGTAGAGCATTTCTGGTTTGTTTATGGTTAGATTTCTCGTTGTAGATTTCTGGTATGAATTGGTTTGTTTTGATTTTTTTTTTCTGAATACTTTTTTTTCCTTCTTTGGATTGGAAAGCAGCGTCAGTATTAAGTTTGGGTTTAGGGTTCCTCTTGTTCTCTGATTTTGGGGATTAGGGTTTGCTGAAATTGGGAAATTAGGGATTTCTGGTGTAATTGATTTTTTATTCGAATTAAATTGGTGATCTGTGTATTGTTTCTGCGTATGGGTAGAGCATTTCTGGTTTGTTTATGGTTAGATTTCTCGTTGTAGATTTCTGGTATGAATTGGTTTGTTTTGATTTTTTTTTTCTGAATACTTTTTTTTCCTTCTTTGGATTGGAAAAACTGTTTAGTGCTAGGTTGGAGGGGTATCATGTTACCGTGGGAGACATGTAGCATCCTTTCCTTATCGTGTTGTAAGTGATATATCCATCCCCTTGAAGTTAACTACCTAGACTTGAAGATTAATTTACTTGATCACTTCATTTTGCATTTTGATTTTGGCAGGGTTTTACACTTGAGGATGCCACTGGGCTTTCGTTGGCTGGAGACATTGATGTTCACTCTGTATTTGCAGCGTCTTTGCCTTCATCGCTTCCTAGTGTTTCCCCATAGCAGCATCTTGAATTTTCCACCAGGTGGTGTGCCCAACCACTTCCTGACTCTGGCGTAGAATTGTTTGTTGGTGTACTCTCAACTGAAAACCATTTTTTTGAGCGGATGGCTGTGAGGAAGTCATGGATGGAGCATAGGTTTGTTTAGGTTAGATTTCTTGCCGTAGCAAAGAGAACGAGACTTTCTGTAATTCAATTTTCAACTTTGCCAATTTTACCCTTTCTATAATTGATTTTTCACTCTTTTAACTTAATTTTTTAATGAAACATGTGTTAAAACAATACTGTCAGCATGCCAGATCACATAATACTTAACACCGTCTGATCAATTTAACGGAAAAGTCCTATTTGGTTCAATTTTATAAAAATAAGGATCCAATTGAGACGTAAAAAAAAAAAGGGTCTTATTTGAGATTCAGGACAAAAACAGGGACGTATTAAGACATTAAACTTTAATTTTTTTATAAGTTTTAATTCATTTATATACAAATTAAAAAATTAAGAAATTACATGAGAGTGTTTTTATAAACGAATTTGTACTTAAACTATGAAAAATATTTTCTTATTTTATTCTTATCTTCTAAAAATCATTACAAAAAATTTGTCCACGCTTACACTTATTAGAATATACCGTGAGTTACAGCCACGACCGCCTTATGCTTATAAGAAAAACACAGGGAGAAAGAAATTGCTTTTTACAATTCTATGGTTTTTTTTTTCCTCATCTCGATATTGGAAATGTCTAAAATGTCGTGGGTTATGGAATCCATAAAGATATTTTAAAAATTAAATATGATTTTAGTATATAAAGTTTTGACGCAAAATTAAAATTTATTATTAAAATTTTGATACATTTTAGTTTTTAAATTTTAAAAAATAATGAATATAATTTTTTTAAATGTTAAATACTTTTCATATTCATTTAAATTTTTTTATCTGGGTTGATATCGTTTTATTTTAATATTAATTGACATGTTAAAAATTTTAAGGTAATTAAATTAAAAAAACTTTATTTGAACAAAAAATAATTTTAATTTTTTTGTCAAAATTTAAAAATTAAAAACATATTTAATCTTTTTTAAATTATATAATTATTATAAAATAATTTTATATTTAAAAATACACTTCAGATTTGCATGGTCCCATCTTAGAATACATTTATGAATTTATAGATATCGTAATATAGAAATGTATTCAAAGTAATACATTCTCAAATACATTTTAAGATTTTAGACTGTAATCTATAATTTATTTATGGATCGTCAGATTATATAATTTGTAATATATTTACATAATTCAAAATGTAATTTTGTATTTTATAATTTGGAAATATATTGTTTGATTGTATAATTTGTAATGTATTTTTGGATTAAATATCTAGAAACATATTGCGTATTGTACAACTTCAAATGTATTTTTTAGACGACAAAATTTTGAAATGTATTTTTTAATTGTATAATTGGTAATATGTCTTATATTGTATAATTTTCAAATCTAAAAATATATTTTAAATTGTATAATACTTTTTTTAATTGTACAGTTCAAAATGCATTTTTTAGTTTTGGATTTCATAATCTTAATAGACTTCTAGATTGTATATTTTAGAATATTTTAAATCCATAAATAATTTTAGTTTTCCTGACAACATTAGATATGTAAGGAAAAAAGTATGAGATTATTTAAATAAAATACTTGTAAACTGTTTAAGATAGAACAAAAACCTGAGCCCAATATATAAGTTGGGCCATAGTTTCGCCTAAATTCATAATCTCCCAATAAATTGGGCAGGTTAACCCAAATCCAGACGCATAGTCCTAGGATACGCCTTCCTATGATTATTCTTGTGAGGCTTTTTCTGTCTGCAACTCAAACTCAATTTTTTTGGCACACTCCTATAAGTTTAAAATCACCACTTTATCCTTTGTAAAAGTGATTTCAAGGTTACTTGTCTTGGAAATTTTTCAAAACAGACTTTTTGGAACATCTGGAATATAATTTCTGAAACAGGAAATTTGGAATGCAAGAAATATATTTTTGAATAAGTTTTCTAAAACAGGATTTTCAGAACAAACTTTTTGAAACATGTATAATAATATCTTTTGAAACAAATATTTTAAAATGAGATTTCAAAATAAATTATTTGGAAATGTTATGGAAAAAGATTTTTAGAATACATAAAACATGTTTCAGAAAAAACTTTTCAAAACATGTGAAATGCATTCTCGAGAGAACATTTCATAATGAACATTTTCTTAAAATGTATATAAAAAATGTTGGATTAGTTAAGATTATTGCTTAAAAACACTAATAAATTAGTTATGAGTTTTTTTTTTTAGTTAAGTTATGGGTTTGCGAAAACCCTATATAAGTTAGATTCTCCTTTTCCTCTCATGTATTAAAACAATACATAGATTCAATAAGAGATTTGTGTTTCTTTTACATGTTTCGAGCTTTTCTTTTACTTTCATGCTTTCTTCCATCATTGTCATGCCTTATATGTTGCAACTCTTTTTCTCTCATACCAGTTTTGATATGGTATTAGAAGAGGTTCATTTTCACTTCTGCCTCTATTGCACCACAACCCTTTGAATCAAAGTGTCTAATCTTTTTTCTTTCGTTCTTGGTAATGATGGAACACATGGACCAGTCTATCTATCCTCCTTGCCTTTTTTACCTATATCTTGGGGAAAATCCAAGCTTCACTCTCATCTCTCAAGTTCTAAATGAAACTAACTATTCTTCTTAGAGTAGAAACATGAGAAGAGTTCTCCTCTTCAAGAACAAGATCAAATTCATAGATGATGAGATCAAGAAACCTCAAAGAAATGATCCCTTATTTGATGCTTGGGAAAATATGCAACATGATGGTTCTATATTGGACTATCAATACCCTTTCTTCACAGATTGCCGAAAATGTCATATATGTTGAAGATGTCAAAGAATTATGGGATGAATTAAAAGAAATGTTCTCAAAAGGTGACTACTTCAAGATTTCTGACTCACTTCAGGACATTCACTCAATTAAACAAGGAGAAAGGAGTGTAAGTCAATTCTTTACTGATTTGAAGATTCTTTTGGAAGAATTAAAGTCTCTTAGACTCATACCATGTTGTACTTGTGATGTTCCTTGTAGTTGTGATTTCTCTAAAATCTCTGTCAAATAAAGAGAAATAAAACATGTTATTTGTTTCCTAAAAGGCATAAATGATACCTATAACACTTTGAGAACGCAAATCTTGTTAATGATAACTATGTTGCTTTATATGATTCTCATGGTATTGACCATCAAAGGAGCTATGTTGAAACTCCTCAACAAAACTCTTTTTGTGGAGCACAAACATCAACATATATTAAACATAATCTATAGCTTGCTTTTCCAATTCAATGTTCCTAATGCTTGTTGGTCTTATGTTATCTCTCATTCCATATATCTGATAAATAGGCTTTCTTCCCCTGTCTTTAATGGCAAAACTCCTTATGATCCAACGTATGACACTCCTCCCACTTATCTCAATTTAAAAACCTTTGGTTGCTTATGCTTTGCCTCCACTTTGGAAAATAACATAAATAAATTTAATCCTAGGGTTAAAAAGGGCGTTTTTCTTGGTTACAAGAATGGTGTGAAATATTACATTATGCTTGATATCAATACTAGGGAAATTTTTATAAACATAAATGTTATCTTTTATGAAATTTTTTTTTCCTATAAAAGACAAAACAACAAGGAAGCATATAATAATGAAAAAGACAAAATTGTTTTTCTTAGCAATCTTCCATGTAGCTTTAATTCTATTGATGTACAAAGATTAAAAATGAAAATAATGGCCAAAGGCCTACTGAGAATGCTAATATTGATAGCAAAAACAACATTAATCCTACTAAAAGTGAAGTAGATCACAATCACAGAAGGTCCACCAGAATTAGAAGGACCCATAGATACTTAAATGACTACATACATTAGGTTAATCAATCCTCATCTAAATTCTTATTTATAAGAAATGATTTCAAAACTCAATATCCTATCTTTAACGTTTCATTGTATGATTCTTTGTATGAGAAACACTTAAGATACATCATGCCTATAATTGCCAGTAATGAACCTCATTCCTATGATGAAGATAAAAACAACCGTGAGCGGGCGAATGATATGCAGAAAGAGATCAAATCTTTACAAGACAATGATACTTGGTATTTAACCCAACTACCTCCTGGAAAAACTACCATCGGATGTAGATAGGTATACAAGATCAAGCACAAAATAGATGGTGTTGAAAATCAGGTTGGCTTCGTTTCAACACCAAGAGGGTGGGGGTGGTGAATTGGTGAGGTTTCAAAATCAGAGTCTTTTTAAAATCTTTTTCACAAAGTAAAAACTTTTACAAAGTTTCTTGAATCATAAGGAATGAAAATTCTAAGTGCAGCGGAAATACAAAGTAGACTACGTAAACAGGTAAGTCGACTGAATGTAAAAGTGTAAAGATAGAGAAATCAAACGCAGATTTTAATACTGGTTCGACTTCAATGCCTACATCCAGTGTCCTTCCACAATCCGGAAGCAAATGCACTATAATGGTCAAGGTTTTTACAACAAGGCTTTTATAGAGACCTCCACATCAAAAATATAAAACACCTTCTTAACCCTTTAACCAAAATATAGGCAGTACACACAACAAAGATCTGCAACAAGATATCCCTTCTTCTGCAATCTTTAACCCACTCCTCAAAGTGTACAGACTCCACGAGTCAACCTCTTGTAATCACAACAGGAATAACCAATCTCCAGTAGATTGAAGGCAGTCTTGATCAACAAGTATACACCAACTGTGCAGATTTCTGATCAACCAATAAGTGCAATACAATCTCCTTCAAAGAACCTCTTCAAAGATAGATCACCACGGTCTTCTTGATGGGTTCTTGGAGCAAATTCTCAGAGATCACAATCTCTAAATCGCAAATGAAAGTGTTAGAATATCCAAAGTCATCTGTGATCAACTAAGGCACGTCTATTTATAGTTTTCTATAAATCAAACGCTCCTTGTTAAACCCCTGGCAAGTGTACCAGATCATTATCAAGTAATATAATTGGTAAAACCCAATATCGTTCTCCCAAAGGACTCAAAGGCCTGATCTTTCGTGTAAATCAATCTTATAAGACTTGTAGAGAAAATTTACTTGTGATTTAATGCAAAAACAAAAAGTAAACATGCAAATGCAATTGATTCAATTGGCAAGAAAAAGGTATGGATGAATGGAGTTGTTGGGGTTTACAATTTCATCTTATCCACTCTCTTATATCTACTCTTCTTATTAAATTCGCTTTATTATCTAATTGTCATGTAACATTCTTAGTCTACCCTAAACCCGATCCCTCGGCGAGAAGAGCCTACTACTAGTTACTGGCTTACTATCCCTAGTCTCCCCTAGTAATTAGCAGTGCAAGTACCACAGAAGCAAAATACAATTGATCGTCCTACCCCTTATTCCTAGGTGGTATTTGTTGATCAAGAATTCCTTATGAGTTCATGACTTCCCCATACGTCCTCGTATCGACAAAGGCAAACATCTATTTATCGAATGAGTTAAATGATAATAGCATAGAGCATAGATAAAGAACCCACAATTGCTAATAACAACATATGCAAGCATATGAATAAAATAAGAGTTTCAATATAAGAGAGTTTCAAATTATTGACATGGTGAAACTAGATGAAATACAATGAAAGAATGGAAAAGCAAACCCTAGATATGATAAAATGGTCCAAGGAGTGTAGAATAGCTCTGGATGTCCTCTTCTGCCAAAAGAATGATATTTGAATCGCACTGGGGCTATATATAGGGCATAAAAGTAACAGAATTTAAGCCCAAGCCTAGCAGATAACCGCTCAATGTCCAACTTTACTGCTCAACGGTTTCCCTAAAATCGCTCTGGACGCTCAGCGTCACCGCCTGGGCGCCAGACAACAACTTTCCCTCGAATAATGGCGCTCAACGGTGCATTTTGACGTTGAGCGGTGCATAGACTTTTCTTTTCTTCATTTTTCTTCTTCTTCCTTGACTCTAAGACCTTCCTTCTTCAATTCCATTCTTAATTCTCATCAAAACAATGCAAAACAATGCAAAACAAGCATAATATCTCTAAAAACAGCTTTTGACTCTCAAATGGCTCAACCTAAGTGTTTTTCCTGATTCTAAGCTCATTCTAAGTCATAAAGGGTATATTTTGATATCAATTTAAGCATGAAAATAACGGTTTTTAGACCGTTATCACAACCCTAAACTGAGAACTTTGCTTGTCCTCAAGCAAACAAAACAAAACTTGGCAACATCATCACAACCCCAAACTTAGAACTTTGCTTGTCCTCACCTGAATATCAACACAACTCAATCATCATGCACATCCAATCATCATCAAATAGATTCATCATGCAATATCATCAAGTCAAACATTTTCAGAATTAGTGTTCAAGCCAAGCATAAACACTGACAATCAAAATTCAACCTATTCTAAAAAAAACAAAAATACAGAAGTGCAAGATAAAACCCTGTCTAAAGCATGGATATCCATCAGTAGATGCCCTCTCAAACGATGTCCTCATCTGAGTCCTCCCAGTCTCCATCATCCGCCTCTTTAAAGTTATCTTCATCGTCATCCTCATCCCTGCTTGGTGCTTCAGCTGCTCTAGACCCGCTGCCCTGTGCTTGCTCCTGAGGCCTAGCCATAGCTCCATGAAACTCGTCCATGGTCCACCTGTGCACTGGTGGCTGATCGTACAACCCTATTATCATCTCAGCAGTGACTATCTGCCCTCTGTGAAGAGCCTCCATCCTAGCCTCCATCATGGACATATACATGTCCCTCATCTGGAATGGCTCGGCGTGCTGTGCCGATGCATCTACAGGTACATGCTTGTGCTGTGTTGCTGCTCTCCTAGGACGTCTCCTAGGTGCTCCAGCTGCCTCCTCTTCCTCACAATACCGCTGATAATAGGCAGCGTCTATGGCCTTCCTAGGCTTCTCATATGGTGGAACTATAGTATCCACGCCATCATGCTGACACAAAAAGGTGATCAGGGACGGATGTCCCAGCGGTGTCCTGCTACTCATAGTAGTAGCGCAACTTTGAATCTCGTCGGCAATGACCTTCCCGACGTTCACATCTAACTACCTCATCATGCAGTAAATGAAGATGATCCGATGCATGGTGATGTCAGAAACCTGTGAGCACGACTGAATGTTGGCATGCGTGAATGTCATCCAGTATTTTGCAAAAGGTGTCAAATCTGCCCTCTTTATGTTAACGGGCAATCCATTAGGGTTATTCTGAAAATGCCTTCCAGGAAGGCACATAACCCTCTCAATATCTGCTATATCTCTGAACCCCCCAACAAGTGCTGCATACTGACACTGTTCACCTGGCCATTCAGTGCCCAAAAAGTTGTTAATAGTGTTAGGGTCATACCTGATGGTCTGTCCCCTCACATAAGTCATGTATCTCCCAGCATCAACTCCTCCTCTAGGCAAGGCATTTGTATAAAATTCCTTCACCAATTCAATGCTGGCCGGTGCAGGATATCTAGCCAGCTTTTCCCAGTCTCTCCTCATAATCTCTATTCCAAATTCTGGAGCCAAGTCTGGGATAAAAGTGGCCATCCTCTCCATCAACAATCTCCTCTCCTGCACAGTCACATAGTGTTCCTCATGTTTCCTGGAGAGGAACCTAGGTGAATAGAATCTTCTTTGCCTCTCAGGTTCCTTCCTTTTGTTGCCAAGAGTTTTCATCCTTCTTGATGATGATGACATTCCTGCATATAATAAAGTTCAAAAGACCACAGGAATTCATCATTAGAGGTTAGTACATCATTAATCAGATTCCAAACCAATCACAGTCCACACTGAGGGAAAAACAAGGCCCCTCAGTGTCCCTACATTAAAAATCAAGCATCCAACAAAATCTGCAGCAGACCGCTCAGCGTCAAAGGAGACCGCTCAGCGGTTTGGCTCAAGCCATGCCACCGCTCATTGTCCAAACAGACCGCCCAGTGGCGGCGACTAGGGTTTTTCAAAATCCTTCTCCACATCGCCCTATTCTCCACTCTAACACTAATTTCATCAATCCAGACCAAATTCATCCAATTCAATCGGTTCAAACAGTTCCTATTTCATCACATCATGCATAGAAATCAAAAGCCCTAATTTATCATGTTGCTAAGCATGTTCTTCATCAAATTTTAAATTTAGAAACCCTAAGAATGAAATTTCACAACTTACTTGAGTGGAGAAACTAGATGTTTGCTAAACTTCCTCCTAATTGATGATGAATGCCTCTTGAATGCACAATTCCTCAATAAAACCCCAAACTTTGGCAAGATAATGATAGAAAAGTGAGATTTTTGTGAGTGGGTGATGAGAAAAAGTGGGGAAATCCCTTTGGAAAACCTTTGAAAGTGTAAATTGGATGCTAGGGTTCACAGAGAATGCTTAGGGAAGATTCAAAGAAGTTTTTGAAAAGTGCAGAACCCCAGAAACATTGAGCTTTTAAAAGCCCAAGCGGGGTCTGCGCCGCCACCGCTCAACGGTGGGCAGTAATTTTATCCTTCTCTTCTTTGCTTCCTTTTGCGTTAGTCCACCCTGCTGCACCTGATTTTAACCTTCAATTTTTCAATTTCATGCCTTTCCCCTTGTTAATTACTTTGGCAAGCGTACCAAATCGTGCAAGTAGTAAAACCGGTAAGACCGAATATCATTTCCCAAGAGACTCGGTTAACACTTTACTATTGTATAATTAACTAACTAATTTAGGCTAAAGAATGATTTCCTTTAATGTGTATTTGTGCAATCAAACTAAACGCAATGCATAAATTGTAAAGTGAACTTCTTGGGGTTAAAACACTTGAAAATGAAATGATTGATGATGATATGGAATAAATATGTTGGAGAATGATTTCAACTATTACACTCCTATGCAAATGCACTATAATCACTTCTTCTTCATTAAATTACTCTTGTCAACTATCTAAGTTACTTAACCCCAATCCCTTGGTGAGAAATCCTAGATTCACTTGTTAAATCCCAATCCTTTGGCAACCTAACAAGTTCACCCGCATTAAGAAAAGAAGTTTAAGACAACCAAAGGTCCTAGCTCTATCCCTAGACACTATTTCTTTTAGGTGTTTAGTCCATTTCAAGGTTCACACAACATTTCCTAATATTAAACAAACCCTAACATCATGCTATGGGTGATCAAGTCATAACAAGCTTTAAGCAAAGAAATAAACACTAGCAAGTAATGAAAGAAGCATATTTTCATTTAAACCAAGTGCATTTACAAATGGGTTGTAAAGTTTACATCATTCCCCAACAAAAAGAACTTAGCTCTCCATAATGGAAGAAAATGGGGTAGATGGAGACCCAAGGAGGAAGCAAGGAGAGTTCCCACAGTCCAAAACCAGCTCCAAGAGGCCCAAAATCACGTTTCTGAGCTTTAGCTGCCAATAAGATAGCACCCTCGTAAAATGTGAGCCTTTTATAGGGCTAGGGTGCCAAGTCAGCAAAAAGTCGCGCCCAGCGCCCTCTTCTGGGCGCCCAGGCGCCATCATTTAAGCTCCAACAACGAATTAAAGGGCGCCTAGCCCTTCTGGGCGCCCAGGCATGGAGAATTGCCAAAAACTGCGAGTTGAAGGGCGCCCAACACCCTCTGGGGGCGCCCAACGCCCTTTGGGGGCGCCCATGCTTCATTTTTGCAGAAACATGACTTCAAAACATCCTTTTTTTAGCTCTTCCTTGGCTCCCCACTCTTGATAGTTTGAATTTCCTTCCAAAGCACACAAAGTTCCTACAAAATTTGAGGCATTAGTGATGAAACTAGATGTGTGTAACCTAAGCTGAATTTATTCACAAATTTAGATTAGAGAGAGGATTAAGCTTGTTTCAAGCTTCAGGAGAGTTGATTTGGTAAGAAAATTCCACCATAGATAATGGTAAGAATTACCGTTATCACCCCTCTCAAATGTACATGCAAACATATAATTCCCTTAAGACAGAGTTTAAAAACAAACAAATAATCAACTGGGTTTCCTCCTAGGTAGCGCTTGTTTAACGTCACAAGCCTAACCTAAACCTGTCTAGCACTCATTAGTAAGTGCAATTCTTACCAACACCCATCAATAGGTGTACCTTCCTGTATCCTTCAGTGGATACATAAAAATTAGCATCCCTTAGTAGATGCTACCCAAAAATTGTTTAAATATCCAAAAATAAAAAAAACTACATGTCCAAAATACTAAAATGTTTTACAACAAAAAAATATTCCTCCAGCAAAATCATGTGTTGTTCTTCGTGTTGGTGTCTTTAGTACACCACATCCTCAACTTTCTTCCATCCACCTGTTTTGTGCGTCTGGAGTATGGTGTTTCAATCTCCACCACTCCTTTCTCCTTCAACTCTTTTATCACCCACTCCTTCTTTTTATATTTAACCTTTATGCCTGGTCGGAATAGGTCTTCTTTTGGTTCAGGATGAATATTCTGTCCTTCTTCAATTACAGGTACCTGCAAAACATGACAGCTATTAGTATGTGTACATGTTCCGTGCTCTTCAGATGCAACTTCTTTTTTTAAAGTTTTATATCCGGCTCTCTTTCTTATTTTGATTATCCTTTGTTTAGCGCCATCATAAATCAACACCTGTTCTTGATCTCTCAATATCATCTTCTCGTCATTGAAACACATCAACATTTTAGAAGTCCTCATAAAAGGTCTTTCCAATATTAATGGAATTCTTCCTTCATTCGTCATATGAACAACTACAAAGTCAATCAGGAACTCCAGCTGCTCAATTCGAACAATTGCATCTTCCACCTTACCAACTGGCTTCTTAATAGAACCATCCGCAACTGTTAGGGTAGTTTGAGCAGGTTTTAGTATTAGCCCTCCAATCTTCTTAAAATAACTGAAAGGCATCAAATTAATACTCGATCCTGAATCAATCATGGCTCTTCCTATATCCACATCGTTGATGACACATGGAAGAGTTAAACTCCCTAGATCCTTTCTCTTTTTCGGATGATTCTTCTTTCTAGGCTTAACACAAAATTCCTGACCTTCTCCATCATCAAGATCAATTACCTCTCCAAGATAATACTTAATCCTCTTAGAGTAATCAGGAATTGGTGGAAGTACTGAAGGAACAATAGTCACCTGATTAAAGATCTCCCTGAATGGTTCCTAGTGACTTTCTTTCTTTACTTCTTTCTCCTTCTCTTCTTCTTCACTGCTTCCCTGCTCATCAGATTCCTCATTACTAATCATTTCCTCATCTTCTTCCTCACTGCTTTCAATATCAATTATCTCCATCTATGACTTCCTTTTACTTCTCGTCAGAACAACTTTGCACTCATCCTTAGGGTTAACATCAGTGTTAGCCCTAAACTAATTCTTTTCAGTGGTTTCGACCCTTTTGGACAGCTGACCAATTTGCATCTCCAATTATCTGAAGCTGGCTTGGTCACTAGCTTGTTGAGACTCATAGACTTTCAAAAATTTATCAAATCTATCATTCAAACTTCTAACGGTCTTTGTCAAACTGCTTACTTGCTGCCATAAAGGTGATGGTTGCTGCTGTTGAAAAATTCCTAATTGCCCAGCTGGGTTATTTTGATTTTGTCCAATACTAGGGTGGTTCTTCCAACCTTGGCCAGAGTTACCTTGGTTAAAATTACCTTGCCTATACTGGAATTGATTACCCATGTAATTGGCTTCCTGCTGCATTTCCTCTTGCATAGCACATTGACCATTAATATGGTCACCACCACAAAAATCACAAAGCTGCTGTGTTTGGGAGACATTCCTAATCTCCTTTGGAAGTTGCGAGAGAACCTTCGTCAAATTATGTAGCTTTTGAGTCAGAAGATGATTCTGGGCTAGTATGGCATCATCTGCTGGCACATGCAAAACTCCTCCCTTTTTTACAGGAGTGTCCCTCTCACTAAATGTTTCCTGCTCATTAGCAGGCATATTCTCAATCAAGTCATAGGCTTCATCTTCAGTCTTTTTCTTGATATCACCTCTAGCTGAGGCGTCCAACATCATTTTAGACTGCGTGTTTAGACCACCTATGTAAGCAAGAACTAGGGTTGTCTTGTCAAACCCGTGGACTGGTGTCTTTCTCAATAAGCCTTTAAACCTATCCCATGCTTGACTGAGAATTTCCTCTATGCGCTGTTTAAACGATGAAATCTCCAGCCTTCCTTGAGTAATTTTAGACTGTGGAAAATATTTGTTGACAAATTTGGTTGCCACAGTCTCCATGTAGTGAATGTTCCTTCAGGAAAGGAATTAAGCTTGTTAATCCCCTGGTAAGTGTACCAGATCGTTATCAAGTAATATAATTGGTAAAACCCAATATCGTTCTCCCAAAGGACTCAAAGGCCTGATCTTTTGTGTAAATTAATCTTATGAGGCTTGAAAGAAAATTAACTTGTGTTTTAAATGCAAAAACAAAAAGTAAACATGCAAATGCAATTGATTCAATTGGCAAGAAAAAGGTATGGATGAATGGAGTTGTTGGGGTTTAATATTTCATCTTATCTACTCTCTCATATTTACTCTTCTTATTAAATTCACTTTATTATCTAATTGTCATGTAACTTTCTTAGTCTACCCTAAACCCGATCCCTCGGTGAGGAGAGCCTACTACTAGTTACTGGCTTACTATCCCTAGTCTCCCCTAGTAATTAGCAGTGCAAGTACCACAGAAGCAAAATACAATTGATATTCCTACCCCTATTCCTAGGTGGTATTTGTTGATCAAGAATTCTTTATCAGTTCATGACTTCCCCGTACGTCCCCGTATCGAAAAAGGCAAACATCTATTTATCAAATGAGTTAAATGATAATAGCATAGAGCATAGATAAAGAAACCACAATTCATAATAACAACATATGCAAACATATGAATAAAACAAGAATTTCAATAAAAGAGAGTTTCAAAACATTACATTGTTCCCCAACAACAAAGGGTTTAGTTCACCATTGATATGGTGAAACTAGATGAAATACAATGAAAGAATGGAAAAGCAAACCCTAGATATGATAAAATGGAGCCTAAGAATCCAAGAAATCTTCTCCAAGGAGTGTAGAACAACTCTGTACGTCCTCTTCTGCCAAGAGAATAATTCTCAAATCGCACTAGGGCTATATATAGAACAGAAAAGTAACAGAATTTAGGCCCAAGCCCAGCAGACCACTGCTCAGCGTCCAAATTTACCGCTCAGCGGTTTCCCTCAAGCCGCATCACCGCTCAGTGGTGAAACTGACCGTTGAGCAGTTTGCCTCTGATCGCTTTGGACGCTCAGCATCACCGCTTAGGCACCAGGCAGCAGCTTTCCCTCGAATATTGGTGCTCAGCGGTGCATTTTGACGCTGAGCGGTGCATAGACTCTTCTTTTCTTCATTTTTCTTCTTCTTCCTTGAGTCTAAGACCTTCCTTGTTCAATTCCATTCTTAATTCTCATCAAAACCCTGCAAAACAATGCAAAACAAGCATAATATCTCTAAAAACAACTTTTGACTCTCAAATGACTCAACTTAAGTGTTTTACTTGATTCTAAGCTCATTCTAAGCCATAAAGGGTGTATTTTGATATCAATTTAAGCATGAAAATAACGGTTTTTAGACCGTTATCACAACCCCAAACTGAGAACTTTGCTTGTCCTCAAGCAAACAAAACAAAACTTGGCTTTCCACTTTTTCATCAAATAGTTCAACAATCCAAAAATTCATTTTTCTTATGACAAGAACTACTCAATTTCAGATTTTCAGTGGAATCTAATAAAGATGTATGCATGCTTTCAATTCAATTCAGTTCACATGATCACATATTTCCCGAAAGATGTTTTATTTATGAATGATCAATCAACTAAGCATAAATGTAATCATGGAATTCAACAATTCTCACCAAGCAAGTGTTTCACTCAATCACTCAAGTGTTTAAGAAGTCACTCCACTCTCTACTATTCACATGTCACATGAAACAAAATTGCCCTTCATCTAATACAATCAACATTCTTACATGTCAATGCCATCACAAGGACTTTTCCAAGGCTTATAATGAGACTAGGCTAACAAGAAAAAATGGTTCTTCTCGATCACAAAATCCTTGAGTCAAGAGATCTATTTTAACATTTAAAGTTCAAGCACAAACTCTCTTTCTTTAACCCATCACACTCATTCCCAACTTCTTCCCTTTCCTTTTATTTTTACATTGAGCTCATCTTTCATGCTTTTTTCTTTCTTCATGCATCTTTTCTTTTTTCAACACTTGAGCTCAATGCCTTTCTTTTTCTGCCATTCAAATTTTCCCAACAACCCCAAACTTGAACCTTTTCAAAAACTATTCTCAACCCAAATCAAGGTAAATAATTTCAAAATAAGGGTTTTCATCCTGTTTAAGGCCAAGGTTCAAAAAGGGTATAACATTTTAATCACTTTGGGTAAAAATTTGGCAAAGTGAGGGCTTCCAAAAATGGCCTTGATCATATGACATAAACATTCAATTCAATCAATTATTAAGACTCAGGCAATATCATTCATGCCTTCCTCTAAACAGGACATATAACAATGAATACTCTGGAGCTCAATTCCTCACACAACATGCTTTCTCACACATCATCCATTCATACACCCTACTTAGCATCATAACCACAATCACAATTCATCACACATATGTTCACATAGCTAGTGAAATTTTCACCTGAATATCAACACAACTCAATCATCATCCGCATCCAATCATCATCAAATAGCTTCGTCATGGAATATCATCAATCAAACATTTTCAGAATTAGTGTTCAAGCCAACCATAGACACTAAGAATCAAAATTCAACCTATTCTAAAAAAAACAAAAGTACAAAAGTGCAAGATAAAACCCTATCTAAAGCATGGGCATCCATCAGTAAATGCCCTCTCAATCCATGTCCTCATCTGAGTCTTCCTTGTCTCCATCATCAGCATCTTCAAAGTTCTCTTCATCGTCATCATCCATGCCTGGTGCTCCAACTGCTCCAAACCCGCTGCCGTGTGCCTGCTCCTGTGGCCAAGCCATAGCTTCATGGAACTCGTCCATGGTCCACAAGTGCACTGGTGGCTGCTGATACAACCCTACTACCATCTCGGTAGTGGCTATCTGCCCTCTGCAAAGAGCCTCCATCCTAGCCTCTATCATGGACATATACATGTCCCTCATCTGGAATGGCTCAGTGTGCTGTGCTGGTGCATCTGCAGGTACATGCTCCTGCTGTGCTGCTGCTCTCCTAGGTGCTCCGGCTGCCTCCTCTTCCTCACAGTATTGCTGATAATAGACAACATCTATGGCCTTCCTATGCCTCTCATATGGTGGAACTGCAGTATCCACCCCAGCCTGCTGACACAAAAAGGTGATTAGGGACGGATGTCCCAGCGGTGTCGTACTACTCACAGTAGTAGCGCAGCTCTGAATCTTGTCGGCAATGACCTTCCCGACGTTCACATCTAACTACCTCAGCATGCAGTAAATGAAGATGATCCGATGCATGGTGATGTCGGAAACATGTGAGCATGGCTGAATGTTGGCATGATTGAATGTCATGCAGTATTTTGCCAAAGGCGTCAAATCTGATCTCTTTATGTTGATGGACAATCCATTAGGGTTATTCTGAAAATGCCTTCCAGGAAGGCACATAACCCTCTCAATATCTGCTATATCTCTGAACCCTTCAACAAGTGCTGTATACTGGCACTGTTCACCTGGCCATTCAGTGCCCAAAAAGTTGTTAATAGTGTCAGGGTCATACCTGATGATCTGTCCCCTCACATAGCTCAATGTCTCCCAGCATCAACTCCTCCTCTACGCAAGGCATTTGTATAAAATTCCTTCACCAATTCAATGCTGGCCGGTGCAGGATATGTGGCCAGCCTCTCCCAATCTCTCCTCATGATTTCTGGTCCAAATTCAGGACCCAAATTTGGGATAAAAGTGGCCTTCCTGTCCATCAACAATCTCCTTTCCTGCACAATCACATAATGTTCTTCATGTTTCCTAGAGAGGAACCTAGGAGAATAAAATCTTCTTGGCCTTTCAAGTTCTTTCCTTTTATTGCCAAGAGTTTTCACCCCTCTTGATGATGATGACATTCCTGCATAAAATAAAGTTCAAAAGACCATAGGAATTTATCATTTAGAGGTTAGTACATCATTAATCAGATTCCAAACCAATCACAGTCCAACACTGAGGGAAAAACAGGGCCCATCAGCGTCCCTGTATCAAAAATCAAGCATCCAGTAAAATCTGCAACAGACCGCTCAGCATCAAAGGAGACCGCTCAGCGGTTTGGCTCAAGACGCGCCATTGCTCAGCGTCCAAGGAGACCGCTTAGCGGTGGTGACTAGGGTTTCTCAAAAACCTTTTTTTAAATCGCCCTATTCTCCACTCTAACACTAATTTCATCAATCCAGACCAAATTCATGCAGTTCAATCAGTTCAAACAGTTCCTATTTCATCAAATCATGCATAGAAATCAAAAGCCCTAATTTATCATGTTCCTAAGCATGTTATTCATCAAATTTCAAATTTAGAAACCCTACGAATGAAATTGCACAACTTACTTGAGTGGAGAAACTAGATGTTTTCTAAACTTCTTTCTAATTGATGATGAATGCCTCTTGAATGCATAGTCCCTCAACAAAAACCTTAAACTTTGACAAGATAATGATAGAAAAGTGAGATTTTTGTGAGTGGGTGATGAGAAAAAGTGGGGAAATCCCTTTGCAAAACCATTGAAAGTGTAAATTGGGTGCTAGGGTTCACAAAGAACGCTTGGGCGAGCTTCAAAGAGAGTTTTCGAAAGTGCAAAACCCCAAAAATGCTGAGTTTTTAAAAGTCCAAGCGGAGTCTGCGCCGCCACTGCTCAACGGTGGGCAGTAGTTTTATCCCTCTCTTCTTTACTTACTTTTGCATGATTCCACCCTTTTTCACCTAATTTTAACCTTCAATTTTTCAATTTCATGCCTTTCCCCTCTCAGATGCATATGCAAACATATAATTCCCTTAAGACAGAGTTTTAAAAACAAACAAATAATCAACTGGGTTGCCTCCCAGGTAGCGCTTGTTTAACGTCACGAGCCTGACCTAAACCTGTTTAGCACTCATCAGTAAGTGCAATTCTTACCAACACCCATCAGTAGGTGTATCTTCCTGTATCCTTCAGTGGAAACATAAAAATTAGCATCCCTCAGTAGATGCTACCCAAAAATTGTTTAAATATCCAAATAATTACATGTCCAAAATAAAACAAAACTAATATATTACAACAACTGGGATGACCCCCAACAAACACCCATCAGTAGGTGTTGATATTCTTCTTACTTGATATCCTTTTCTTTTTCTTCTTCCTGCTGAATCTCTTCAAAAAGTTGATCGAACCAAGCACCTGTTTCCATGTAACAATCATAGGAACTTTAATCTCCAATTTTTTTAAGATCTCCATAAAGCACTTAAACTTCTTTTCCCTCCTATGATTTTTCTTCTGATGAGGAAGGTGTTTTGCATATGATCTTTTCTTCTTTCCTCTGTTCCTCTTTTTCTCAATCTTTTCCTCCCTTAACTCTCTCTTTTTATTTTTCCTTGATTTCTTCTTTTTTATTTTTGCACTTTTTTCTTTTTTTCTTTTCTCTCAACCACTTCTTTTTCTCTCTCCTCATCTTTCTCTCCCTCACTCAACCTTTTTGTTTCTTCTCCCTCTATAACTATCTATATCTTTTCCTCCTCTATCTCTATTTTCTTCTCATCAACAACCTTATCACTTTCAAAGATAGTAGTTTGGCATTCCTTCCTAGATTTAACTTCAGTATTACCCCTAAGTTCCAGAGACTTCATTATGCTAGAGAGTTGGTTCTGCCATAAATGTTGTTCATCTTCCCCCAACGTTTCTCTTGGCAAAGATGATTGTTGCTGCCCAAGATGTTGTTAGGCTTCCCCCAACGTTTCTCTTGGTATAGAGAATTGTTTCTGTCATAAACGTTGTTCAGCTTCCCCCAACATTTCTCTTTTTTCAAGTGTAAGAGAATATTGCTGCCTTTGACGTTCTATTTCTTCAAGTGAAGGACGATATTGTTCTCTTTGACGTTCTCGTAACTCTTCACATTGTCGCATCTCCTTAATACTTCTAATGAATGACATATTCATACCCATGATCCGCTGAAGAAATTCATCGTCAGAATTTATGTTCTCCTTGAGTGGAGTAATTTGTTGCTCGGCAGCTTGCCCAAATTGGCTTTGATCCATGATTGAATGAGGTTCCCACCAATGGTTGAAATCATTTTGGTAGAATTGAGTGCCCATATAATCAAATTCTTGTCCGTACTGCATCCTGTAAACGTTAAGCACAAAACCCTAGAAAACATTTATTAGAACAAAAATAAAAATAAACATAAAATCAAGACAAATTTAATCAATTTACATTACTTGAAAAGTTAAACCACGAGTCCTCGGCAACAGCGCCAAAAACTTGTTAAACCCCTCGCAAGTGTACCAGATCGTTATCAAGTAATATAATTGGTAAAACCCAATATCATTCTCCCAAAGGACTTAAAGGCCTGATCTTTTGTGTAAATCAATCTTATAAGACTTGTAGAGAAAATTTACTTGTGATTTAGTGCAAAAACAAAAAGTAAACATGCAAATGCAGTTGATTCAATTGGTAAGAAAAAGGTATGGATGAATGGAGTTGTTGGGGTTTACAATTTCATCTTATCCACTCTCTTATATCTACTCTTCTTATTAAATTTGCTTTATTATCTAATTGTCATGTAACTTTCTTAGTCTACCCTAAACCCGATCCCTCGGCGAGAAGAGCTTACTACTTGTTACTGTCTTACTATCCCTAGTCTCTCCTAGTAATTAGCAGTGCAAGTACCACAGAAGCAAAATACAATTGATCGTCCTACCCCTTATTCCTAGGTGGTATTTGTTGATCAAGAATTCCTTATCAGTTCATGACTTCCCCGTACGTCCCCGTATCGACAAAGGCAAACATCTATATATCAAATGAGTTAAATGATAATAGCATAGAGCATAGATAAAGAACCCACAATTGATAATAACAACATATGCAAGCATATGAATAAAACAAGATTTTCAATATAAGAGTGTTTCAAATGATTTAGTTCACCATTGACATGGTGAAACTAGATGAAATACAATGAAAGAATGGAAACGCAAACCCTAGGTATGATAAAATGGAGCCTAAGCATCCAAGAAATCTTCTCTAAGGAGTGTAGAATAGCTCTGAACGTCCTCTTCTGCCAAAAGAATGATATTTGAATCACAATAGGGCTATATATAGGGCATAAAAGTACATAATTTAAGCCCAAGCCCAACAGACAACCGCTCAATGTCCAACTTTACCGCTTAGCGGTTTTCCTCAAGCTGCACCACTGCTCAGCGGTCAGTTTCACCGCTGAGCGGTTTGCCTCTAATCGCTCTGGACGCTCAGCGTCACCGCCTGGGCGCCAAACAACAACTTTCCCTCGAATAATGGCGCTCAACGATGCATTTTGACACTGAGCGATGCATAGACTCTTCTTTTCTTCATTCTTCTTCTTCTTCCTTCTTTAATTCCATTCTTAATTCTCATCAAAAACCCTACAAAACAATGCAAAACAAGCATAATATCTCTAAAAACAGCTTTTGACTCTCAAATGACTTAACTTAAGTGTTTTACCTGATTCTAAGCTCATTCTAGGCCATAAAGGGTGTATTTTGATATCAATTTAAGCATGAAAATAACGATTTTTAGACCGTTATCACTCCTGTAGTCGACTGAGCTACTAATAGAGTCGAATGTCGTGAGATAGTTATAACAGTTAAGTCAAATAGTAGCAGTCAACAACAACCTAATTGATTTTGCATTTAATACAGTTGACTATCATAAATGTTTTAACTAACTTTTGAAATATAGTCGTTACTGTGCATAGTCAAGTTAGGCACTTCAGCACAATTTGAAAAACTTTTCAATGCAAAATCACTCACAGGACTGCTTTTGAAGGTCTGTGCATAGTCAAGAGTTTTAATTGACTTACTTCATAATGAAGTCGACTTAAAACTTGCAGTTATGCCACACAATATAAGATCATAAAAGTGCATGTGGTTTTCTCTTCAAAAACATATGTCATGCAATCAAATATGATGTATTAGATAAGAGCTCAGTAAATGTGAATTCATATTTCAAGATCAACACAAACATGTTCAATAAGATGTTATCCACAATAAGGAATAGAACATGTAACACATAACAAAACATGTGTTATTAATAATGTGTTGTCATCATAAAAAACCAGAGTGACTAAAGCACTGTGAGATTAAGGTCAGCTAAACCAGTGCTTCCCTTATCAGAAATCTCAACAATCTCCCCCTTTTTTATGATGCACAACCATGATTAATAAGCAACCATGTTTGTACATAACCAGTACAAATCAGAGCAATCAAACGATATATCAACATATTTTCAGCACAATTAGTCTGAATGAAACAATATCAAGCAATCAATAACATATCAAGCAATAAGCAGATTAATAACAACCATATTTCTCCCCCTTTATGCATTAGAAAAAAAGTTTGCTTTCAGATATGGATATGCTAATACTAGCATAATAGAGATGCATCAGTAAAAGAAATAATGTAAGCAGTTTAAACATGTAGTAATGCTCCCCCTATCATAGACATTCACATGAAATATATATATATATATATATATATATATATATATATATATATATATACTCCCCTTAGAATGCAGGCATGTGAAAAATCTATGCAATCAAATAATTCTCCCTTGTCATTATGCATACAACAAAAACAAATTTAGATGCATAATGCAGTTACACAGATATCAGAGCAGATAATCAGTTTGAATCAAGATTGTATCAGTGTTATGATTGCACAATTCAAACAAGTAAAGATACAACTATCAACAATCTCACAATATAATAATGATCAAGCTATGAGATTATATTGAAGAAAACTGATATAGGAATGATCAATCAACTTAAAAAGCAAATTCCAATTAAATGGAATTTATAACCCTCTCTATTTGATAAGTCGATTTGACTAATAACCAAGTCGATTTCATTGCTTTCCAAACAGTTTTGATCCAGCAGTAAGTTCCAAAGCAATGTTTCCTGCAAAACCTTTCAAAATCTCTTACAGATCAAGCAGTTTAGTATCACAGTAATGCAAGAAAAGAATTATCAAATAAGAAGTGAATAAGCAGAGCAGTCAGTATAACAGTGAAAGCATGCACAGACAACTTCAATGATCACAAAGTCGATTCAATATTCATTCAAGCAGATTCAATCAATCAATTTAAAGCAAATGAATTTGAATCAAAATACTAATTTCATTTCTTGTTCAAAAGGGTATTACAATAGGTGGACACGAACAAGACAGAAAAAATGGAAATTCTTGGCCATTAACAAAAGAAACTAAGAACAACTTAAGTAGATAAGGTCAAAACAGACTCAAGACACACTACTGTAAACACTGGACTCTTATTCTGATTCAGAAGACTCTACAATCTTCTTGTCAGCATTGTTCTTCCCGCTGTCAGAATCGTCCACAAAGGTGTTTCCAAAGGCATTTATCCGTAGTGTGTAATCCATTTTTCTATGCAGATCAGATAATGACTTTAGTAGTAACATCATCTTGTCATCAAGTCTCTTAAATCTTTCATCCACAAATTTTTCAAATGTGGTTTGAGGAAGAAACTTGTATCTTGATGAATCGATGTTTATGGGATTCATTTCAGTTGTGCTAAGAATGTCATCAATTATGATCCAGTCCTTTCTCAGTTTCCTAAAACCAACAAAGTCCAAAAACAACTTTCCTATAACATTCTTCTTGTTGCAACAGATAACCTTTTCATTTGTGAGGTCTCCTCTTTGCAACTTTAGCACTGTGCTTATGAAGACCTCATATGGTAGACTGAGCCATTTTCTTTTTGTGAACTTCATCATGTGATCATGAATTACATAAGCCCAGTTCGTTGGAGTACCAGATTGCAGGGCATATAACAGATATATGTCTTCCCCGTTCAGCAATGATTGATCATCCTCCCTTTGAAGCAGTATCCAGGTGATTATATATGCACATTGAATTTCATCCATCCTCAAGTTCTTGATGCTAAACGATTCACATTTATCAGCCATATCAGGATTCTTTAAGAAACTATTGTACAAGTCATTTTTGTAAAACCCCAGAATTCTATGATGCGCCATTAGACTTTCTTGTTGAAGACGTGCTACATTCTTCCAGATGAAGTAGCCTATGGTGATATCAAAACCTTTCACTCTTGACCTTAGCTGTTTCCGTCACTTCTCAAGTTAGAGTAGAAAACTTTGACCAAGTTTTGATAGCAGTCACCTTGCAGTTCAACAAACTTTGTTAGACCAACCTTTTCCAACCATTCTTGGAATGCAAAGCCTTCATTGTAGAAGAAGAGAATACTCATGCATTTGTGCCGTATAAATTCTTTGAACCCCCACTTGCATATGAAGTCAATTCTTTTCTCATCATCGCTAAACTGATAACAGTATAAAAACCATTTTTTTTACTTGAAATTGATATTAAAACAGACCCTTTAGGACTTAGAATGAGCTTGAAATCATGCAAATTTCTTTCGTTAGGTTACAAGAGAGTCAAAGGTGGTTTTAGAGATATTATGCTTGATTTTACATTGTTTTGACAGGATTTAGTGAGAATTGGATGATGGAAAATGCAGTAGGAAAGAGTTGGACACAAAGAAGGATGAAAAAAGGTGCAAAGGAAGAATCGCAGCTACCGCTCAACGCCAGTTTCAGCGCTGAGCGCCAGCTTTGGAGAGGAAGCCACTGTTTGACGCTTAAGCGCCAACACTGAGGGGTAAAATTGTAGTCGAACCTACCGATGAGCGCCAAATTCACCGCTGAGCAGTGGCCTTTTTAGAGACAGCACTGTCTAACGCTTGGGCAAGGACGCTGAGCATCCCACTTGAAGTGCCGCATATCGTTGAGCTGCAGAACCAGCATCGAGCGCTGTATTTATGGGCCTGGGCCAAAATTCTGTTATTTTTCTGAGTTATAAATAGATCCCAGACGAACCAGAGGGTAATCTTTTGGCAGAGAAAGACGGCAGAACATTTTCTACACTCCTTGGAGGTGGCTTTTGGATGCGGAAGCTCCAATCTACCAAATCTAGGGTTTATCTTTTCATTCTTTCCATTCAATTCATCTAGTTTCACCATGACAATGGTGAACTAAACCCTTTGTTGTTGGGGAATCATGTAATCCTTTTGAAACTCTCTTATATCGAAATTCTTATTTTATTCATATATTTTTATTATCAATAGTTTGGGTTTTCTTCTCTGAGATTAAAGCTTGCATTGTTTAACTCATTCAGTGTCATGATCATTGATTTTGTCGATATGGGAACGTACGAGGAAATCTAGAACTGAGAAGAATTCTCTTGATTATGAAATATTACCTAGGAATAGGAATAGGATGGTCAATTGCTTTAAGCTTCTATCATTAATGCGTTACTATTTACTAGGGAGACTAGGAATAGTAAACTAGTAATTGGTAATAAGCTCTCTTCACTGAGGAATCGGGTTTAGAGTAAATTAGAAAGTTGCATGAACATTGATAATAAAGTTGAATTTAATAAGAATAGTAGATATAGGAGGGTGGATTGGGGATGAAACCGTAAACCCTAGCAACTCCATTAATCCATATCTTTATCTGTCAATTGATCAAACTTTGCATTTGCATGTTTATTTTCGTTTTGCATTACAAACCCTAAATTCAATCTATATCAACTTTTATGAAATCAATTCACATGAACGTCTAGGCCTAACAGTCCCTTGTGAAACGATATTCAGATTTACTGTCTATTTATTACTTTATACGATCTGGTACACTTACCAGGGTGTTAACAAGTTTTTGGTGTCGTTATCGGGGACTTATTGGTTTAACTTTTCTAGAAGTGTGATATTGATTAATTTTGACTTGATCTTTTTTTTTATTATTTTGTTTATATAAAAGTGCTTTTTAGAGTTTTTGTTTCTTGTGTATGCAGGAGGAAATTCACACTAGAAGAAGGAAAAATCAACCTCTTCTTGAAGGATTGAGTGACAGGAGGGGGAAGAAATATAGAAGACCATATAATTTGAATGCAATTTGATCAATTGAGGTTAAACACAAAAGTGGAAGGATGATGTTGATAATATGAGATGAATATGTTATTAGGGTTTAGATTTCACCTAATCACTCTCATATATCTATTATTCTTATTTTTTATCAATGTTCATGCAACTTTCTAATTTACTCTAAACCCAATTCCTCAGTGAAAAGAGGCTATCACCAATTACTAGTTTACTATTCCTAGTCTCCCTAGTAATTACTAACGCATTAATGACAGAAGCTTAAAGCAATTGACCGTCCTATTCCTATTCCTAGGTAATATTTCATAATCAAGAGAATTCTTCTCAGTTCTAGATTTCCCCGTACATTCCCATATTGACAAAATCAATGATGATGACACTGAATGAGTTAAACAATGCAAGCTCTCACCTCAGAGAAGAAAACCCAAAACTATTGATAACACAAGTATATGAATAAAATAAGAACTTTGATATAAGAGGGTTTAGAAGTTACATATTTCCCAATAACAAATGAGATTAGTTCTCCATCGTCATGAAGAAGCTAGGTGTACAATGGAATGAAAGAGATAGAAACCCTAGAAAGAGAATAGGATAGTTGTCAATTCCCCAAATCTGCCCCGCCCCCAAAGGGGTGAAAACTGTGTTTCTGTGCCTAAGCCATCAAAAGATACATTCTCTAGGGTGTCCAGGTCTTTAAATAGGACATAAAAATAACAAAAAACAGGTCCAAGCCTAAACAGATCATAAAAATCACAGAAAATATATCAAATCACGATCTGGTTGACTTTTTCTGGATTCTGGTTGACGTTTCTGCACTCTGGTTGATTGATTGACTTTTCTTGTTGACTAGTTGACTTTTTTGCATTCTGTTTGACTTTTCTGCACTGCAACTCCTTTATATTTCAACCTTCTTTCAAATCATTCCAATAACCTACAAAATAAAGGGAATTTATTGATAAAATCATAAAACATGTTCTCAACTCTCTTATTCACAAAACTAAAGAAAAATCAGGAGTCCAAGCTAGTTTTTAAGTCAAAAAGGGTGCATTTGATATCAAAATTAAGTATAAAAATAACGATTTTTAGACCGTTATCAACAGGAGGGGGAAGAAAGTCAGAAGACCATCTAGAGAATTATTCCCATCTCCTGAAAGACTTTTACAACCCTCACCGGAGGCATCTACTCAGAACACAGAAGAGATGGCAGAAGGAGCTCCTCCTAGACGCACTCTTGCAAACACATCTAATGTGGTTGGCCCTCTACACTTGAATAATATTGTTATGCCGAGGGACAACACATTGAACATGGTGATGAATACTGCGTTGATACACCCGGTGTAGAGCAACCAGTTTCATGGACTGTCAAATGAAAGTTCATACGATCACATCACGACATTCAACGGATATGCAACACAGTGAAGATGAATGGAGTGTCAGACGACATGATCAAACTTAGCTTGTTTCCTTTTTCATTGGGAGGTAATGCTAAGTTGTGGCTCAATTCTTTCCAGAAGGAAGCTTTACAACGTGGGAGGCTGTGGCGTCTAAATTCCTGATTAAATACTTTCCACAGTCAAAAATCAACCAAGGAAAGTTGGAGATTTCTTCCTTCAGACAGGGCATGGACGAAACCCTAGGTCAGACATGGGACAGATTCAAAGGATTGATGAGAAAGACACCTGTAAAAGGGTTTGATAAGGTAGCTTTGGTTCTTGCGTTTCTTGGAGGTCTTAATACACAGTCCAAGCTCATGTTGGATGCCTCAACTGGAGGCAATATTAAGATGAGGACTAATGAAGAGGCCTATGAGTTAATTGAAAGCATGGTTGTAAACGAGCAGGAGACTCATAGTGAAAGGGGCGCAACAGTTCAAAAGAGGGGAGTTCTCCATTTGCCCACTAATGCTGCATTGCTAGCTCAAAATAAGCTCCTCACTCAACAATTGGAAAACTTATCAAAGATTATTGCTCAACTTCCGAAGGAGATAAGGAATGTTTCACAAGCACAACAACTATTTGATTCTTGTGGTGGTCACCATATTAATGGTCAATGTCCCGTCCTTGATGAGGCACAAGAAGAAGCTAACTATATGGGCAATCAGTTCCAGTACCGCCAGGGTAACTTTACCCAAGGTAACTATAACCAAGGTTGGAAGAATCATCCTAGTATTGGACAAAGCCAGAGTAATCCATCTGGACAAACTGAAGGCCAATTCAACAGACCACAACAATCACCCTTATGGCAACATGTGGCTAGCTTGACTGAACATGTCAAAAGCATGGATGAGAAATTTGAAAAATTCTTCAAGGTGTATGATTCTCATTATACGAGTCATGAAGCTAATTTTAGGACTTTGGAGATTCAAATTGGACAGCTAGCAAAAAGGGTGGAAGTTACAAAGAAGAATCAATTTAGGGCTAATACTGAAGTTAACCCTAAAGAAGATTGTAAAGTTGTTGTGAGCATAAGTGAGAGAGGAGTGGAAAAAGAAATTATTGAGCTAGAGAGTAGTGAGGATGAGGAAGAGGAGATGAAAGAAAAAAATTGTGAAAAATAAAAAAATATAGAAAATGAGAGTGATTGTTTGAGAGGAGAAACTGAGAAACAGGAAGGTTGTAATCGTCCTAAGAAGAGGAAGCATCCGCCTAAGATGAAGGATCCAGGAAGTCTTATTATCCCATGCGCCATTGGAGATGTTGATGTAGGGAGAGCTTTGCTAGATTCTGGGTCTGGTATTAACTTGATGCCCCTATCGTTACTGAAAAAGATTAGTGGGCTAACATTGAAGCCATCTAATCTATCTGTGATGGTGGCAGATGGATCTTCGAAGATACCTGCTGATGTGGTGGAGGTTGTGGTTATTCGTGTTGAGCACCTTGAATTCTTGGTCGACTTTGTAGTGATGGAGATGGAGTCCAATGAGATGATTCCATTGATTCTTGGAAGGCCATTCATGAAAACAACCAAAGTGGTTATTAGTATCCATGACGAGATGGTTATGTTGAAGGACCAAGAAAGCAAGTTGATCTATAATGGCTCTAAAGAGAAGCTTACACGAATACAAAAGAGGGCTAAATTTAGAGCTTCAAGGAAAGATGCTGCAGTTGAGGGATCTAAATGTGCTAACAATGATAATAATTGTAATGTTTTGCAGGTACAAGAAGAAGATGTTGATAAAGGAGCCACAATCCACATTGACTTGGAGGACGCATCATTCCAACCCGGTTCATGGGTGAGATATAAGAAGAAGAATTGGATGGTGAAGAGCCATAGAAAGAATGGAATGGTAGAAATTGAAGATCCATACTACAGAAGAGTAAAGAAGGTGGATAGAAGGCAATTGATGAGTTGGCGTGATGAAGACATCAACATGAAAGAGGATACATGAGCGCTTACTAGGAGGCACCCTAGTGATTGTTGAACGTTAATTTTTATTTTGGATTATTTGGACTTGTAATTTTTGGATTTGCAAACAATTTTTATTGGGTAGCATGTACTGAGGGATGCTAATTACTTATGTATTCACTGAGGGATACAGGGAAGCACACCTACTGAAGGGTGTTGGTAAGATTTGCACTTACTGACAAGTGCTAGAAGGTTTGGGTCAGTCTCGTGATGTTAAACAAGTGCTACTTGGGAGGCAACCAGTTGATTGTTATTTTTATTTTTAACTCTGTTTTAGTTGCATTTTAGGAATTGAGTGTTGCATGTGAGAGGGGAACTGCTTAAAAATTAAGAATTGAGAATTGAAATTGAGTGCTACAGGTCACAAAACGCTTAGGTGAATCAAAAAGGGAGGATTTTCAAAATCGCGCCTATCGCTCAGCGGTAACCCAACGCTGAGCGGTGGCATCGTAGATTTATTTTTGGCTTTTAAAAGGGCTCAGCGTTGGAGGCCCAGTTTCATTTTTTTAAATACCCCTTAGGGTTCGCCCAGGCGCTACTTTTCGACCTCCATAGTTCCTTTTGCACTCTCAATAGCTTTTCAAAAGTTCTCTTCATTTTTCCCATCACCCACTCACTAAAAATCCTTTGTTCATCATTTTTGCACCATTCCTTTGGCAAAGTTTGGGGTTTTTGGTGAGAGCATTGCATTTTGGGGAGCATCCATCATCATTCAAGGAGCATTTTGCAAGCATTCAAAGTTTCTCCACCCAAGTAAGTCATACAATTTTCATCTTAGGGTTTCTAGAATAGGAATTTGATGAAAGCATGTGTAGAAGCATGAAAAATTAGGGCTTTTGATTTCTATGCATGATTTGATGAAATAGAAACGTTTTGCAGCGGTTAAATTGTATGATTTTGGTCTGGAACTGAGAAATTTGCATTTGGGTGGAGATTAGAGGGGATTAAACTAGGTTTTGAAAAACTGCCGCAGTCACCGCTGAGCGGTGAGCTGCCGCTGAGCTGTGGGCTAGCAGAATGTTTGTTTGCTTGATTCTGGCTATGCAGGTGACGCTGAGGGGCCCTGTTCTTCCCTCAGTGCTGGACAATGATGGAGTGACACTTATTTGATGATTTGCTAACCCTTAATGGTAAATTCTTTGGTCTTTTGATTTTTATTTGATGTAGGAATGCCATCCTCATCTGGAAAGAGAGTCAAGACTCAAGGGAACAAGAGGAAAGAACCTGAGAGATTTTACTCCAGTAGATTTATTTCAAGGAGGCATGAGAAATACCATGTAACTGTTCAAGAAAGACGCCTCCTAATGGAAAGGAAAGCAACATTCATCCCAGACTTGGCTTCACAGTTTAGTGAGGAGTTAAAGAGTAGAAATTGGGAGAAATTGACCACATACCCTACACCTGCCAATATAGCAGTGGTCAAAGAATTTTACACAAATGCTAAGTAAATGGGGGTTAACAGGGACAAATATATGAGTTATGTTCGGGGGAAGACCATTAGTTATGACCCTAAAATAATTAACAGCTTCCTAGGCACTAAGTGGGTTGGTGAGCAATGTCAATATGCACTAAATGTGAAGGAGGGCACGAATTTTGAAGACATTGAGAGTGCACTTTGTGTGCCTGGAGGGCATTTTCAAAGGAATCCAAATGGTGCAGCCATCAACATCAAGAGAGCTGATCTGACACCCCTAGTCAAATATTGGATGGAATTCTCCCATGCTAACGTCCAACCCTGCTCCCATGTTTCAGATATTACGATTCACAGGATCATGTTCATTTATTGCATGCTGAGGGGTCTGAATGTGAACATTGGTGAGGTCATCGCCAATGAGATTCAGAGTTGCACCACTATTGTGAGCAACAAGGCACCACTTGGTCATCCTTCCTTGATCACGCATTTGTGCCATAAGGCTGCGCTAGACACCTCTACTCCACCATTTGAGAGGCCTAGGAAGGCCATAGATGCAACATATTATAGGCAGTACTATGGAGGGGATGAGGCAGCTGGACTAGTGCCTTAGAGACGCCCTAGGAGAGGAGCAGCCCAGGAAGCAGCTTAGGATGATGCACCTGCTCATCATGTAGAGCCCTTCCAGATGAGGGACATGTATTTTTCCATGGTAGAGGCCAAACTTGAGGCTATTCGTCGAGGGTAGGTGGCCACAGCTGAGATGATTGTGGGGTTGTATGATACACCCCTGCACACAAGTGGACTATGGATGAGTTCCATAGTGCTATGGCATGGCCGCAAGAGTAGGCACAAGGTAGCGGAGCTGGAGCAGCTGAAGCTCCAGTCATGGATGATGATGGGGAGGATGAGGATTTCGAGGATGTAGAGGCTGGAGATGATGATGATGACTCTAACGACATCATGGGTTGATACAACATCTACTGATGGATGCCACCTTCAGTAGAACAGGGTTTTATTTTCGTTATGTTTTGTAATTTGAACTTTTAGAATAGGTTTGTTTCTGTTTAGTAGTGTAGGTTTTATTACACTTGCTTGAACACCTTATCTGATGGTGGTTTGACTTGTTGATTGCATGATGAGTGTGCTTGATGTGGATGATGATTGAGACTGCTTTACATGCTTATATACAGGTGAATTGTTCATAAGCTGTGTGAACAAATGCATGATGAGTTATGATTGTGGTTATGATGCTAAGCAGGGTGTATGATTGATATTTGATTTGTTGAGTGAGCACAGTTGTGTGAGGCTTTTAAGCTCCAGAGCGCTTGATTGATATATTTGCTATTCATTTGAGAGCATGAATGATTTTGCCTGAGTTTCCATTATTGATTGAATTACATGTTTGTTTCATATGATCAAGGTCATTTTTGGAAGCCCTTACTGATAACGATCTAAAAACTGTTATTTTCATGCTTAAATTGATATCAAAATACACCCTTTATGGCTTAGAATGAGCTTAGAATAAAGTAAAACACTTAAGTTGAGTCATTTGAGAGTCAAAAGTTGTTTTTAGAGATATTATGCTTGTTTTGCATTGTTTTGCAGGGTTTTGATGAGAATTAAGGATGGAATTGAAGAAGGAAGGTCTTAGACTCAAGGAAGAAGAAGAAAAATGAAGAAAAGAAGAGTCTATGCACCGCTCAGCGTCAAAATGCACAACTGAGTGCCATGATTCGAGGGAAAGCCACTGTCTAACGCCCAGGCGGTGACGCTGAGCATCCAGACCGATTAGAGGCAAACAACTCAGCGGTGAAACTGACCACTGAGCGGTGGTGCGGCTTGAGGGAAACCGCTGAGCGGTAAAATTGGACGCTGAGCGGTTGTCTGCTGGGCTTGGGCTTAGATTCTGCTACTTTTATGCCCTATATATAGCCCCAGTGCGATTCAAATATTATTCTTTTGGCAGAAGAAGACGTCCAAAGTTGTTCTACACTCCTTGGATAAGATTTCTTGGATGCTTAGGCTCTCATTTATCATATCTAGGGTTTGCTTTTCCATTCTTTCATTGTATTTCATCTAGTTTCACCATGTCAATGGTGAACTAAACCCTTTGTTGTTGGGGAACAATGTAATCTTTTGAAACTCTCTTATATTAAAATTCTTGTTTTATTCATATGCTTGCATATGCTGTTATTATCAATTGTTGGGTTCTTTATCTATCCTCTATGCTATTATCATTTAACTCATTTGATAAATAGATGTTTGCCTTTGTCGATACGGGGACGTACGGGGAAGTCATGAACTGATAAGGAATTCCTTGATTAAGCAATACCACCTAGGGATAGGGGGGTAGGACGATTAATTGTATTTTGCTTCTGTGGTACTTGCATTGTTAGTTACTAGGGGAGACTAGGGATAGTAAGCCAGTAACTAGTAGTAGGCTCTTCTCACTGAAGGATCGGGTTTAGGGTAGACTAAGAAAGTTTGCATGACAATTAGATAATGAAGCGAATTTAAAAAGAAGAGTAGATATAAGATAGTGGAAAAGATGAAATTGTAAACCCCAACAACTCCATTCATCCATACCTTTTTCTTGCCAATTGAATCACTTGCATTTGCATGTTTACTTTTTGTTTTTGCATTCAAACCACAAATTAATTTTCTCTACAAGTCTTACGATATTGATTTACACGAAAGATAAGGCCTTTGAGTCCTTTGGGAGAATGATATTGGGTTTACCAATTATATTACTTGATACAATCTGGAACACTTGCCAGGGTCTTAACACTTACTCAACCAAATTTTCGTCCCAAAGTAAAGAGAACCATGTGTTCTATCCTTTTTTAACCTTGGCCTGAAACACTTTTGAAAACCCTGTTGAGAAAAATCTTTACCTTGAGTTGAGTTGAGAATAATTGAATGATATTGATAAAGGTTCAAGTTTGGGGTTTTTGGGAGAATTGAAAGGCAAAGAAAAGCATTGAGCTAATGTGTTGAATGAAAAAGCATGAGAAATATAAAAGATAAAGAAAACAAAAATATGAAAGATAACCTCAATGCAAAAGCAAAAGAAAAAGGGAAAAGTTGGGAATGAGTGGAATTGGTGAAAGAGAGTTGGTGCTTGAACTATGAATGTTGAATAAATCTCTTAACTCAAGGATTTTGTGATCTAGAAAAACCAATTTTTCTTGCTAGCCCAACCTCATTATAAGCCTTAAAAAGTCCTTGTGATGGCATTTATGTGTGAGAATGTTGATTGTAATAGATGAAAGGCAATTTTGTTCTATGTGATATGTGGATAGTAGAAGGAAGGAGTGACCTCTTGAGACACTTGAGTGATTGAGTGAAACACTTTGCCTGGTAAGGATCTCTGAAATTCATGATTACATCTATGCTTAGTTGACTGATCATTCATGAGAATAACATCTGTTGGGGATTATATGATTATGTGAACATTATGTGAGTTAGGATGAATTGAAGCATGTGTGCATCTTGATTAGATTCCATTGAAAAGCTGAATTGAGTAATTACTTGTTGTGAAAGAATGAGTTTTGAATGTGTTGAACCATTTTGATGATAGGTGGAAGGCTAAGTTTTGTTTTGTTTGCTTGAGGACAAGCAAAGTTCTAAGTTTGGGGTTGTGATAAAGGTCTAAAAACCGTTATTTTTATACTTGAAATTGATATTAAAACACACCCTTTATGACTTAGAATGAGCTTGAAATCATGTAAATTGCTTTAGTTCGATTACAAGAGAGTCAAAAGTGGTTTTAGAGATATTATGCTTGGTTTTACATTGTTTTGAAAGGAAAGAGTTGGACTCAAAGAAGGATGAAAAAAGGTGCAAAGGAAGAATCGCAGCCACTGCTCAGCGCCAGTTTCAACGCTGAACGCCAGCTTTGGAGAGGAAACCACTGTTTGACGCTTAAGCGCCAACGCTGAGGGGTAAAATTGTAGCCCCACCTACCGCTGAGCGCCAGAGTCATCGCTGAGCGGTGGCCTTTTTAGAGACAACACTTTTTAATGCCTGGTCATGGACGTTGAGTGTCCCACTTGAACTACCGCATACCGCTGAGCGGCAGAACCAGCGCCGAGCGCTGTTCTTATGGGCCTGGGCCAAAATTCTGTTATTTTTCTGAGTTATAAATAGATCCCAGACGAACCAGAGGGGTAATCTTTTGGCAGAGAAAGACGGCAGAACATTTTCTACACTCCTTGGAGGCGACTTTTGGATGCGGAAGTTCCAGTCTACCAAAGCTAGTGTTTATCTTTTCATTCTTTCCATTCAATTCATCTAGTTTCACCATGACAATGGTGAACTAAACCCTTTCTTGTTGGGGAACGGTGTAATCCTTTTGAAACTCTCTTATATTGAAATTCTTATTTTATTCATATACTTTTATTATCAATAGTTTGGGTTTTCTTCTCTGAGATTAAAGCTTGCATATTTTAACTCATTTAGTGTCATGATCATTGATTTTGTCGATATGCGAATGTACGGGGAAATCTAGAACTGAGAAGAGTTCTCTTGATTATGAAATATTACCTAGGAATAGGAATAGGACGGTCAATTGCTTTAAGCCTCTATCATTAAAGCGTTACTATTTAGTAGGGAGACTAGGAATAGTAAACTAGTAATTGGTAATAGGCTCTCTTCACTGAGGAATCGGGTTTAGAGTAAATTAGAAAGTTGCATGAACATTGATAATAAAGTTGAATTTAATAAGAATAATAGATATAAAAGGGTGGATTAGGATGAAACCGTAAACCCCAGCAACTCCATTAATCCATATCTTTATCTGTCAATTGATCAAACTTTGCATTTGCATGTTTATCTCACTGATACACATGAACGTCTAGGCCTAAGAGTCCGTTGGGAAACGATATTCGGACTTACCGTCTATTTATTACTTGATACGATCTGATACACTTGCCAGGGTGTTAACATAAACCAACCAAAAGGATCCGCGTCCCTCATTGCAGACACAGAACGCTTACGAGGAGGAGATGAAGAGGCAGCCATTTCTCAAGAAAGTAGAGACTTCCTTTATTAGAATAAGGGTTTGGTTTACAAAGTGTTTGAACCAGAGACACTAAGTACCAATATATATATAAAGGCGCGCACTGGATTTCATTCAAAAAGCCCGTTTTGAATTTTTCAAAATTTAACGGTCCTAAAATGATATACTAAGTCGATTTCAATAAAAACAAAGTTGACAGCAGTATGACATATGGATTTCAAAACAGAGTTCATACATACAGAGACACACAGTCGACTGCGCTCATAATTCAGTCAAATAAAAGTCATGAAAATCATTTTTCAAACAAAGCAATCAACCAATCAATCATACAATCAACAAACAATCAGTTTTCAAACAATCAATCTATTCATAAATGATGCAGTAAATTGAATACATGTTACCTACCAGTTGTAGATACTCAAGATGTTTTATATATCCAATGTAGTTCATCCTTGAGTTCTCACTGCACCTGTCTGAAACTCCTGCAAAACAGTTTAAGTTTTTGTTGCAGGTACCCATTTGAACTTGGGTCCTTGATTGTTAGTTGAGGCCAGATGTTCCTTTGGTTTCCACACATATAATCCTTCAGGAACTCCAGCTCTTTTGTAGTAACAGTTTCTAACAGTGTGACCAAAACAATTACAATAAAAGCAAGCATGTTTAACAGGTTTGCTTAAATCTGAAAATTTTCTTGTATTGGACCTATTAGAATTAGCTTTAAAACCAATGCCTTGTCTGTTAATAACTCTACCAGTAGACTTTAATACAACATCCAAGTTATCTCTACCCTATGTAAATTTGGCTAGAGTGCTAGTCAAGTAATCTATTTGTTTTACATGAGTAGGACATTTATCACATGCTTTTTCTACTGTAACAGTCTCAATTTTAACTTTCTTAGCAGACAATAAGGCTTCATCTAGTTCTTTCGGTAATTTCTCATTTTTAGTGACAAGATTATTGATTCTATATTCATAATCCTTCCTATCAAAGTTAAGTCGATTAACCTTATACTAGAGTCGCATAGCTTCAGCATGAATTTCCTTGAAAGCATCCAGTAGTAGGTCATACTTGACTTCAATCGGTTCTTGTTCAAACTCTGTGTCACTGTCATAGTCGGCCAATGATGCTCCAGCCATGTAGCAGATGTTAGACTCCTCTTCTTGATCATGATCTTCATCACTTGAAGAATACAAATCATTGTTTTCCCAAGCAATATAAGCTCATTTTTGCTTTATGCTATTGTCTTGAGGAAACCATCTGTTGATTTTCTGCTTTGGCTTCAGGTCTGGACAATCTAGTATGATATGTCCCTCTTTTCCACATTCATAGCATTGTATAGCATTTGACCCGTGAGCTTTCTTGGCTTTGTTGTGACCTGCATGGTTAGTAAGTTGACTGTCATTTTTCATAAGTCGACTAAATTTTCTTACCACCATGTTCATTAGTTCATTGTTGTCCATCTCTGCATCTGATTCTTCCTCTGACTTTAAGGCTTTCTTGCTTGTTGCTTTCAGAGCAATGGACTTCTTCTCTTCAATCTCTTCCTCGTCCTTCAATCTTCCAAGTTCTAACTTATGTTCTCTTAACTTGCCGAACAAGGTAGCAATATTCATGCTTGTGAGATCTTTGAACTCGGAGATTGTTGTGACTTTGGGTTGCCAGTATCTGTTCAAGCTTTTCAGAATCTTGATATTGATCTCTTCCTTGTCAAAGACTTTGCCAAGAGCCATAAGGTGATTTACAATGTAAATGAACCTTTTATGGACTTCATAGATTGTTTCACCAGCCTTCATCGTGAAAAGTTCATACTCTTGAATCAAAGAATTATTCCTTGCTCTCTTGACTTCATCAGTGCCTTCATGAGTAACTTCCAAGACATCCCAATCTCCTTGACAGATTTGCATTGAGATATCCTGAAAAATTCATCAACAGTTAGTGTAGAGGCAATGATATTTCTAGCATTGACATCATATTGAGCTTTCCTGTTCTCTTCTTGAGACCACTCAGAAAATTTTTTCAAAACAGTCTTTCCATCAACAATATGAGTTGGCTCAAAAGGACCATTTAAAGTTGCATCCCAAATTCCTCTATCCACGGATTCAACAAAGTAGACTACGTAAACAGGTAAGTCGACTGAATGTAAAAGTGTAAGGATAGAGAAATCAAACGTGGATTTTTATACAGGTTCGGGCTCAATGTCTACATCCAGTGTCCTTCCCAAATCTGGAAGCAAATGCAATATAATGGTCAAGGTTTTTACAATAAGGCTTTTATAGAGACCTCCATGTCAAAAATATAAAACACCTCTCTAACCCTCTAACCCAAATATTGGCAGTACACACAACAAAGATCTGCAGCAAAATATCCCCTCTTCTGCAATCTTTAACCCACTTTGAACAATCCTTAAAGTGTACAGACTCCACGAGTCAACCTCCTGTAATCACAACAGGAATAACCAATCTCCAGTAGATTGAAGGCGGTCTTGATCAACAAGTATACACCAGCTGTGCAAATTTCTGATCAACCAATAAGCGTAATACAGTCTCCTTCAAAGAACCTCTTCAAAGATAGATCACCACGGTCTTCTTGATGAGTTCTTGGAGAAAATTCTCAGAGATCACAATCTGTAAATCACAAATGAAAGTGTTAGAATATCAAAAGTCATTTGTGATCAACTGAGACACGTCTATTTATAGTTTTCTATAAATCAGACGCTCTTGTAGTCGATTGAGCTACTAATAGAGTCGACTGTCTTGAGACAGTTATAACAGTTAAGTTAAATAGTAACAGTCAACAACAACCTAATTGATTTTGCATTTAATACAGATGACTATCATAAATGTTTTAACTAACTTTTGAAATATAGTCGTTACTATACACAAGCATAATAGAATTTCAAATCAAACATCTAACTAAGTCGGATCCACTGCGCATGTAGTCGACTTAGGCACTTCAGCACAATTTGAAAAACTTTTCAATGCAAAATCACTCACAGCACTGCTTTTGAAAGTCTGTGCATAGTCACGAGTTTTAATCGACTTACTTCATAATGAAGTCGACTTAAAACTTGTAGTTATGCCACACAATATAAGTTCATAAAATGTGCATTCATATGTCAAGATCAACACAAACATGTTCAATAAGATTTTATCCACAATAAGAAATAGAACATGTAACACATAACAAAACATGTGTTATTAATAATGTGTTGTCATCATCAAAAACCAGAGTGACTAAAGCACTGTGAGATTAAGGTAAGCTAAACCAGTGCTTCCCTTATCAATAATTGCAACAGATGGCACCATAGAAAGGTACACGGCCCACTGAGTGGCAAAAGGTTACACTCAGTAAGAAGGAAGAGACTTTCTGGATATTTTTTCTCTTATTGCCAAGCTCACCATTATCAAGTTAATGCTTGACCTTGCTGCCTCAAAAAATTGGTTCCTACACCAACTTGATATAGATAATTCCTTCTTACATAGGGACCTAAATGAAAAGGTTTACATGAAGCCACCGCTTGGTCTGAATGTCCATGAAATGGGACAAGTTTGCAGACTAACTAAGTCTTTATATAGTCTAAAATAGGCCAGAAGGAAATGGTTTGACAAATTATCGACCTTCCTTATATCTGTTGATTACAATCAATCTAAATTTGATCATTCTTTCTTCATTAAGAAAACACCTACAAATTTCACAACTCTTGTTTTGTATGTAGATCACATTATTTTGGTAGGAAATTCCATCACAAAGATTAATCACATAAAGGCTCTTTTACACAATAAATTTCGAATCTAGAACCTAGGAGAACTTAAATACTTCATAGGCTTTGAAGTGGCTAGGTCTAAGAAGGGCATTCATCTATGTCAAAGGAAATACACTTTGGAAATTCTTGAAGAAACAAGAATGTTAGTAATCAAGCCATGTTATACTCCCTTTTCTAAGTGACCCAAGTTCTCTGTATAAAATGGAGAGCTACTTAAATAATCTCAACTCTTATTGCAGATTGATAGGGAAGTTCTTGTACCTTACCAATACTAGACCTGACTTATGTTTTTATGTTAATTTGTTAAGCCAATTTATGCAACACCTACTAACTATCATTTTCGGGCTTTGCATCATATCCTTAGGTACATTAAATCCAGCCCTTCAAAGGGAATTTTCTTTGTTGTTGACTCCCACATTCATATACATGCCTTTAGTGACTCAGATTAGACCACTTGCCTTAACACAAGAAGGTACACTACATGTTTCTGCATCTTCCTGAGTTCATCTCTCATCCCATGGAAGTACAAGAAACAGAAAAATGTTTCCAAGTCCTCCACTAAAGTCGAGTACCGTGCTCTAGCTACTATCATTTGTGAGATACAATGGCTTCACTATCTTCTTCAAGATCTTCACATCCAGATTGTTGCCACCATTGTCCTTTATTGTGACGATAAAACTGTCGGGCATATAACTCACAACTAGAGCTTCCATGAAAGGACGAAGCATATTGACTTGGACTAGTATGTTGTTCATGAGAAAATCCAAGTGAATCTCTTACATCTTCTCCTCATTCGCTCGGATGAACAACTTGTCGATATCTTCACCAAGTTTCCTCACTGTTTTCGCCTTCAATATATCATCTCTAAGCGTGGATTAGTCAACATACACCATCAAATTTGAGGGGAGGTGATGAGTCGTTATTTCTTGAACCATATTTAGTTTATTGCACTTAAATAAACCAGGGAATTGTGTTTAATTGTCTGTTATTTCCCCATTTTCCGAATTCTGCTTAATTTGGTCGGAAATTCGTATTTTCGCTAATTTGGATATTTTGAGCTGATTAAGCGTATTTTTGGTTACAGGAAAATTGTGGAAATATCATCTGGAGCATTAGGATATGGTGTGGCACATTCAAAGGCTCAACATTTAGTCATTTAGATTCTAATTAAAGTTGTAATTTCGTTTTCTAAAAGTCCTTAATTAGAATTAGGTGTTTTGGACCCTTTTAGGGGCAATTTTGTAAAAAACCCATGTGTAGGACATGTGGCTTTTGGCTAGGGTTTCATTAGAAGGTGGTCCCCACCAATTTTAGAGTCTTGGACGGTCTTTAGAGGAGAGAATACCGGGGACACACTCTTAGACTCTCTTACACACTTCATTTTTCATGTTTTGAGCTTTTCTCTCTTAGGGTTTCTTGTATGAACATGCCTTGAGAGAGCTTGACTTGGGTGTCTCGGTTTTGGCCATTTCAATGAGAAAGATGCAGATTTTCTTCTTCTCTTAATTTACTCTTGGTTGTCATAACTTATTGGTGGTGAAAAACCATTCATTTCCACTTCCATTTGCTTGTTCTTGATGCTTGGAGTTTGAGTTTTGGAGCTTGTTCTTGCATTTCCATGGTGGATGTTGGTTTTGAGTGACTTTGTATTTCGTTTTCCTCTCCCTTTGCTGTTGTTCTTCTCGTTTTATTTGCATTTTATTTGGTTGGATGATAAAAATGGAGTTTTATGTGAGTTTTGGGTTGAATAGAGCTTAACTTGATGTGTGGGTGTTGTGGTTTGGGCTCTTTCTTCTTGATTTTCGGTTTTGATGTTTGAATCAAGGATGGAACCAGATTTTGGGGTTGTTATTGTGGCTGGACAGAGCTTGAATTGGTAGCTTGGTTATCATTTTCGTTTTTGCAAAGAAATTTGAAGATAAGAGAGTTAGAAGTTGGGTTAAAGGAGGTAGACTTTGTGTTTGATGTGTGTGTATTGTTTTGCATTTGGAACCTTGGGTTCCTGGAGCATGGTTTCGGTAAGATGAAGGAAGAAAACCTGAATGATGTTGTTGGTAGAGAAAAAAACGAAAATGAGGTTGGAAAGGAGGAGAGAAGGTGCATTTAATTTTTTACCCGATTTGGACAAGCACAAAAGATGCTCATCTTCACTCAAAGTTTCTTTTCCACTTTGGTCTTTGTCTTGATGCAAATTCTGCCGAGAATTACCGTGAGGAATGGAGGTTTTTGGTGTTTATTTTGATTTGACTTTGCTTACATGGCATCTTGGTTGGACCACCCAAAGTATCTTTCATTTACCCCTTGGTTTGAAGCACTTTTTGTAGCAACTTCTTTCTAGTCCACGTAATTTTTTTCTTGGTGTATTGGAATCACGTTTTTGCTGCATGGAAAGGGAGGAAAACATGGTTTCATTGTGTGTTTAAGGCACATGCTTAATTCCTTGGAGAATGGTGCACATAGGACAAGAAGTAAACACATTTTGTAGCTTATTGAAGGTGAAATTTGAAGTTGGACTTGGTGAAACATAACTCACGGCCAAGAGGTGTTTCCTTAGGCCATTTGGACTTTTAATTTATTTGTTAATTGCATATTGGGTCACTTAATTTACTAGAAGTAAAAGAGGCTTGTTAATTTCTCTTGTTTTCACTTAGTTTAATTAGTAGGTTGAGTTGTCTTCATGTGTTTGAGTTAGTGTTGCATTTAATTATTTAACTGTGTTAATAATTTGTTTGTAATAGTGTTGGTGTCTAGTATTTTAATTTATTTAAATGTTGTCTAAGGTTTCTAGTTGTGTTAATTTAATTTCCATGGTAGCTTAAATTAGTTTGGTTGGTCATTGACGATATTGCACTGTTTCCTTGAGATTCTTGAATTGTGATTGTCTGTGCACTCTGACTTGGTTAATGTGAATTCTATTTTTGCACTTGCAATTGGGTATACGCTTAGTTGCCCAGTTGGTGTTACATCTTCGCTTAGTTGATGTAACTGAATAATGTAATTTAGATTTGATATTAACACTGCGTTCGCTTAGTTCGCTTTTATGAAAACAGGGTTAACCTTCGCTTAGTTGGTTAACTTTGTTGGATTAGAGGTTTGAATCGCAACTTTATTTTGTTGATCTGTGATTGGAAACATTCTAATTAAGTTAATGACCAACCGTTTTTATTCTGTATGTGATTTCGTTTTGCATTTCTGTATTCATATTTCTGTTTGCATCCATGTTTTAATTTAATTCATCGCATTCACAAACTTTTCAACAAACCCCCCCCCCCACTTCGTGTCTGACCTAATTCTCGAACCACATTTGGTCCTTGAGAGACGACCTAGGAGTCACTTCCTAGTCTATACTGCATTCTTTTATGCAATCAAATTTGTATGGCCGCGACAGCCCATCAAATTTTGGCGCCGTTGCCGGGGACCAACAGTTCGGTTTTAGGTCTTTTGTTGTGTTAGTGTGTGTTGTTTTGTCTTGTGTTGTGAGTGTGATGTTCTGTTTTGTGTGTTCGTCATTGTGTGTTGCATTTAGGTAGCTTTAGTTACATATTTTCATTGCATTCTTCTTTTCCCCCTTCTTCTACATGTCTACCTATTTTTGTTATATGAGTAATGCTTATTCTGCCTGTGTCTATGACTATCCTTCTGCTTCTGACTCTGATATTGCTTGTGATGTATACTCAGCTGATGTTTGTGTTGAGAACATTACGGTTCCTCCTCCATCTCATGAGAGTGCTCCAAGGGAGTCGGTTCCACTTGATGATGAGGATATTCGTTGTGTTTTCAACACTGGACTGATACATTTGTTGCCTAGGTTTTATGGTTTTTCAGGTGAATGCCCACATAGACATTTGGAGGAGTTCTACACCATTTGCTCTTCAAGGAAACCTCCTGATGTCCCGGATGAAGTCATGTTTTTAAGGGCATTTCCGCATTCATTACAAGTAGCAGCAAGGGGTTGGTTGTATTGTCTTCCTCCAGGATCCATCACTTCTTGGGAAGATCTTAAGCATACGTTCTTGGATAAATTCTTCCTTGCTCAGTATGGTCACAGTAACGATCCTGGATGGAATGACCCTAGCTTGGGATGGTATGGTACTTCAGAACATCAATATCAAGAACCATCATTCCAGACTCCTTGTATGCCTTCTCCACCTATTCAGGAACCACAGCAGCCACAGCTTCATGAGCCTTCCCATTCTTTATCAGCTGTTGGTAGGAAATTGGTAAGCAAGCTTGATTCTCTTGAGAGTTTGGTGACACAGCTGGCATCCAACCAAAGACCAACACCTTCATCTGCATTTGTTGCACGGGTGTGTGCTATATGTCCTTCCAGTGACCACTCTACGGATGCATGTCCTCCTTTGGACCACCCTGTTACTCATGATGAGCCTCAAGCTTATGCTACCGACATATACAACAACAAGCAGCCACAACAGAAAAATCAGAGGAAACAGGAACAACAAGAGGCATCTGCCCGACCACCTTCCAAATCTTCTACTTCTTCTGAGCCAACATTGAATGAGTTGTGGGGGCAGATAGCCAGGCAGGCCATTGAGGAACAGTCTCGTGTTTTAGAGGGACCTCCAATTCAGACTGTTCAGATTACTGATGATGTCAGTGTCACCCGCATAGGGGATGAGGAGCAGAGTCATGAGCCTACTATTGCACCATCTACTTTCCTACACTCCTATGTCCCTGCTCTTGCACTTGAGGATGCAGTTGCTCATTCTACTGTTACTGGTGAGATGAATCATGAATCAACACAGGTTTTCTCTAAACTTGAAATCCCACTTGCTTTGCCTGAGTTGTTTATGCATTCAAATATTCTTGATACTGCTGCAGATTCACATGTTAGTGTTGATTTTGACATTGAAACTGTGAAAACTGAAGATGTTTCAGACTTAGGATTAAATTTTGATCTTTCACAGTTTTCTGAAAATTTTCAATGTAGTTGTGAAGCTGGTTCTTGCTCTATTTGTGTTGAGATCAATTCTGTGATACAACCAGCTTCCAACTTTATGATTGGTGATACTAACTGTGAATCTGATGAAAATGTTGAGGAACAGGCAGATGTAAGCAACACTTCTGAGATAGGTAGACCATCTTCACCTTCCACTATTCCACCAATCTTCAAGGAAGTGGAGGTAAGCATACCTAAGATTGACTCTGTTGTTGATGATTATGCTGATGATAGGTATGTTGATGATTGTATTGTTGATGAGCATGCTTTTAGTTCTCCCTCTCTGCATGATGAGAAACAACTTTTGATATCTTGTCTGAATGTTTATTCTCCATGCACTGAACATGAATCTGATTCTGTTGTTGATACTGCTTCTAAATTTGAACTTGATTCATGTTCTGAGGGTTTATCTGAGGTTCAACCTATTACATTGGGATTGGGTGTTATACCTCTGCATGTTATTTCTGTAGAACCACATTGCACTAACCATGTTGCAGGAGGTACACATGAGTTTGACCAACAAGCACCCACAGTGGAAAACAAAGGTGCAAGCATACACAAGAGCTTTAACATTAATAGGCACCAACTGAACCTGCTCATCAACAATCATTGCTTCTTGGATCCAGCTGTGGAGGACATCTCCCTGCTTGATCAAATATGGAGACTGAAGCAGTTCCTCCTCAAGACTTCCTTGCTGACTCTAGTGGTGGAGAACATTTCCCTGAAAGTCCAAAATTGGCAACTGCCACCATGATCAGGGGAGTCTTCTTTTCCCTTCTCCTCTCTTTCCCGCTTTTATTGCACTTGTCCATGATCTGTTCATTGTTTTGATTTCTGATCTGATGATTGTGACACACTAAGGACATTGTGTAGTTTAAGTGTGCTCTATTGGGGGAGATTCTGAATTTTCTTTGATTAGTTTCTGTTTTCTGCGTTAAATTTATTGTTTTCTAGGTAGCTTTTGTTGTGTCTTGTGTACTGTTTTGCATGTTTCTCTTGATTTCTGGACTTGGTTTAGGTTGTCAGTTTTTCCTTCACTTCATTGATACTCTGATCTGTTTGAAATCCTTGCTTTTCTCTGCTTGGAATATGATTATGATGTTTGAGAGTTGAATTGATTGTGACAGAAGTACCTTATGTGAGATTTGAGACACTTGATATTCTTTCTTGTGTGTGATATGTCTCTTGATTGCTTGCGCATATGCCTTGGCTTGACCCTGTTGATAATTCTTGATTGATATGCATGTTTGGAAGTGATAAAGGCAGTTTTGTTGTTGAGCCTCTCTAGCCAGATGAGCCTACCTTGTTGTGATCCCTTGATAACCCCTTTTGAGCCTATACTTTCCCCATTTCTTTGTTTTGAAGCTCATACACTAGCCCTATGTGAAAAACCATGATTACCTTAACCTTAGGGAATTTTGGAGCTTTGGAATTGTTTTGGGAACAAGTGTGGTCTCTTTGGGGATTCTGATGAATTGGCTGGTTGGTTCCTCTTCTTGTTTTTGTTTTTGTAAATATGTTGTATATTTTGTCTCTTAGAGTTGTGTTCTGAAAAGAGAGAAAAGAAAAGAGACAAGATGAAAAAAAAAGAGAAAAAAAAATACAAAAAAATGAGAAAATTAAAAAAAAATTGTTGTGTGAATAATGGAGTCAAGAAGAGGTTGAATTAGAGGTTTTGGGTGTGTTTGAATGTGTTTACACTTGTTCCCCATTGCTCGTCTATTCCTTTTGGTTTGTAGCTTCTTATCCATATTTATCCTCCCTTGTCCTTGACCCCATTGCATCAATAAAAGACCTTTTGATGTGAACATGCATATGTTTTGAGTGTTGATATTAGAGACTTGCCAAGACTGTTTTTTGCTTGCTTTCTTGAGTGCATTGAGTTGAAATTGTTTACCATAGACACTTGAGAGAAACACTGATAATGTGCATCTGTGAGGTTCTATTGCTATTGATTCACCTCTTCAACTGATTGATCATTTTAGCATGTCTTGAATTGCTTGGACGACTTCATGAGTATCTGTTTTCTTTGATTCTGTGTTGGATACTGTCTACTACTTTTCCTTGTCCAGATTTCTTGAGGACTGTAATTTTGTTTCTGTTTTGTGAGTCTTTGTTGTTTGTCTGTCGAGTCTGTGTCACCTCCCTGATGTTTGAGTAGTTCCCTGGTTTTCGTCTTGGTTTTGCCCAGGAGTGCAAACGACTAAGTGTGGTCTATTTTGATGAGTCGTTATTTCTTGAACCATATTTAGTTTATTGCACTTAAATAAACCAGTGAATTGTGTTTAATTGTCTGTTATTTCCCCATTTTCCGAATTCTGCTTAATTTGGTCGGAAATTCGTATTTTCGCTAATTTGGATATTTTGAGCTGATTAAGCGTATTTTTGGTTACAGGAAAATTGTGGAACTATCATCTGGAGCATTAGGATATGGTGTGGCACATTCAAAGGCTCAACATTTAGTCATTTAGATTCTAATTAAAGTTGTAATTTCGTTTTCTAAAAGTCCTTAATTAGAATTAGGTGTTTTGGACCCTTTTAGGGGCAATTTTGTAAAAAACCCATGTGTAGGACATGTGGCTTTTGGCTAGGGTTTCATTAGAAGGTGGTCCCCACCAATTTTAGAGTCTTGGACGGTCTTTAGAGGAGAGAATACCGGGGACACACTCTTAGACTCTCTTACACACTTCATTTTTCATGTTTTGAGCTTTTCTCTCTTAGGGTTTCTTGTATGAACATGCCTTGAGAGAGCTTGACTTGGGTGTCTCGGTTTTGGCCATTTCAATGAGCAAGATGCAGATTTTCTTCTTCTCTTAATTTACTCTTGGTTGTCATAACTTATTGGTGGTGAAAAACCATTCATTTCCACTTCCATTTGCTTGTTCTTGATGCTTGGAGTTTGAGTTTTGGAGCTTGTTCTTGCATTTCCATGGTGGATGTTGGTTTTGAGTGACTTTGTATTTCGTTTTCCTCTCCCTTTGTTGTTGTTCTTCTCGTTTTATTTGCATTTTATTTGGTTGGATGATAAAAATGGAGTTTTATGTGAGTTTTGGGTTGAATAGAGCTTAACTTGATGTGTGGGTGTTGTGGTTTGGGCTCTTTCTTCTTGATTTTCGGTTTTGATGTTTGAAGCAAGGATGGAACCAGATTTTGGGGTTGTTATTGTGGCTGGACAGAGCTTGAATTGGTAGCTTGGTTATCATTTTCGTTTTTGCAAAGAAATTTGAAGAGAAGAGAGTTAGAAGTTGGGTTAAAGGAGGTAGACTTTGTGTTTGATGTGTGTGTATTGTTTTGCATTTGGAACCTTGGGTTCCTGGAGCATGGTTTCGGTAAGATGAAGGAAGAAAACCTGAATGATGTTGTTGGTAGAGAAAAAAACGAAAATGAGGTTGGAAAGGAGGAGAGAAGGTGCATTTAATTTTTTACCCGATTTGGACAAGCACAAAAGATGCTCATCTTCACTCAAAGTTTCTTTTCCACTTTGGTCTTTGTCTTGATGCAAATTCTGCCGAGAATTACCGTGAGGAATGGAGGTTTTTGGTGTTTATTTTGATTTGACTTTGCTTACATGGCATCTTGGTTGGACCACCCAAAGTATCTTTCATTTACCCCTTGGTTTGAAGCACTTTTTGTAGCAACTTCTTTCTAGTCCACGTAATTTTTTTCTTGGTGTATTGGAATCACGTTTTTGCTGCATGGAAAGGGAGGAAAACATGGTTTCATTGTGTGTTTAAGGCACATGCTAAATTCCTTGGAGAATGGTGCACATAGGACAAGAAGTAAACACATTTTGTAGCTTATTGAAGGTGAAATTTGAAGTTGGACTTGGTGAAACATAACTCACGGCCAAGAGGTGTTTCCTTAGGCCATTTGGACTTTTAATTTATTTGTTAATTGCATATTGGGTCACTTAATTTACTAGAAGTAAAAGAGGCTTGTTAATTTCTCTTGTTTTCACTTAGTTTAATTAGTAGGTTGAGTTGTCTTCACGTGTTTGAGTTAGTGTTGCATTTAATTATTTAACTGTGTTAATAATTTGTTTGTAATAGTGTTGGTGTCTAGTATTTTAATTTATTTAAATGTTGTCTAAGGTTTCTAGTTGTGTTAATTTAATTTCCATGGTAGCTTAAATTAGTTTGGTTGGTCATTGACGATATTGCACTGTTTCCTTGAGATTCTTGAATTGTGATTGTCTGTGCACTCTGACTTGGTTAATGTGAATTCTATTTTTGCACTTGCAATTGGGTATACGCTTAGTTGCCCAGTTGGTGTTACATCTTCGCTTAGTTGATGTAACTGAATAATGTAATTTAGATTTGATATTAACACTGCGTTCGCTTAGTTCGCTTTTATGAAAACAGGGTTAACCTTCGCTTAGTTGGTTAACTTTGTTGGATTAGAGGTTTGAATCGCAACTTTATTTTGTTGATCTGTGATTGGAAACATTCTAATTAAGTTAATGACCAACCGTTTTTATTCTGTATGTGATTTCGTTTTGCATTTCTGTATTCATATTTCTGTTTGCATCCATGTTTTAATTTAATTCATCGCATTCACAAACTTTTCAACAAACCCCCCCCTCCCACTTCGTGTCTGACCTAATTCTCGAACCACATTTGGTCCTTGAGAGACGACCTAGGAATCACTTCCTAGTCTATACTGCATTCTTTTATGCAATCAAATTTGCATGGCCGCGACAGCCCATCAGGAGGCTATCAAAATTGTTGAATTAGTTAAAATTACTACTTAAAAGCAATGATCAGTTGGTTAAATTAGTTGTTAGTTAGAATTATTTTCTCCTTTTTCCCTCTTTCTCTATTTACGAAAACCCTATATAAGTTAGGGTTTCCCTTTTTCTCTCATGTATGAAAGCAATACACAAAGTCAATAAGAAATTTACATTTCCTTTACCTGTTTCGAACTTTCCCTTGCTTCCATGCTTTCTTTCATCACTACTACTATGGACACCTCTCTCTTCCTATCTCTTCTTCTTCCTCTACAACATTATTACTCTCTTATTCTTTCTCTTTAGTGCTAATGATGCAAAAATAATAAGTTTTGTTCAAAAAAAACCTATTTTTTTTATTCATCAAATCACTAATATAAATATATATTATATACTATAATTATATAATTATAATTAAGTTCATCAAAGAACTGTGATTGATATCGGCCAAAAGCATGGTTGATGTTAAGAAAAAAAATCTTAACTAGTGTTAACACTATGAGCTTTATCGGAAAAAAAAAAATTAACACAAACAATGATGACTGAAAAATAACATGATTGACTTGAACTTGGAAAACATTTGTCAATATAATAAATAAGAAAAATGTTATCATATCACTAGTAGAAAAATAGTTTTTCATGACAAACTTATTATGACGAATAAAAACTATCCATCATAATAGGTTAACCGGTGGAATTATTCTAATAAATTTAAAACATATTATGACAGAATTATGAATATCAGTCATAATATATAATACAGTGGTAAATTTGTAAATAAGTTTAAAACTTATTATGATTGGTAGGTAAAAATCCGTTATAATACATTAGATTGATGAAAATTTTTAAAATGTATCATGACTGGTTTTGGAAAACATAATATGTTTCTAAATCTTATTTTTTCATTTTGCCTCTCCAATTTCAGTCTCGAGGTTTTATTCATGTTCATTTGCACAGAGCCCTAATTTTTCTTTCCTTTCTTTATAGTCTCTCTGCATCATCTCTCTTCGAACGTTCTCTTCCCTAATTTCTCATCCCTTCGATCGAAGAGGCGAAGCTAGTGGGGGATAGCGAAATCACGTAATGGTGGTGGCTCGTGGCTGTTTCCGATGGTGGAATTCGCAATTTGGGCGAAAGGTGTAGCGGTGGTGGAGCGAACTCGACGGAGTTACGACGGCCATTGCGGGTCAAAGAAGGAGGTGTTGCGTTGACACTGTCTACACCCGCGACGACTCCAGTCACTACCGGCGGTGAACCTCGTTGGATCGAACTGTGACGACGCCTCTACTACTCTTGATGAGTGTTGTAGAATTTGAAGACGATGGAAGAAACCGTATGCGAGAGGAGAGTGGCGTTGATGACGGCAAAAACCTATTCTAAGGCTTCGGGGAGGGGCTCGGCCTCCTTCGCGAGAAAGGAGAAATCACGAAAGCCTCTCAGTTCGCCGATCTGGAACAACTTCTCACCCATGGTGAGCATACATTCGGCTATCTTCCATTATATCTCTCTTTGAAATGCTTATGTATCTCTTGAAATTTAAACAATTTATTCTAAAAGACTTATTAAATTATAATTATTTACAAACTTGACAAAGACAGGTAACTAGAAAATTGTTACTGTAAGACAAGTTAAAATACATTTGCCTTTGATTTTGGAAAAATTAATGTTAGTAATTTTCATTGGCTTGTAAAAAACAATGTTTGATTATTTTGAAGTTAGTATCATTTTAAAAGTGGAAGAGTAAAAAACAATGGTAACTTATTACCAACCAAACCAATGATGCAGGTTCCACTATATGGCCATATCTGATACACGACAAAGGAAGATGTCTACTACAGAAGAAAGAAGAACGGGCAAGGTGATGATGGCGTATCTTGAAGTTGTTCTCTTAACCCATGCAATTGAACCACAAATTTGAGGAGAGGTGATTCTTTCTTTGGTTATGCCTCTGGTTGAATTGACATTTATTTTTTCTATTTTTCTTTTTGTTGCCTTTAATGTGTGTGAACCGAAGACATGTTTTTTGGGTTTTAGGTTGATGATAAATATCAATACTCGACAGAGAACAAAGATAAATCTATTCATGGGTGGATTGGAGAGGATGATTCAACACCAGTGGGTTTCTGGGTGATAACTCCTACTAATGAGTTCTGCAATGCTGGGCCCGTTAAACAAGAAATCACTTCTCATGTTGGCTCAACTTCTCTTTCCGTAAGACCTAACAAATCCTTGAATTCATCAACAATTCCTTATTAGAGTTTCCTCTTGTATTAAATAGATAATTGGTATTAAACATGTTACAGAAAATTATAATACTATGTTAAACATGTTTGAATATTATCATCCAGATTAATACTACTCAGTTTTTTATTTTTTCTGTGTGCAGATGTTTACCAGCACTCATTATGCTGGCAATGAGGCAATCATTGCATATTATGAAGGGGAGACTTATAAAAATGTTTTTGGGCCAATTTTTCTTTACCTTAACTCTGCTCCAACGAAAACTCAGTTTAAGTCTCTGTGGTCAGATGCTATAACACAGGTACTTATTGTTACCTTTAATACTCACATACGATTATTCATTGTACATTATTCCAGTAAAGTATTAACATGATATATTATTGTTCTTTGGTAAATTAGTTATCCAATGAAGAAAAACAAATGGCCTTATGATTTCATCAGATCAAAAGATTAGGAGGTTTTACTTATCTAGGCCTTTAAATGCTATAAAAGTTAGACCATAAAGTCAAGGACTATGTACGTAGCTATAAATGCATTATGTACTTTACATTAATATAATAATGTACTTTACATTAATGTAAATACATTATGTACTTTACATTAAGAGCGAAATTGAGGCTTTATTAGCTTCCCATATTTGTCAACACTCCATTTCGTCTGGATAATAAATATATACAATTTATTTTTTTATTTATTTCTATTTTTATTTTATTTAGCTCTTATTTTTGTAATTTTATTTGAATTTAATTTCAGTTTTACTTTTTATTTTTGTTTTTAATATATAAAAAAAGTTTAATTAATAGATAAAAAACATTATAAAAAAGAAAAAGAAGGAGAAAAAACGTGAAAAAAAAGGTGACTAGGGAAGAGTGTGCTGGATGGAAGGAGACAGGCGCGTGGGGGCAGGAAGAAAAACGGTTAGGGGACAAGATTTGGAAGGCACGAAAAAGCAAGGCAAGGAGTTTTGGGGGCATCTTCACGGAAGGCTAGAGAAGGAGGCAGAGTGGATTTTCGGGAGAGGTTTTTCCGTGGTCATACATTTTTTTTTCTAGTGCTTTCATCTGGCATCATCATACACACTCTACGGCGGAGGCTATCTTGAGGAGCTGACAACCATTTTCAAATTTACAATCATTGATCCACGAGCACCGGAGATACCAAGGATTAACTCAAGAATTCCTAGAGGTAACTTTGTTTTCTCTGCTATGAAGTTTGCTATATATTATTATATTTTTTTTTTTTGAGTTTGCGGTGGCACCGTTGAGTATGATGTTGTGAGCATGGCGTTTTTCTCCAACATCTTCCCATACCTAAGCATCCGATGGCCTCCATCACAGTAATAACCATTTCTCCACTATTGCCCTGTAACCAAAGCGAGACCAAATGTTGAACAAATACCTGAAATGCAGCGAGATTCAAAAGGCATGAACCCATTCATTCGTAGAATAAGTAACAACCCCAGCTTCTCCTTCATCAGACCATCGTCCAGTAAAGGGAAACGGTACACAGTACACATTAAACCCTCACACCCTTGATTCCCTTAGGTCACAAACCCCCAAATGGTGACTCGTAGGCACTCCTCCGATCTCATTCATCATCTCTTCCACCGGAATCGCTCTCTTGGTGCCACCACCATCTTCTCGATGCGTGTGTGACCCAATTGATGCCTCTATTCTCGTAGTAAAAAAGCACCACTAACCACCACTGGTTTCCCCATTGTAAGAGTTTCACGGTGTGCCCTCACCATGTCAACCTTCCACCATTAATCTTGTCGGAGCACCACCCAAAGCTAACTCACCAAGACCCCTGATTCCCACCACGAATTTTCATCTTTCTCGAATCATCAATTTTACCATAGCATAGCATGCGAAGAGGGAAGCGTTTAGGTTAGACCGTCCGTTGTAGTCGACGACATTAGTTGCCCGATTCAATGGTGGTGGTGGACGGTTTCACCGACAGCGGCCTCGAGGACGAGTCACGGGAGTGGGAGGTTTCTTTCCCACATGCGAAAAATGAGCACAATGTTGTGGCTGGACGTTGTTCCGGTGGTGTTTCTGGTTGTTGGTGACGCCAAGTGGAGGATTGTGCGTCGCCGGTGCAGGCTCTGGTAAGAGTGGTGGCGTGTCTCTGGGAAAGAGGGAGACCCTAGGTCTCTGGCGATTATGAAACGTGGAAGAATGGACTAGGTGTGGGAGTGGCCGGTGTTGTGATGGGAGTCGGTGCTGGTGGTAGTTCAAGTGGCTGGGACGGTGGTCATAGGAGGGGCGGTAACTTTCGAATGAAGGGCTTTCCTCAGTGTTTTGGGGAGGGGGGGGGGGGGGGGGGGATAGAGATTAGGCCGCGTAGGGCCATGCGAAAAAAAAATGATGCAAGGGCACCCCTGTTTTCCCCTTTACCACTTCGCCTCCCTTTGGGCTTATGCCCTACCCGTTTTAAACTAAAAATTAACTTGTGCAGCCCCTATTTTCCTTTTCACCACGCCCTTGTCATTTAGGCTGAGGCCCAATATGTTATTAGAAGTAAATTTGGTTTAGACACTCTATTTTATTATTTATTTATATCTCATTTGCTTTATATTTTTTTTATATCTACTTATTTTAAAATATTTTAATACTACATAAAAAATATATTTTAAGAGTTCTATACATGTGTGATCGCACGCATCGTCTTTGTGCTAGAAAACCCTTTCCTTTTTATAAAATTAAATAAAAAATATATTTTAAGGGTTCTAGCACATGTGTGATCGCACGCATCGTCCTTGTGCTAGAAAACCCTTTCCTTTTTATAAAATTAATAAAAAATATATTTTAAGGGTTTTAGCACATGCGTGATCGCACGCATCGACCTTGTCCATCGACCTTGTGCTAGAAAACCCTTTTCTCCTTTCTTATATAAAAAAAATATCAAAAATAAAACATCCATATTTTCAAACAACAAACAATCTTTCAGCCTAGAACTACGTAATCCTTGATTCTCCATCAAAAGTGGAGATACATAGGAGCAAGGCTAGTCCGTCAAGGTCACTTTCCAAAAACATCAAAATTTATCCACAACCTTTTTCAAGCAAATTTCCCAAAACAATTTCTCAAACAAAATCGTTTTCAAATAGTGTTAAAGAACTACGTAACCTTGATTTCTCATTCTAAATGAGAATACGTAGGAGTAAGTTCAATCCTTGTCGGGTACAAAAATAAAATATCTTTTGTTTCTTTGTAGTGTCATTTCTGGGGATAATTAAACATTTTGAAAACCACATCATCATTCGTGTATTTAATTAAAGGTACTTCCTTAGGGCAGGCGTTGTAGGGTGCTGATACCTTCCTTACACATAACCGACTCCCAAACCCAGAATCTGGTTTTCGCGGACCTTGCCTTATCATTTTATGGTTTTTCCGTAGTTTTCCAGAATAAACTATGGTGGCAACTCCAAAAACATTTTTCAATACGGCGTTTCTTTGGATCGTCGTTCCGTCGCGATTCCGGTTGCGACAGTATTGACTACTTTTCCTTTTCATCCCTCTAATCGTTTAGACATCTTATTTGTTTGGAATATTGCAGGTAAACGCAACAATGTAGGTGTAACAATAGGTAAATTTCACTTTGTTAATTTAATAGTACATACTTAAGTGCTTCCATTTTGTTTATAGAATTGTACTAATGTCTACTATTGATACTGCTATCAGACGCTACTATAGGAGGAGTTGCAGTCCTTGTCATCATTCTTGGATGTGTACTTTTTGGTACAAAGAAGAAGAAAAATTTATCAAAAATCAAGAAGTATGGAGCTCTTCACAACTCCAACTTCAAGCGGAGACAACTGTGTATGGGGGGTTGGGGAATCCTAAATTAACATTTAGTGACAATGTGAACTTGAGAGTTGCCAATGACAAGCTTTCTTTACTACGTGTTGTCGTTGGTCTCCTAGTTAGTTCTTCATTTTCTTATTTCTGAGTTTCATATAACATTTTTAATTTGTTGGATTGTAATATTTTTAAATCTTAATGATATTTTGTATTAATTTAATACAAGAATGTTGGCGTGCACTTTGAAACGTGGAATGCGGGGGTGTTAGGCCTAATCACTCTAAAGGGTTTAAATGAAGGAACACGAGACTTGTCCTGACAGAAATGGTCTAAATGAAGCAACATTTTAACGCATTTGTTCCTACCTATGATGGGAACATGGCAAAACTAGTGGAAGGTCATCGCAGGTATGTATTTACCCTTGCAGGTTGCAGTTTGGTTTTGGAGAATGTAAACACACCCTGTATTAAAATGAATGAACTTTACATTACTGATTTAATGGGAATGATGTATTTGAGGTCTGGTTCAGCCTTTTTGTGTCTAACAAGATGAAGTTGCATTTAGTAAACAATCACTTGTAATGACCATTTTCTGTCAGTGAAAAGGTTGAAGAAAACAAGTGTATCTTCATTTATTCTTGATTGTGAAATTGTCGCATATGACCGTGCAACACAAAAACTTCTTTCTTTCCAGGTAATTGTAATGTTGTTTTTCTTTTTGGATGTTAGTACATTATCAGAAACCTTTTTATACCTGCAGTTAATAAACATTAAGTCCTTTGGTATGCTATGCTTGTGTTGTCTTTCCTATCTTGGTGACACAAGTTTTCGGTTTCTGATATTTTTGTGCTGGGATTTGAATTAGACATGACTTGAAAGAAGAAAATAATGTTTTTTTCTCTTTGATTCTTTCAAGAACGTTTGTTTTTTACAGACCCTCAGTACTCGATCTCGCAAGAAAGTAGAAATTGAAGATATAAAGGTTAATGTCTGTGTATTTGTTTTTGATTTGTTGCATCTAAATGGCCAAGAACTTCTTCAGGAAAACCTTAGAGTCCGCAGAGAGGTACCTACTTTTAACTTTGCTTTGTTAATAGTTTCATATTTCATAAAGGATTTTGGTTTAATGTATCTTCATTTACTAGGAATGAATATTTTCTGCTTATTATAATAGGTTATGGAGAAGATGGTTCCCTTGTATGGGTGGAGGGAAATGCTGAAAGCTTGAGTTTCCAAAATGATTCAATGGATGGTTATACTATTGCATTTGGGATAAGAAATGTCACACACAGTTATTTCTTTTATTTTAAGTGTTAAGTAAATTGTAAAAACTTGACTACAATGTAATGTAGTGTAGGTTAATGTTATATTTGGATTTAATTTATGGTTTGATGTACAAATTATGTATTAAATATTATTACCAAATTTAATGTTTGAAATGAATTTTATTATGTTCGTTTAATTGAATCGGTTCATTTCATATTATATTGATTATAAATTTATTGATGAGATTATAATACAGGAAATTACTTGTAAATTGAATGGATATGTCAAATGTAATAATGAATATTTTTTTACAAAATAAGTTTTTATGATAGGTGAACAATGTATGTAATAAAAGTTTATTTTTGAAAAGTATATATTATGATATGTGAGCAATTACTTGTCATAATATGTTCTACATATTATGATAGGTGAAAAATTTTCGTCATAAAACGCTACCTATTATGATAGGTAAATCTAGTTGCATCATAATAAATTCGCTATATTATGACTGATAAGTGAAAATTTGTCATAATAAATTGGACCTATTAAGATAGGTGACAGAAAGTTTGTCATAATACACTGGACCTATTATAATGGACTTTTCTGTCCGTCATAAAATGTGCATACCTATTATGATGCCCAGAACTATGATGTCAGGTTATCCGTCATAATAGGTCATTTCTTCCCGTCACAAAAAGCGATTTTTCCACTAATTAATGACATGTGAGCTTATGATGTTTCAGCCAAAGTGAAATTAATAATATATAATATTTGTCTTTCATTCATTGGGGTTAGTAATTTTTTTTATTTTGTTTTAGAAATTATGAAGTTTTACAAACCAATGTGTGATTAATTCTTTTCTTGAACATATATTCCATATATAATAAAAGATTAATTAGAAATTATCATTAAGCACAGTGCATATTATAAGGAATATAGTAATATTTTACATTCATTTTCTTTTTACATATAGAAAATACTCTTTAATCTATGTACACTAATTTTAAGTATCATGGAACATGGTAATACAAAATTAAACCGCATTTATTTAGCTTTTTTGCCTTGTTAAGAAAATGAATTATAAAAAAAAAAACGTAAAAATAGAATTAAATCATGAAAGAAACCATATTTCCAAAGCATCAACTTCGTCCAGAAATTGGTATTAAAAGGATTGCTATGAATTGGCCTTATCTTTAGTTGATATGGGACTTCCAACATTCTTTAGTCTTCTTCGTGAACAATTCGACCATGAATAATTACTTTGCAAGAATCAAAGGCTTGATTTCTAAACGTTCAATAATATCTATAGCTTAAAAATGGAGATTAAAAATAGTTTAAATATTTCTTCGTATCTTTTAAGAATAATGTTGATGGTAAAAGCTCTAGCTAGGACAAGCCAAATCTAGAAGCAAATCAAGCCATATGTTCATGGATGAAGATTGTGGAATTTTGTGGTGGTGAAATGTGTTGATAGCTCATGGTTTTGATGAGTTGTATGATGATGGAAGGTGTGTTTGGTGGTTCTCTAAGAGAGGTTGGGCCAACTCTTAGAGAAAGGTGGCTAGAGGAGGCCACTTGGGTTGCTCTAGCCTAGGGTAAACTTAAAACAGTAGTATGGCACAAAAATGGCAGCATAACTTCACTCTAAATCAAAGGTGATTACATGATGGAGAGAACCTCTATTTATAGGCTAGAGTGTCTCAAAATGGGCTGAAACTTTAACCTAAAAGAGCCACCTTGGTTGTCTTGGAGAGCAAGGAGAAATCCTCTCCAATAGGAGGGAGACAAGTTGCAAAAATCCTCTCAAATGAGAGAGTGACATGTGGCCACTACCTATGGAATAACTCTCCATTCCTAGAGTGACACATGGTCACTAACTAGGAGGAAAACTCTCCAATGGGAAGCTTCCACATGTCTAGAACGAAATTCTTCTCCCTTATTCTCCAAGCTTAGCCAAAATGTTGACCCCTTGGTCAACACACCCATTTTGGAGGTCCAAGCATAGTCAACTTTGGGCCTTGACCCTTTGTTGACTTGTTTGGAAAAATTTGAGGAGTTAAAAATAGTGGGAGATGAAAAAGAAGTTGAAATTTCAAAAGTAAAATATGGAGTTATGAAAGATGATTGAATGTATTGAGAAAAGTTTAAGGATTGGAAAACTCCCCTCATCATCTTAGTCTCAACCTTAATTGTGGGAGTGGTAGGGTGCTTTAGTAACTCTTCCTCTTCTTTTTTTTATCTCAATCTCTTCTTTTTCTCTCTTTTCTTTCTCATACCTTTATTTTATCTTTTTCTCTCTTCTTACTTTCTCCTCTTTCTCTCTTTGTTGTTCTTTCTCTCTTTTCTCATGATCCTCTTTCTCCCTTTGTTCTTTCTTCCTTCTTTTGTCTTCCTCTCTTCTTCTCTTTATCTTCCTTAAATCCTTTTGGAATTTTTCTTGTTTTTCATTAAGAATACTAAGCTCTTCTTCCAACTTATCAAGATACTCTTCTCTTTTAATTCTTTCTTTTTCTTTGAGAAGGGTTTCTTGCCTTTGCCAAATTTTAAGTGACTTTAGCTCTTTTGCTAAATTTTTCAAAGTGGGTTTTACAACCTTACTAGAGTCATTTCCAATTTCATAGGAATTAGTCTTAGACATCCTTAAAGGTTTTCAAAAATATGCAATGCAACAAACAAATACTTATATTTCAAAGAAAGTTCCTTAAGAGATTTAAGGAGGCAAAAGACACTCGTTCACTTCCAGGAAAGGGAGGTGAATCACAATAGATTTCTTAAATACCAAACCTTTCCTAGCCAAAGTTTACCTTAGGCATTCTTGAACCAAATTTCTCAAAGAGAACTAAAGTTGAAATTAAAGTTGACACACACTAAGCTATCACAATTAAAGAAAGTAAATAAACTAGCTATGTGGTCTAATGATTAAGTTAGAAGAACTTTGGTTCCTCCAACCAACCAACTAAAAACGAAAATTTACTAAAAAAATAAAGGTTCTTGTTAGGAGATGTGATTGAGTACCAAAGACTCTCCCAAGACACCTAACAAGGCCATGAGTTACAAGAGAAAACAAAAAAAAATGATTACAAAGCCAAAAAATTAAAACCAAATCAAAGCTACCTCCCAAGTGTTTCTCTCCTTTCTATTTGGCTACCACTCTAGACTTCAAGCTCCCTTTGGGTCTCCACCACATAGAAGGCTACCTCTAATATATTGGATCCCCTCACAAAGAGAACCTACACCACACAAAGTAACCAAAGCTGAAAATGTGCAAGAAGAAACAAGGGATAAAAGCAATAAAAAGGTCCAAAAACAAGAAAGGCTTTGCAAAAGGAATTTAATTATGAAAAAACTAAGAAATCCAAGAAGACAAACAAGAAATTAAAGGTTAAGAAACAAAGGTTAGCACTCAAAAGAAATCCTAATAAAAGGTGCTAGAATAGATTCACAAAACAAAAACTACTAGAAGAAAAGTGAGTGGTTCTTGTCTTTTGGAAACTTTGAGCAAATGGGGCACTAAGGCCACTCTTTTAACATCATAGCCAAGACTTTTAGCCACTGGAAACTGAAGATAAAAACCCAAAACAGTGAGCAAAACACGTTCCAAAACAGATTGCACAAAAACAATGGTAGTAGTCTAAGCACACAATATTTTTCAGCACTTTTTAGGCTCTCTTTTGGTACTCTTTTGAGGCCTTTTGCTTAAAAGCTTTTAGAACTTCTTTTCCCACTCTTTTAAGGTGCAAAATAAGACCACCACACACTTGGAACACAGGTGATTTATGGGTTTTAAAAGCCACAAAGACAAGAAACACAAAATAGAAGAGAATCCTACTAGAATAAAAAATGGAGTTGAAAACTAGAAACATCAATAGGGAAAAAACTTTTTTAAGAGCTTGCCAATGATCTAATGGCAAGTATGAACCCAAAAAATCAAATATAAGACCCTCAAATGGTTGTATATGGTGCATTTTTGCATACTAAGTTATATATTTTTTGTTTATGATTTTTCAAAGTTACTATAGAAAATTGACAAGAAAAGAACTACACATGACTCTAGACAAACATGGATGGATTAAGAACTTAAAATGACTCAATCAATGAAATGCACCAAATATAAATCAATAAAAGGACCAAAAAAACATTAAGGAATTACTCAAAAAAGAAAAGGCACAAAACAGTAGCCAAAACATAACTTGAAAAACGCTAATGACAGCATTCTGGCAGCATTGACCTTTGCTGAGTGTTTTACTCATAACTTTCTCTACAGAAGTCCAAATGAATTGATTTTTTTTTTGGTTTGAAACTAGACTCAAAGGGATTTCTTTTGAGTATTTTTACGTATTTTTTGGACAACTGGTCTAGATGCAGTTTAAGTTTCAAAGTCGTCCCAGTTTACTGCCAGAAAAAAAGAATGACAGATGGGAAAATAACATAAGACAAGTAAGGAAAGCATTAAACAATAAGAAAATAACAAAGGATCAAAACCAAGAAACTTAGCTCTTTGAAGAACCAAGGCTCTTGATACCAAATGATGGAAAAAGCTCTAGCTAGGACAAGCCAAATCTAGAAGCAAATCAAGCCATATGTTCATGGATGAAGATTGCAGAATTTGGTGATGGTGAAAGGTGTTGATAGCTCATGGTTTTGATGAGTTGTATGATGATGGAAGGTATGTTTGGTGGTTCTCTAAGAGAGGTTGGGCCAACTCTTGGAGGAAGGTGGCTAGAGGAGGCAACTTGGGATGCTCTAGCCTAGGGTGACCTTAAAAGAGTAGTATGACACAAAAATGGCAACATAACTTTACTCTAAATCAAAGGTGATTACATGATGGAGAACACCTCTATTTATAGGCTAGGGTGTCTCAAAATGGGCTGAAACTTTAACCTAAAAGAGACACCTTGGTTGTCTTGGAGAGCAAGGAGAAATCCTCTCCAATAGGAGGGAGACAAGTTGCAAAAATCCTCTCAAATGAGAGAGTGACATGTGGCCACTACCTATGGAAAAACTCTCCATTCCTAGAGTGACACATGGCCACTAACTAGGAGGAAAACTCTCCAATGGGAAGCTTCCACATGTCTAGGAAGAAATTCTTCTCCCTTGTTCTCCAAGCTTAGCCAAAATGTTGACCCCTTGGTCAACACACCCATTTTGGAGGTCCAAGCATAGTCAACTTTGGGCCTTGACCCTTTGTTGACTTGTTTGGTCAAAATCCTATTTTACTTGGCCCAAAATACAAGGCCCAATTGAAATCGTACACTAGTAGGCCCATAATACCAAGCCCAAATAAAATCTAGACTACTTGGCCCAAAATACAAGGCCCAACATTATTCTTACTCTACTAAATCTTCATGATGACTTAAGATGGCCCATGAGAAAGAGTCTAGGCCCATCTTCCATAGATGTCTCCAACTCTTCATGATTGTGCTAGGTCATGCCAAGGGGTATGCCATCAAATGTTATTCGAAGACTCGGAATTTCAGTTTTTACATTTTGTTTGACTTATTGAGATGAAGTTCAATCTACCAAGTAAAGTTATTGTTAGAAGTAAACAAAACAGTTTCAATTTCAGTTCATTTCAAACATATAAATACTGTAAATCATGTTTTCTATTTAATAATACAAAATAGAGGTTATTCAGTACCGGTGAGTGTGCGACTTGCTCTCTCTTTCTCTTTGCTTCATCATCTTCCTCACATATCGGCGTCTGAGAGCTTGAACCTGGAAACCCTAGCAGAGCTCTGCTCTCTACCCTCTCTCTAAAACACGGAGTGCATTTTCACTTTCTCTTTCTTCCTACATTTGCGACTTTTAAACACAATTAAAGGTTGGGTGTTTTTCGTATATGCCCCTCACTCTAATATGGTATCAAGATCATAGGTTCGTGGATCTTGGTGTGTGTACAGTGGGTGCGTGATAGGTGACTGGAGTTGTGTGTAACCAGAAGAGAAGAAAGAAGGTTTCTTTGGGTGTGTGAAAATCAAGAACCTACAAGATTCTAGCAAGAAAGGGATGGCAAGCTTTGGAGGAATACATGGACCATTACTAGTGTTTGATGGGAAGCAGTTTGATGACTGGCGCATCAAGATGCAAGCCATCTTTGGCTTCCAAGATGTTTCAGAGATGATAGAAGACGGACTGCCTGAATTGATTGAAAAGGCGTCTAAAGAAGAGAAGAAAAATTTCAAGGTACAGGCGAAACTAGACAGCAAAGCCCTATTCCTACTGTATCAGTGTGTCAGCCCAAAGATCTTCAACAAGATCTCAAAAGCTGCTACTGCTAAGGAGGTATGGGACATCCTAGTGAAGGCGTATGGTGATGGAGACAAGAACAAAAAGGTGAAACTGCAGGCACTGAGGAGGTAGTTTGAGATTCTGATCATGGAGGAGAGTGAAATCGTAGCAGAATATTTTGACAAAGTACAAGAGCTAGTGAATAAAATGAGGGCATGCAATGATGGGATTTCTGATGAGTATATTGTTGATAAAATCCTGAGAACACTCACACCCAGATTTGACCATGTTGTGGTGGCTATTGAGGAAGCTCGTAGGCTGGAAACCATGGAGATTGAGGAGATGTTGCACTCATTAGAGGCTCATGAGTATCGAATCAATGAGCGCAAGCAGTGTCAAGAACAGGCCCTACAAGCCAGATCACAATTTAAGGGCAAGAAAGGGTTCAAGAAAGGTGGAAAAGGTAGCAAGAAAGGTAAAGATTCACAGGACCAACAAGGTGAAGAGTCCGGTGAATCAGGAAAGGTGAAGAACCAGAAAGATGGAGAGTGGAATAACTGTCAGAAGCTTGGCATTATGCCAAAGAATGCTGGAAAGGTGAAGGTGCTAAGAACAAACCTAAGAAAAGGGTCAATCTGGCCCAAGAGGAGGAATCAGATTTGGAGGCAGTGATGTTGATGGAAAAAATCGAAGATGATTCAGCAGAAAATGTAGTGTGGTACCTAGATTCTGGGTGTTCTACCCATATGACAGGGAGAAAGGGCTGGTTTGTGAAAATACAAGGGGCTGCACAAGGAAAGATCCGTTTTACTGATGATAGAAGTTTGAATGCAGAGGGATCTGGCAGAGTTGTTCTAAGGGAAGCAAAGGGAAAAGAAGTGATAATTGAAGAGATATTGTATGTACCAGGGCTGAAATCGAATATGCTAAGCTTGGGGCAGCTACTGTAGAAGGGATATGTGATGAAAATGGAGAATAATTGTCTCAGCATTTTCAATCAATAGAAGAAGATTGTTGTGCAGGCTCAACTGTCATAGAACAAAACCTTGAGAATGGTAATGAGTGCAGTAAAGCACCAATGCTTCACTGCATCAGAGAGTAAGGAGGAATGACTGTGACATCTAAGGTTTGGGCACTTAAATTTCAAAGACTTGTCTTTTCTAGGTCACAAAAATATGGTGAATGGTCTGCCTAAGGTTGAAATTCCAGACACTATTTGCAAGGAGTGTATTCAATGCAAACAAACTAGGGGCAGTTTCCAGAAAAATCTACCCTAGAGGTCTGCAGAGAAGCTAGGGGTGATCTATTCTGATGTGTGTGGTCCTATTCAAGTAGAGACACCTGGAGGCAACATGTATTTTCTGTTGTTTATTGATGATTGGACTAGGAAGTGTTGGGTTTTTTTTATTAGAACAAAGGGAGAAGTGTTGCAAGTATTCCAAAAGTTTAAAAATGTGGTTGAGAGATAATGTGGGCAGAAAATCAAGGTGTTGAGAACAGATGGAGGAGGGGAGTATACCTCCACTGAATTCAAGAATTTCTGTGAAAGTGAGGGGATTTTGCATGAGGTTACCCCTCCCTATACACCACTACACAATGGTGCAGTAGAGAGGAAGAACAGGAACATACTGAATATGGTCATATGCATGTTGAAAAGTAAGGGATTGCCCAACTTTCTATGGGGAGAGGCTGTGATGACAGCCACCTATATACTGAATTTGTCTCCAACAAAGAGACTGGATGACCTGACACCTGAAGAAGCATGGATAGGGGTGAAACAAGATGTCAAACATCTGAAAATCATTGGTTCTATATGCTACAAAAATATACCAGATCAGCTGAGGAGGAAATTGGATGACAAGGGTGTGCCTTTGATTTTGGTAGGCTACAACTCCACTAGAGGTTACAAGCTGTATGACCCTGCATCAGGGACAACATGTATCAACAGGGATGTGATTGTAGATGAGACTGGAGTTTGGCAGTGGGAAGCAACTGAGCAGGAACCATCAACCATCACTCTAGAAGATGTAACTGCTACAGTTGAATCAGAGAAGGGCAGGAAAGATGACAGCAGTAGGAGGTCATCTAGAGTTACACAGCTGCCAGCACACTTGAGGGATTATAATTTGTCCTATGAGGCTACTCTAACATTAGGGGGACAATTTGTGCACTATGCTTTAATTGCAGAGGCTGAACCAGTTGAGTTTGAGGAAGCAGTGAAGGATGATAGATGGTACAAGGCCATGCAGGAGGAAATTGATTATATAGAAAGGAATCAGACCTGGGAATTGGTGGAGCTACCTTATGGAAAGAAACCTATAGCATTAAAATGGGTTTACAAGTCAAAGATAAACCCACAAGGTGTTGTTGTGAGATACAAGGCACGACTGATTGCTAAAGGATTACTACAAAAGGATGGAGTGGATTATGGAGAGGTGTTTGCTCCTGTAGCCAGGGTTGAGACAATCAGATTAGTGGTGTCTCTAGCCACTAAGTTTCGTTGGTCTTTACACCAGCTAGATGTGAAGTCAACTATTCTAAATGGAAGGTTGGAGGAGGAGGTTTATGTTGTACAACCACTGGGTTTTGAGGTTGAAGGACAGCTGGACAAGGTGTATAGGCTGAGGAAAGCTCTCTATGGGCTTAAACAGGCTCTAAGGGCCTGGAACCAGAGGATTGATGAGTTCATGGGCAGTATGGGCTTTGAGAAATGTGTCTCAAAACATGGGTTGTATGTGCAGTGCTGCCAACACAATGGCAGAGCAGAGAAGTTAATTGTGTGCCTGTATGTGGATGACTTATTAGACACTGGGAGTAATGAGGAATTGATTTCAGGCTTCAAAGCTGAAATGCTGAGAGAATTTGAAATGAGTGACCTTGGGAAACTCAGCTATTTTCTTGGGATAGAGTTTACTGAGACTGAGTGTGGAATAGTGATGCATCAGTCCAGGTATGTCCTAGACCTGCTAAAGAAGTTTGAGATGGCTGATTGTAATGCAGCAAACACCCCAGGAGAAGTAGGCCTGAGGCTTGAGAAGGAGCCAGAGGAGGAAGTTGTTGATCCAACAACTTACAAAAGGATGGTGGGAAGTCTAAGATACTTCTATAACACCAGACCTGACTTGGGTTACAGTGTTGGAGTAATAAGTATATACATGGAGTGTCCTAGAGCATCACACTTGAATGTTGTCAAACGGATTCTAAGGTACTTATGGAATTTTGTTGGGGAAAGGAGAGGCTGGAGAATAAGTGCAAATCACTTCTTACTCGGATGTAGATTGGTGTGGTGATAAGACTCACAGAAGGAGCACTGCTGGGTATATTTTCTTCATGGGTGGATCTCCTATTTCCTGGAGTTCTAGAAAGGAACCAGTGGTTGCTTTGTCATCATGCGAGGCAGAATACATAGCTACCTATGAAGCTACGTGTCAAGCAACTTGGTTGGGATTCGTGTTAGAGGGGTTGAAGGTTAAGCTAGCTGGGAGAGTTAGGCTACTTGTTGACAACAAGTCAGCCATAGATCTTGCTAAGCATCCTACGTCTCATGGTAGGAGCAAGCACATTGAGACCAGATTCCACTATATCAGGGAATAGGTCAGCAGCGGAAGACTGAAGGTGGTACACTGCAGATCCGAAGACCAACTAGAAGATATACTCACCAAAGCTCTTAAAGGTGAATGCAGATTGGCGTGGTGCGAGCTGAGATCGATGAAGATCGCACCAGGAGGAGGTCGAAAACCTAAGGTTTTCGCCGAAGAGGAGGAGATCGGCCTAGGAGGAGTTTTCTCCGATTTTAATCGGTGAAAAGTGCATGTGTGCTCGAAAGGAGGTGCTTTTACTGATTTTAATCGGTGGATAAAGCTCAAAATTGAAAAAGATGGAATTTTCACCGATTCAATAGGTGGAAAAGAGGATTTTCAGAAAAATCATATTTTTTTGCGGTGTTTTGTTTAAGAAGAGTGTTAGAAGTAAACAAAACAGTTTCAGTTCATTTTAAACATATAAATACTGTAAATCATGCTCTGTTTAATAATACAAAATAGAGGTTATCAAGTATAAGTGAGTGTGCGACTTGCTCTCTCTTTCTCTTTGCTTCATCATCTTCCTCGCATATCAGTGTCCGAGAACTTGAACCTGAAAACCTTTGAAGAGCTTTGCTCTCTACCCTCTCTCTATAACACGGAGTGCATTTTCACTTTTTCTCTCTCCCTACGTATGCGACTTTTAAACACAATTAAAGTGTTGGGTGTTTTTCCGTATATGCCCTCACTCTAATAGTTATCTTATCATTCCAAATCGAATCATTCTTCCGTCACTACCACTCAGTCCATTTTACTTCTTGATTTTGCATCCGTTCTCTACCATCTTAACTTCCTTCCAATCATTTTCCAAGTGAACTTAAGAAACAAAGAAATAAAAAAAAAATAACAAAATAATAATAACAACGACCGACCATTTTTTAAGCATAAAATCCCGAAACGTGGCCACCACTTACCCATGAAATCACGTTCACAGGTAAAGCAAAGCATGCACCAGACGCAGCATAAATTACAAAATGAAATCCCTGTAAATCAAATTTAAGATCTGAGTGGTCGGTTTTCATCCAATCCAACGTTAATAAAAGGGTCCTCTGTGAAGGTGTATGATTTCGCGATGCAGTAAATAATTTTTTCTTTCTTTACGTAAGAAGCAAAACATGTGTGCATTGTACAAATGGAAATACGTTGACTGTTTCTTAACCTCCAAATTCCATAACGGTAACCGACCTCTCTTTATTTATTCTTTCACTTCCTCCCAAACCTCTCAACCAACAAAAACATTTTTTCAAAAAATAGCATAGCACTAGTACTAGTAATTAATTAATTAATAAAAAAATAATTTATATGTTTTATTACTAGTAATAGTAATAAATAACAAAAATAATAAAAAAATAACAAACATTACATTCTCTTTAATTGTACGATTTCCTTAATTTCCATTCGTTTTCCACTCCATTCCAACCACGTCTCTCGCCGATGGCCACCATGGAGCGCCGTAAAACGTTGACCATGAACTGGGACGGCCTCGGCGACGACGATGACGACGACCACTTTTTCGAGACCTACAACCGCCTCTCAACCGCCGTGCCCCGTGATTTGATCATCGACGACGACGACGAGGAGATAGACGGTTTCGAGGAAAGCCGTCTCTCCTTCGCCTCCACCATGTCTTCCATGCAGTCCATCAATCCCCGAATGTCAAACTTCACCGCAAACTTCACCGGAAAACCCAACTACGACATCTGGATGGCCGCGCCGGGATCCATCACCGAACGCCGAAGAAAACTGCTTGGCAGCATGGGCCTCGACGAGAACAAGGAACTCCTCAAAGCCACCAGCGCCGCCATCGCCCGTGCCATGACCAAAAAATTCGAGAACAACCACGCCCACAACGACACCGTCGTCCAGAATAACAACTACGCCGTCAAATCAACAATTCGCGTCGAGAAACAGAAAACAACGAGACAAAAAACAACGAAGCACGGAACATCTCCCTTGCAGCCCGTTTTCGTCCTCGTCCGGTCACGTTCCGAGAACGACATTGACAGCTACTCCATGGAGAAATCGCGAAAGCACGAATTCATCGGAAAGGTGTCGAAGCAGCGCTTGACAAGAACCGCTACGGAGATTACTCGGCGGCGGTATGCCGTCGCCGACAAGACTCGCCTCATAGTGAAGGAGGGAGGCGCAGATTCCAATACGGGTAGTCGCCATGTGTCAACTCCGTCGATAGGAATGTCAGGAGTGGGGGCTTTTTTCTTGATAAAGAATCTCGACACGGGGAAGGAGTTTATCGTTAAGGAATACGGAGAAGATGGGACGTGGAACAGGCTAAGCGATTTGCAAACGGGTAAGCAATTGACGATGGAGGAGTTTGAGCGCACGGTAGGGCATTCGGAGGTGGTGAAGGAGGCGATGCGGCGAGCGAAGGGGCGCAGCAGTAAGAAGATGTTGTCGAACTCCATTTCGAAGAGTCTGAGGTTGAGCAAGAGGCGAGGGGCATCGTTGCTGAAGAACATAAAGGGCGTGGCGAGCGGGTTCGTGGGGGAGCGTGAGCGAGAGGCGCCGTCTCACGTTACGGCTGTGGTGGAGGCAACGACAAAGAACGAATGGGTGCGAGTGCGGCAGACCGGGAAGTCGCAGAAAGAGCTATCGGCGCTGCACATGTGCCAGGAGTTTCAGGCGCACGAGGGGTGCGTGTGGACGTTGAAGTTCAGTTTGGATGGGAGGTATTTGGCGAGTGCCGGAGAGGACAAGGTGATACACGTGTGGGAGGTGCAGGAGTGTGACGTCATGTCCATGAGGCCCGAGGAGGGAAACTTGACGCCGATTCATCCCTCGCTGCTTTCTTCCGGCGAGCGCACGGATACGCCGCCATTGTCGGCGGATAAGAAGAAGAAAGCAAAGAATGGCAGCAAGAGGGGGGGCGCTATTCCGGACTACGTTCATGTTCCGGAAACCGTGTTCTCGCTCTCAGAAAGACCCTATTGTTCTTTCACTGGCCATTTGGATGAGGTCTTGGACTTGTCCTGGTCCAAATCTCAGGTTCCTCTCATTTCATTTCATTTCAGCTGGAATATCAACTTTTGTAGCAAAAAAACAAATTTTACAGAAGAGTTCTAACGTGGATTCTCCTTGCAGTTACTTCTTTCATCTTCCATGGATAAAACAGTGAGGTTGTGGGATTTGGAAACTAAGTCGTGCCTGAAATTCTTTGCACATAATGACTATGGTGAGATCTTCTATCTTTTCTTTTTGTTTTCTCTTGAGATATACGTAACGTGACACATTACTTAAATGGGTTGTTTTGCTTTATGGTATTCGTTGTTGGATTGGCTGTGGCAGTAACCTGCGTGCAGTTCAACCCAATTGACGAAGATTATTTCATTAGTGGATCTCTTGATGCCAAGATCAGAATGTGGAACATCCCTGCACGTCTCGTTGTGGATTGGACTGATATACATGAAATGGTTACTGCTGTTTCTTACACCCCTGACGGCCAGGTATGTTTTTCCTCCTCTATATGCATTCTTGCCTCACAATGGTTCATGGTTTATACAAAATTTTAATTCATAAATTTAATGATCCACAATGGCTTTCATAATCGGTTATTTTTTCTCTTTTTAACTGTTACAGGGTGTTCTAGTGGGTACACAGAAAGGGAGTTGTCGAAGTTACACCATAGAAGGTAGTGTTAGTGACTTCACTAGTCTATTCTTTTCTTTTGTTTGAATATCTCATCCTCAACTATTTTTCAATTTAACAATTTCTGCTATGTTGTCAATTTTCATTTATATATGTTTACCAGATTACAAGTTGACTCAATCCAACACAATCGAGCTTCGAAACAAAAAGAAAAATCTACTGAAAAAGGTTACAGGTTTCCAGGTAAGTTCCTCTGTCTGTATTAATATAGTTCTCATGGATGTTTCTATGAGTGAAAGTTAACTGGATTTTCATCTTCTTCACAGTTTTCCCCGGGTGACCCATCACAAGTGCTTATAACTTCAGGCGATTGCAGGACAAGAATTGTGGAGGGCACACAAGTTGTGCAAAAGTTTATAGGTGATGATGCATTATACTGTCAATTGAAGAATTACTATGCCTAAATCAATTATGATGCATTAACATGTTGGTGAAAGCAGGTTTTCGAAATGCAAGTAGCCAAATTTCAGCTTCATTCAGTCCAAATGGAAGGTACATCATAAGTGCAAGTGAAGACTCACAAGTGTATGTGTGGAAGCATGAAGAGATGCACTGTAGTGGAAAAGCTAGGAATGTGATTGCTAACCAAGCTCACGAACATTTCCCATGTAAAGATGTTTCAGTAGCAATACCCTGGCCTTGCAACGTTAAGGGTGATCTACCACCATCATTGGCAGCGCAAAACCCCAAGAAGAACTCAACCCCTGCTGCCCCTGCTGCCCCTGCTGCCCCTGCTGCAAACAACAAGAAAAATTTGCCACCTCTCCCAAAGAAAAGTAACAACCAAGCCACAGAAAGTAGCCCAGGGTCCCCAGAGAAAGACCCTGCAGCAATCTCACGCACAGAATCTGGAGTTGGAGATTCAGTTCGGGGCAGCAAGAGAATGGTGCCTGCTAAGAAAAGTAACAACCAAGCAATGGAAGGTGACTACACTCCCATAGAAGAAGAACTCGAAGCAATTACTAGGTCAGATAATGGATCAAGCGATTCTCTTGCTTCAGGCTCTTCATCAGGTAGACATGGTGGTGATTCAGCTTCTATATCTGCTGCAGCTACTCCATCAGGTTCATCTTGGTCTTCCAATTACTCATCAAGTGATGGTTCCAATGGTGCCTCGTCCATGAACCCTTCAGCATGGGGAATGGTAATTGTGACAGCTGGTTTTGGAGGTGAAATTAGGTGTTATCAGAATTTTGGACTACCTAGGAGGATGAGACAGAACACTCTCTTCATGGGCCCTACATTATAATAACATAGCCCTAACATCTTTTTCCATGGCAAAATTAACGTAGTTGCTGTTTCGCTCTTGAAAATTTGGAAGGAAGGAGTGGAGTGTGATAAATGTAGTAAATCTTTTAAGCAATTTTGTTACTGTTTACTTGACTTGTAATAGCCTCAATCAGGTAACTTCTAGAGAAAGTGTTGAGGGGTTTAGGTAAAATGCATGAGGTCACATTCTAACCTCAATGCAACAATTGTACACAAATATTTAGTAGCCTCAGTCTCCTCTTTAGTTATTATTGCCCTGTAGAGTGATTCTCTACTTAATTGTTAGATTACTCAGCTAACAACAAATTAATAATATTTGACAAACAAGAGCATTGTTAAGCATAAAAAAACTATACTAGTGCAAAAACGTTGTTTAACGTTGGTTATTTTGGGTTTTTAATGTCTACAAAACAACTACGTCTATTCCAGTGATATTAATGGAACGTCGGACAAGCATATAACCGACGTCTATAGTGACGTCAGTCACTGACATGTCCGAGTCACTAAAACGTCGGAGTAGGACTAACTGGACGTCTAAAGACATTATATAGATGTCGGTCTGCGAAATAACCGACGTCGAAGAGGCACTAAAGACTTCGAAATTGACACTGACTGACGTCTAAAAGGTACTATAGACGTCGGTGTACACATTAACCGACGTCTAATCCAGTGGTTGTGTTTTAGTGCAGTTTTGTTCCCGTCTTTGGATAGCCTAGTAACACAATCTCCTTTTGCTAGTTTCCCAAAAAAAAAAGTTTGCGTCTTTTGAATTTCTTATGGGTCCTTTCAACCCAAAACTGAACCTGGGTTGTTTCTTAGTTCCATTTTCATCCGCAAGAGGGAAATATCACAGTGAAACGATAACTAGGCAACCCAGGGTCGTTTTTGGGTTGAAACGACTAAAAGAAATTCACAAGACACCGCTTTTTCTGGGATGCAGCTAGCAAATGGAGAATGTGTTACTACGTTACCCCAAGAAAGGAACAAAACTGCACTAAAACATAACACAAAGAAAGCAAATTTTAATCAGTTGAACCAGAAGATAATCGATGAAAGACTAAACAAAGTTTAAACAGTAAGCATAAAAAATAACCACGCACCTGGGATGTAATGCCGCAAGAGAGAAAAAGGAGAGGAGGAAGACAATAAAGATATCAAAAACAACAATAGAATGCTGCAAGAGAGAAAAAGAAGAGGTGCCGCAAGCGAGAAAAAGAAGAGGTGCCGCAAGAGAAAAAGGAGAAGAGGAAGACGATATCAGAAACTGCAATGTCGCGAAAGGTCTGCGGTTTATTTAAAATGAAATGGGGCGTTGGTTCCCTGTGGACACCGACGTCTATAGTCACCGAGACGTCGGTTATCTAACTAACTCGACGTCCAAGATAACATTTAAAGTGACTTTATGAATGCCATTAGACGTCGGTGTCCAGGGGGGTCGACGTCTAATGCGCTGAACCGATTGACATTTCATTTCTTGTCAGGGAAGTAGACGACGGTTGACAAAGGGCGCTGACGTCTATAATACTTTAGACGTCGGTCACTGCTACCGGACGTTGACGTGCCTCGGATTTTGGTGAACATAATTAATTACAGGCACATAGACGTCGCGCACCCAGAAATGCGACGTCTATTTTGCAGAAATTTCTGTCTTCCCGCCTTCCGGACAGGCTATAAACGTCGGTGATTGACCATGCGACGTCTAAGCGTCTGGGAATCAGGTGACGAGCATTAATTGCACCCCTAGTAGACGTTGGGCCCCCAGCATAAGCAACGTCAATGGCCAGGAGAAGTCTGGCTTCTCGCCAACCTCCATACATTGGACGTCGGTTTACGTCAGAGCTGACGTGTATTATATAATAGACGTCGAGTCCCCTTCAAACCGACGTCTAGGTTAGCACTTATTTATGCTAATGCCACCGTGCACTCATATACGTCGAACTACGCGCTAACCGACGTCATATGGATGACGTTAAACAGCGTTTTTCCACTAGTGCTAGTATCTATCTACTAATGGTTTGAAATATCCATTAATAGTATAAGAGTATTCAAAGTATATATAGGTTTTTCTGAAAATCATAATATTAATTCTAATTTTGGAGTCTCCTATAATTCAAGGTACTTTTTATTTTAACTATATTATATTAATTATATTTCTTGACAATCTTATGCAATCTCATGTGGTAAATGAGATTCAATTAAGCATTGTATCCAACTATTGTTTTTTCATCTTTGATCTCTTAGTTAATGTTGTTCATCTTTAGGTGTTGACATTCATATCAAGACAACTTCATAATTACTTTTCTTTAGTAAATATCTTTTATTTGTTTCTATCAAGACAAATTTGAAATGATTTCAAGTTATCAGATTTATTTGGCAACCACATGAGATAAAATATCATGGATAGTGAACGTGAAAACAATACGTACCTTGAACACAATAATTTAAAAGATTTGCACACTGAGCCATTAAGAACACTAGTACAATAGCCAAAACGTGAATCAAAGATGAAGTTGTAATATCATATCAAATGTAAAAGATATTGTTATATGAAAGAAAGAATGCTAGAATAAATAAATTTGTAAGTAATATATTACATAGGATTTTTTTTTGTTTAATTTATGGTTCTTGCCAAATTTGGAAGTTTGATCTTTTGACATGTGACAGTGTGTAGTTGGGTCTAATAAACTTCTTAGCGTAAAGAAATGCGCCGGCCCAGTTGTTTGATGAAAAGAAGGCCCAAAGTTGATGGCCCAATATCAGAAGCAGATAATTCTCTTCGAAGGTTCAAGAAGTCATTTGTTGGGTGAGAGCATCGGTGCTCGAGCAAGCTGCGAGAGTGAGACGAAGTGAGTGACATCCATGGAGAGAGGCCGGCGCGAACGTCAACGGTGGCAGAAACTCCGGCGTGGCTGTCGACGGCGACGACTGATCGGAAAAGAGAAAGGCGAAGGAGCCTAGGCGTTTAACGGTAAGTGTATAATATCAAAGAAGAAAGAAAATGCTTTTACTTTTATTCTATTGTGTATCAAAATCTTAAAATAAAACACTCGAATCCCTTATATAGAATTCCGGTAACAGAGAAGGGATAAACCCCCTAATCGAAAAACCTAAAAACAGATTACTGTTCACATGAACAGTAATCCCTAAACAGAAAATAATAAATGCTAACATAAACAACTAAAACACTTTAATATAGCATGTTCTAGAGGATTGAGAAGTGCAAAAAATTTCCGACGCTTAAGTCGGTAATGCATCAGAATATTTTGAGTATCAAGTATCAATGCATATTTCAGTGTGTGTGTGTTTTTTATGTGCATGCATGAGTTTATATAGGGCCTTGGGATCCTATGTCATTTATGCAACTTAAATATGAAATATGTATGTTGGAGATAGACCATTAAAGGACAATGATTTATCAGTTGAAAACAAAGAGAAAATGTAGGGACTATAATAATGAGTCTTTAATGGCTCGCGCTACTAGCCTTTTTGTGGTATGTACATAAGTCTCCTAGTCTTAGGAGTTTTTTTTTTGGGTTTATATATCATACTTTTGGTCAGGCTTGAACCGACTTGGATGATTTAGGAGGTGGATAGTTTAGAGGTTGAGTTCTCATCTCATTCGACTATTTGACCGTATTAAAGATTGTTTAGAGGTTAAGTTCTCATAATATTATCACAAATCTCATTTAATTTTAGAAACTTTTTGGGTCAATGTTTAGAGATCTTTTTTCATATACATGAACAAATTTTTTTTCAATACACCTCCATCATAATTATTTTTGTTATTGATGTTTGCAATATTTTTTTTATCATAATAATTTTTTATTAATAATTTGTCATTATATTTTTTTAAATGTTGATTACAAAAATGTTCAACTTAACTGGGTTTATTTTACAATGTCAATTAAAAAAAGTTCAACGAAAAATCAACACAAAAAATCATCATATCATAAAAGTAATTTTAATAGATATCATACTTAAATAATTGTAATTGATATAAATGAAAAATTGATGAAAAATAAGTTTATTAAATGAATTGAAAAAAATACTAACAATTTTTTTTAAGAAAAAAAGTAAGATCAAGGAATAGCAACTAAGAAAATCATTGCTATAATTATTTAATATTAATACTTGTATTATTGTTTAAAATTGTGAAAATAAAAAAAATTCAATAAAGAGATTATACTAAGAAAAAAAATATTTTAACATAAATTTTTGACAATATTTAGATATAGTATACGTGTTTTCTTTTTATACTGATTTATAATTTATTTGTAAATATATTCTTAATTTAATAATAACACTATGTTATGTGAAAATGTCATAAAAAATATATTAATATATATTTTTCATGTATATACACTCTTCTCAAGGTAAAATTGAACGGCAAACATGTGTGATCAGATTTATTTTTCAAAAGGAATATCAAAGTGAAACGTGTGTGATCATCAATAACAGTAAAAAGAAATCTATTACCATTCATAGAAATGTGATGCATAAGGTCAAATTTACATTCAGTCCGAGAACTACTATTATTGGAAGGAAGTTTTCTTTGCTTTACCAAATGGCAAGTGTTCCAAACTAAATCACTTCCAATGAAAGGATATTGTCTTTTCATAATAGCAAGCCTTTCAGCTGACAAATGCTCCATTCTCAGATGCCAAATATCAGTGATATTGTTTATAGCAGTAGTATTCAAGCAGCAAGAAAGATCTTGATATATAGCATACGATCTGGCTTCCATATCAACTACATCAATCCTCTCTTTGGTTTGTATATCATGGTATATACAATACATTTTGTAAAAACAGTTTTCCAGTTATCAGTTATCTTAACAACTCATTTCCTTTATGAGTAGCATCAATTATAATAATTAGTTTTAAATTGAAATAATTAATTTTTATTAGCTAATTCTTGTCTATTTACTTTCTTTTTATTTAATTTAATTATCAGTGTTAAATATCAATTATTATAATTTATATTAAATTGGTGGAGTTTATTCTTTTTTAACTCTTTCCAATTAGGTTATTAATTTGTATATTTATACTATTATAATCCAATAATCAAATGAATTCATCCAAAATACTTTTTTATATGGTATCATAGCAGATTTTCTGATCCTTTTCTACTCTGTCTTTGTTGTCGCCGGTGGCCTATGGCTGCCGCCATCGGCGACCCCCTTAAAAGTCTCTTTTTCAACCTGTGTCTTTATACTTCAATGTGTAGTCCACCTAATTGCCCTAACCAAGTTCGTCTTTTGGAATTCAGCTTTTAAAATTTTGTTTCTCAACCTCGCTTGTAATGTCCCGCCTGGCCATGGTCTTTCGGACCAATACCTAAAACTGGTGTCTTCCCTCCTATAATACCCAATCATAGGCATTCTCATTAGCACCCAATCACTAGCCATTGTCGCCGTCAACCGTCGCTGTCACCGGCCACCAAAAGGACGTCGCTCCTTCCTTCATTGTCGGTTTTCCAAACGCTCTCAAGAACCACTTGGAATGCCTTTATTCCTTCATTTTTGTTTTATTTTTTTTTATCTTCTTCAATACAGGACGTCGATCCTTCCTTTCTTTTTGCCTCCCATGGCCAACGATAACTCTTCATCTATTAGCAATCCTCATTAGCCATCAAAACCATTCACTTGCATCACCCTTAGCAGTGTCACCAAGCTTCTACCCTCAAATTACCTCACTTGAAAACTTCAAGTTGAAGCTCTTCTTGATGGCTATAATCTTCACAAATATCCAGATGGATCCTTCCCTGCGCCGTCAATCATGATCTCCACCACCGTTGTACCTCCAACTCCGAATCCTGCTTATTAAACCTGCGTTGACAGGACCGGCTTATATACGGTGCTCTCCTCACCACTTTCTCCCCTGAAGTGGCATCCCTGGTGTCTCAAACAATGACATCACATGATCTCTGGACTCTTCTCCAGCGCACCTATGCCAAGGCATCTCGCAGCCACCTCAAGTAGTTAAAGGAGCGTCTCCACACGGTGTCCAAAGATGCAGATTGGGCGTTCCTCAACTGAAGCAAAACACAAAGCCTCTCTGCTTCATCCTCGGTTTGACTCATTACTGTCCAAGTTGCATCTCTCTTTCAGATCGTACAACTTGTGGGAGGATATCAATTATAATAATTAGTTTTAAATTGGAATAATTAGCCTTTATTAGCTAATTCTTGCATATTTACTTTCCTTTTATTTAATTTAATTATCAGTGTTAAATATCAATTATTATAATTGATATTAAATTGGTGGAGTTTATTCCCTTTTAACTTTTTCCAATTAGGTTATCAATTTGTATATTTATACTATTGTAATCCAATGATCAAATGAATTCATCCAAAATACTTTTCTATAGCATTAACATATTTTCCATTAGGCAATTTAACAATGACAGGCTCCATGGCTATTAGGAATCTGAGTGAAATATCCTAACAGACTCTCCATTGAAAAGATGAAATAAAGAATGGGTATATTATTTACTCTATTGACAAGTGTAAAACACGTGTCTATCGAGAGCATAATCTCCCTCCACTGGATCTAATACCGGCCTATACAAATATGTATTCTCTGAATGAAAAACAATACAATGCTTATTTCCTTTTATACTCATAATCCCTGCATATTCCCCGCCTTTTCCTAGTTGCTCCCCGTCTTTTCCTAGCTGCTGAGGCAGTTAGGAATTCTACTCCTCTACTCTCTCTTCTTCCTTCTCACATAAACCTTTCAGCCTCTATAACATTACCCCCGTCCTGAAGATCAACCTTGTTCCCAAGGTTGAATTCTGGAAACTGCTCTTGAATAGTAACTTGGTCTTCCCATGTCACGTCATCCACTCCTCCTTCATTCCATTCGATCAGCACTTGTTCTCTTATCTCCTCTTCTAGCTATTGTTGTCTTTTATTCAGAATATGTATTGGCCAAGTACTGTTATCAGCACATTCAATGTGACCATGAAATTTGTTTCCCCTCAAAACCAGAACACGGAATGTAGATATTGAGTTTAGGAAGTATGGAAATCCATTATCTACCTCATTGTTTCCAAGATCCACCACCTCTAATGATGAGCAATTTTGTAGGGATTTAGGTATTGGCCCCTTCAATAGATTACTATTGAGATCCATAGTTGTTAGAGCACAAGATACTGGAAATTTATTTGGAATGTTGCCATTAAACTTTTTATGTTGCAGATTTAATTCTTTAATTGTCCCACTCTGTGTTAAGCATTCTGGAATTGTCCAAATGAAGTTATTATAAGAAACATCCAGATCAACTGTGAACTACTGCACAAGAATTGAGGAATACTCTATTAAACTGCTTTTTAGTCGCCTAAAGTAGAACAAAATTGGTCCCCACTAATTTAATATAGGGCTGACCAAGATATCAATCCTTAGACTCGACAAAATTAAGTTTTAAGAATGTAGAGTTAAAATCTTGCTTTTTATTTACAAACTATTACTATGAAACAAGGTGGGGACACTAAAAATGAAAGAATGAAAAATGAAAGAATTAAAAACAAAATTTGTTTATGAAAAGAAAGAAAATAAAGTGTAAGAAAGAAATTAAAAAGATTGAAACGAAACTAAAATATGTAATCTATGTAGAACATAATAGAACCTAAACTACTATGAGAATTACATGCAACTAAAATGACCTAAAATTAGAACTGTAAACAAGAAACTCAAATTGAAAATTAAAATCAAAACAAATCCTACAAGCTAAATGAATATGTACAAATCAGAGGTAATTGAAAATTAATGTTGTAGACAAAATTGTAAAATCTACAGGAAAGAAAAAAATCAACAAGAAACCTCTAACTTTTGTTTCTAACCAAAATCAGAAGTAAAAGCATAACCTAAACTACTAAACAGAACAAAGTGTTAGATAAAAGTCACAAAGCTGAACTAAATTTGCTTGAAATGGCGTATCAAGTGATTGATTATTATACAGGAAGACATCCCGTTCATAAATTTCCCACCTCGGAGTCTAAAGTTCTAATATAGAACTAAAAATGAATAACAATCAATTAATTTACCAAATCAAAACATTTTCAATTCCAAATCCAAAAACAACAACTTACAGAAACTAAAAGAACATGAATTAAAATTTTGTTTCATTGATCTGTCTCGAGAAGACATCTCGATCATTTACGCCCACCTCGGAGTCGTATAATTCCAAAAGGAATTTAAAATGTGCAGATTTCCGAGTTCAAATCAATTTTTCCTTTAAAAATAGCACATAATCACAAAGGAAAATGGAAACACTGAAAAACAATCAACAGAACAGAAACATAAAGCACTAAACACAGAGAAACATCAACATAAAAGAAACTTTATTAAGGAAAAACTAAGAATACAGGAAAAAGTACCGAACAGAATGGGAGCAGGAACACGAGAACTCGAATCGTCCAAAAATGCGCTAAAATCCTAAGCTCTCGCGTCTACTCTAAAACTAAAAAACGTAAAGTGAAAAGTGTCTCGGTCTCTCTGTGTAAGTCTGTTTATTTACAAGACAAAAGCCCCTTTATATAGGGTGGAAACCGAAAAGAGAAAAAGAAAGAGGGAAAAGAGGAAACTTGCTCTTGATGCTTTAATCTTCTCTTCATCGGACGGTCAACATTTGCTTTCTTTCCAAGCCCTCTGATCATCTCCACGTCATCTTCATTTTCGTCGGTCAGCTCCGGTCAAGACGCCGGTCAATTCTCTGGTCAGTGGCGCTCATCCAATGGAGTTCTCATCTTCTCACTCGAATAAGCCCTCTCGCACCTTGCCCTAGCTCTTGGGTGTTTATGCTTTTGTTGCCAAATGAAGTGCTCGAAAGAGTGTTTCTCTCAAGTGAGCTATGTGAACCAAGACCCTGTAAAGCTTTCCAGCTAAACGACAACATTACATTAATTCGCAGCCCACATCTACACGGCCCAATTTTCATTTCAATCAGCATCTTACAGCAGCATTTAATTCCAATTTCACTGGCCCATTGCAGTGGCAGCAAAGCCCCAATTAATTTTTCAATTAAACTCCATGTTGGCAGCAACTCCAGCACGTGGCAGCAACATTTCAAATCAAATCTTCATATAAGCAGGAACCAAGTGTGGCAGCAACGTCTGGTCTTCCCCTGCAGCGACCCAAATCTAATTCCAATGTGTGCAATGAAAATCTGCCAACCTCCAAGCCCAATCTGATCCCAATAAAAAAATTGAATTAAAGGGTTAAAATGCAATTAAGAAGAAAAAGTATGTAATTAAAACCTAATTAAAACAAAGCATTTTTAATAAAAGAATTTCAGAAAAATATTAATTTCCTAATTATTAACAAAGACTAAAAATTACATCTAAAAACCTATTTTTAACTACAATTTTATAAAACTACAATTTTAAAGAAAAATTCTAAAACTAACCTAATTCTAAACAATTAAAGAATAAAAGAAGCTAAGAAAGACTTCTAAAACTAGAAAAAGATGCAAAATTAGAGAGTTATCACACCCCCACACTTAGACAACTATCCTCCTGGGCAGGGACAAATTTCAACCTCATAGGACAAAGTGTTTCTCTCAGATTCACTCAACTGTTTAGGTTAGCCTGTGTTTCACTCCACATAACATGATAAACCACATTTCTCAACTTTGGAAAAATTCTAATTGACACTTCTTGAATCATGGTAACTCTAGATCACTAGGACTTGCATGGCTTGTAATGTAATGGAGAATGGAATAAGTTATATGGATGAGAAAGAAATCTGTAACAGGTTAGAGAATTGTGAAATAGAAGCTGGAATGGATTAGAGAATATGCAAGAAAGAAGAGAGAATCTCAAACTCACTGCAGGTATTTTCGTTTAGCTTGGCCAGAATCTAATTTTTTCTTTCTTTCTTTTCTAGTTCTTTCTTTCTATTTCTTTTTTCATTTTCTCTTTTTCCAAACTTTTTCTTCTCTTTTTCAGATTAGATTTTCTCTTTTTTAGAGCTCTTTTTCTTCTTAACATCACCTCTGGCCTCACTCTTTTATGCTTTTAGAGTTCCAAATCATCCTTGCTTCTCACAATTCTCTCAAGGTTGTTTGTTGATGAATGGTTTATAATGAATGGAAATAAAAAAAAAGGTTAAGGCTCAAATTAGGGTGCAATGGAAAGAAGTATATGTGAATGGGAAGAAGAAAAAGGCCTAGATCATCTCTAAAGTTCTACCAAGATCAAGCACACTCAAAGAGAATTAATACAAAATCAGAACTATAGTTATACATGCATGCAATCACACTAGAAAGAAAAAATTTGGCCCAAAACTCTCCAGGGTTAAAAATTTGTCAAAATTGAACTTGCTACTCTCTATCATGCAAAAACTGCTTATATAAACTGAACTAATTGGAAAAATTACTGCTAGAGATACATTCACTCAAATCTAGAGCTAAAGACCTATTGGCAATCTATCTTAAAGAAACAAAGCTAAGAATTTGAATGAATAAGCAAAGAGTTAAGTAAAATGTGAAACAAAACCTATAAATATCTAAAAGTTATGACCTAAAGCTATGTACAACCTAGACAAACTAAAACTGGACAATATGTAACAAAAGAACCTATGCTAACCATAACAGACTCATATTGAATGGAAAAGAACCTAGGAAGCAAATTATAAAAACCAAAACAGAACTTAGAAACAAAAGGCTTAAGAAAGAATCTATTATGAAAGTTAAAATAGGGAAATAAAATCTGAGAAATGAAAGAAATGTACAATTATCTCTATTTACCGTAACAACCTTAAAGAATATAACCTAAAACATCCTAAAAAATGCCTAACAGATTTACCTAAGCTCTATACAATATGAACAACTAAAAGAGCACAGTACAGTATGATGAAAAGGAAAAACAATTCCTACTAGACAGCTTAAAACAATTCCTATACCAAACCTCTATAAAGCAAAACAACAAAAGGAAAAGAAAATAACCTAAACCTAATAGGCAAAAGATACCTAAGACAGAATGATATTAACCTAACAAATCCTAATTACAAGTCTAGAAAGGAAACAACAAAAGAGGAAAGAAAAGAACCTAAACAAAGAATCTCTATAATTCCTAATAAAAGACCGAAACAAAACCTATACCTATCAAAACATATACGTAAGAAAGGGAAAGAAACTTAAAACTATTTAAGATGAAAAGAATCTAACAGGGGAGGCTAACTAAAGACTAAAACAGAACATAACAATGAAAAGAATTTTTAAAACCAGCAAATCTTAAAGCAATTTTATTTACAAACTGAAACAGAACCTAGAAAAGAGACTAAAACAACTACTAAGAAAGCTGCAACATAACAAGAAACTAAAAGAAGGAAAAGAAATTAGGAAATAGCAAAAGAGAGGAATCCCAAAAGAAGTTCTAACATAAATAATGCAAGTAAAAGATCCTAAGCTAAAAATGAATGAATGAACTAAACTAAAACAGATTATGAAAATAGGTATTTACATACTAAAGCAAGAATAACATACTACATTAGGTATTTTAAACCAGACCAGACCTAAAAATAAAGAGAAAACAGTTCAGAAAAAAAAATTTACCCCTATTTTATTGCTAAAACTAAGGCTAAACAGAACAAAAAATTTAAACCACTACCTTCCCACCCCCACACTTAAGAGGCACATTGCCCTCAATGTGTGAGTGGGTAAGGTTTCTAAACAGCACAGAATCAAAACAAATATGCACAAGACAGATAACCAATGGATATATATAAGAATTAAAAGCACAACTGAAACAAAGAATGTATATGGCAGAACTAAAATTTAACAAGAAATATGTATAACAGAATCAAGAAAACTAAACACAACATGTATAAGAACAAAGCTGGAAAAAGAAAACTAAAACTACAAGCTACACTAAGAAGAAAATTTGTTCAAATAGGCCACAAGTCAAAGTTAATCTTTTTAATTTTTATATAGAACATCATATTTTCTACCCTAGTATTTATGATACTACCTATTACTATACTAATTATTAACAAGAACCTATATCTACACTTGAGAAGAAAGGAAAAGAAAGAGCTTATTGGATTTTCTCCATTGTGCTCAGCTCCTCTCTGCAGAGTTTCCATCAATGCATTGATTTCCTCTTTTCCAGCTCTCTGTTGCAACAACTTATCTCCTTCCACTGGCAGTTGTTGTGTGTGTGGAACTGGGCTAGAGATCTTTCCAAGCCTTTTTGCACTTTCCTCCTCCCAAATAACTGCCTTAATGTTTTCAGCATTCCTTGCTTTCTTGAATTTTGCACAAAGATCAAGTTCATAGTTAGTAGCATCTGTCAGGACTTTGGAATCTGATTGTATCAAAGAATTTATTTCAGTGCAAATGGAGCAAGAACCAGATTCACAATCACATTTGAAATTCTCAGAAAATTGTGTTAGATCAAAATCTAGTCCTAACTCTATAGAGTTCTCAGATTGCACAGTTTCTATATCAAGCTCAATACTGACATATGCATCATCAACAGAATCAAAATTCAATTCAAGGATACTATCATTCAGAATTTCATCAAGGCAATCATCCAAATTTGAGTTAAAAATAGCAGCATTTATATCACTAGGTTCAATGACTGAAACTGAATCAAGAATCTTAGCATGATCATTCAAAACTACATCAGTTTCAGTTAAAGACTCTATACAATCAATGTGCAGCAGATTAAAGGCATTCAATTGCATGGGCAAATCAGGTAAAACAACTAGAATTTCAAGTTCAGAATAGACCTGTGTTTGCTCATTGAAAATTTTCTTACCAATTTCCAAGTCAGCAACTGCATCATCAAAGCTAATATAGAAATCCAGATCAGTGCAAAAGTGGTGACTATCAAATATGTCAATGTGCTCTATGGAAAATAGTGAAGCTAAGATATGACTATGCACAGGTGTATCAGTAAAAGAATCCAACACAAGCTCAATGGGTTCAGGTTTAAACAATTGAAAAGCATTAATATCATTTTGACCCTCAGATAACTCTATGGGAATGCTAAATTCAGAATAAACCCGCATTCTTTGATCACCAATTGCCTCATCAGAATCATTTCCTCTCAACTTGCACATCACTTCATCAACCAGAACTGCACTCTTGCTTTCAGGGCCTACATCCTCTTTTAGTTCTGTTGCACGATCATCAAACACAATGTCAGCCTTAGAACAGTTGGAGTCTAAATCAACATTTTGTATATCAAACTGTTGTGGTGCTCCTGAAAGTTGCTTCAAATCATCAATTGCTACTCGTGCTTCATTTGATTCCTTTGCCAATTGTGCTGCCACCTTCCACATGTAGGCCATACAGTCTGAAGAATATGTATCTTGCTGCTCTGATTCACCAAATTAAGGTTGCCAAGGCTGATATGCATCTTGATAAAATTGTGATGTTGAGCTTGTAGTGGCTAAAGTTATTTGACTCTCAAAACCTTGAAACTCAATGGCAACAGGTGTGCCATCTTTCTCTTCAGATCTCCCTGTTAGCTTGTGGACAGCAGCTACCAATTGAGCCACTCGATTGGTCATCCCTTGAAGTTCAGATGTTGGATTTCCCTGCTGCAATTGGTCACAGAGTTGGTCCTACCATTGTTGCAGTGACTGTTAATTCTCCTGCTCAGGTTCAGCATACTGGTCCCAGTATAAATGTGGCAGATGCTCACCATATGCTTGAAAACAAGGTGGTTGTTGCTGGTGGAAAGCTTGATTGGTTGGCTGCAAAAGTTCTTCAGGAACAGGCTAAAGAACATGTTAAATCTTTGTGGTAGAGCATTGTAAGGAAAAGGGAAATTACCATATGCAGAGGAGTGATCCATGCTTACCAATTGCTCACCAAAATAAAGCCAATCAAACAAATAAGGCCTCTATCACAGAAATCAACAAAAGAATTGAAAGAAAAGAAAATCTATACAAGTTATATGAATGCAAGGACTAACTAAACACTCCTAATTTAAGCTATATGAACATAGACAGAAATGCAAGTAAGAAAATAAACCTAGACAAGACTAACCTAACACTCTAAAACCTAATTCGCCGAGTCCACGATAACGGCGCCATTTGTTAAACTGCTTTTTAGCCGCCAAAAGCAGAACAAAATTGGTCCCCACTAATGTAATATAGGGTTGACCAAGATATCAATCCATAGACTCGACAAAATTAAGTTTTAAGAATGTAGAGTTAAAATCTTGCTTTTTATTTACAAACTATTACTATGAAACAAGGTGGGGACACTAAAAATGAAAAAATGAAAAATGAAATAATTAAAAACAAAATTTGTTTAGGAAAAGAAAGAGAATAAAGTGTAAGAAAGAAATTAAAAAGATTGAAACGAAACTAAAATATGTAATCTATGTAGAACATAATAGAACCTAAACTACTATGAGAATTAAATGCAACTAAAATGACCTAAAATTAGAACTGTAAACAAGCAACTCAAATTGAAAATTAAATCTAAACAAATCCTACAAGCTAAATGAATATGTACAAATCAGAGGTAATTAAAAATTAATGTTGCAGACAGAATTGTAAAATCTACAATAAAGAAAAAAATCAACAAGAAACACCTAGAACTAATGATTAAAAGCAAAGAATCAGGTGAGAAACTCATGAATCAGAACTAACTCCAACCATTACAAATAGAACACTAGTTAGAACAGAAATTAGAATCAAATCCATGTGGATCAGTGCAAAGAATGGGTGATAATTTTTCAGGAACACATCCTGGGAAGTTAAGCCCCTCACAGGGTCTTAAAGTTCATTTGATGAACTCAAAATATGTGATCATCCAATCAATTCACCAAAACAAAGTAAATCCAACTCTAACTTTTGTTTCTAACCAAAATTAGAAGTAAAAGCACAACCTAAACTACTAAAGAGAACAAAGTGTTAGATAAAAGTCACAAAGCTGAACTAAATTTGCTTGAAATGGCGTATCAAGTGATTGATTATTATACAGGAAGACATCCCGTTCATAAATTGCCTACCTCGGGGTCTAAAGTTTTAATATAGAACTAAAAATGAATAACAATCAATTAATTTACCAAATCAAAATATTTTCAATTCCAAATCCACAAACAACAACTCACAGAAAATAAAAGAACATGAATTAAAATATTTTTTTCATTGATCTGTCTCGAGAAGACATCTCGATCATTTACGCCCACCTCGGGGTCGTATAATTCCAAAAGGAATTTAAAATGTGCAGATTTCCAAGTTCAAATCAATTTTCCTTTAAAAATAGCACATAATCACAAAAAAAAATGGAAACACTGAAAAACAATCAACAGAACAGAAACATAAAGCACTAAACACAGAGAAACATCAACATAAAAGAAACTTTATTAAGGAAAAACTAAGAATACAGGAAAAAGTACCGAACAGAATGGGAGTAGGAACACGAGAACTCGAATTGTCCGAAAATGCGCTAAAACCCTAAGCTCTCACGTCTACTCTAAAACTAAAAAACGTAAAGTGAAAGTTTCTTGGTCTCTCTGTGTAAATCTGTTTATTTACAAGACAAAAGCCCATTTATATAGGGTGGAAACCAAAAAGAGAAAAAGAAAGAGGGAAAAGAGGAAACTTGCTCTTGATGCTTTAATCTTCTCTTCATCGGACGGTCAACATTTGCTTTCTTTCCAAGGCCTCCGATCATCTCCACGTCATCTTCATTTTCGCCGGTCAACTTTGGTCAAGACGCCGGTCAATTCTCTGGTCAGTGGCGCACATCCAATGGAGTTCTGATCTTCACACTCCAATAAGCCCTCTCGCACCTTGCCCTAGCTCTTGGGTGTTTATGCTTTTGCTGCCAAATGAAGTGCTCGAAAGAGTGTTTCTCTCAAGTGAGCTATGCGAACCAAGACCCTGTAAAGCTTTCCAGCTAAACGACAGTGTTCCATTAATTCACAGCCCACATCTACACGACCCAATTTTCATTTCAATCATCATCTTACAGCGTCATTTAATTCCAATTTCACTGGTCCATTGCAGTGGCAGCAAAGCCCCAATTAATTTTTCAATTAAACTCCATGTTGGCAGCAACTCCAGCACGTGGCAGTAGCGTTTCAAATCAAATCTTCATATAAGCAGAAACCGAGTGTGGCAGCAACGTCTGGTCTTCCCCTGCAGCGGCCGAAATCTAATTCCAATGTGTGCAATGAAAATCTGCCAACCTCCAAGCCCAATCTGATCCAAATAAAAAAATTGAATTAAATGGTTAAAATGCAATTAAGAAGAAAAAGTATGTAATTAAAACCTAATTAAAACAAAGCATTTTTAATAAAAGAATTTCATAAAAATATTAATTTCCTAATTATTAACAAAGACTTAAAATTACATCTAAAAACCTATTTTTAACTACAATTTTATAAAACTACAATTTTAAAGAAAAATTCTAAAACTAACCTAATTCTAAACAATTAAAGAATAAAAGAAGCTAAGAAAGACTTCTAAAACTAGAAAAAGATGCAAAATTAGAGAGTTATCATACTCCCAGATAAATTATTTTTGGATAGAGATAGGAAAACTATGGAAGACAGACGAGTTCCAACATCTGGCGGAATATCGAAACTGAAATTATTGCTTGAATAGTCCTTGAACACCTGCTGAAACTCTGACAGTGTCTCTTCCATCTCCTTCCGCTGCCTCATCGTCAACCCCTGTTCTTCTCCTCCCCTCCCAGCCACTTCCATCTGTTTTAATCCCCACATTACTGCCACTGTCTTAACTTCAGTTATCTTGAGCAAGGTCTTAGGGGCTATTATTTCTCGTGCCAAAGTCGGGTCTCCTCTGATTATCACTTCTCTTCCTCCTTGTTTGAAAGACATGGTCAGCTTGCCCTAATTCGTCACTACTTCCCCCAACTTCGCTAGCCAATCCAATCCCAGAGTTAGGTCGACACCCCCTAATTCAAACACATGATACTGCTATGTAATCTCAACTCCACCCAACTGTAACACGACCCCTTGGCAGCATCCTTGGGTCTGTTTTCACTGTCCATCACCCAAGCAAACTGGATGCGTCTGACCTTTGTTTACCTCCAGTTGGAGCTCCTCAAGCAACGCCTTTGATATAAAGTTGTGGCGGGCCCCACTGTCAACCATGATCAACACCACCCTGTCCCCAAGCTCCCTTGAAGTTTCATGGTCCTCGGTTGCGTCATCTCTCCTGCAGAGAGTGATGATAATTCTAATCGCTCGTTCTCTAGCTCCTCCTTGGTTTCTCCAGGGTCTTCCTCCTTATGTTCCCCTAAAATCATCACTCGCAAACTCCATTCCGGACAACGATGTCCAAGGCCGAACTTACCGCCACATCTGAAACAATGGCCTTCTTCACGTCTCTTGAGATACTCGTGATAGGGAAGGTTTCGCACCCCTCTGTCTATGGTTTCGTTCCCCACTGCACTCTTACCTCTTCCCGCACCATTCGCTGAGCTACCTTCTCTTCCCCCAGAGCCTACACTCTCCATGTCGGTCGTCCATCCCTCCTGGTTGCGCATCGGTTCCACTCGGATTATCATCCCCGACGTTCGTCCCCCTGATACCGGTGGTCGATTCGCACCTCCTCCCCAAATCTTAGCTCCTCCCGGTAGGACCTCTACATCTCTCGCGATTCGCATCGTCGTCATGAGCTCTTGTGGATCATGCGGTCGCACTCGATTTCTCACGTCCTCCTATAAACCCCCGAGAAAATAGCCCAGGAGTTATTCGTCCGTCACTCCGCTCGTTTGCCCCACCAGAATCTTGAAGTCTCTGATGTACTCCTCGATCGTCCCAGTTTGATGGTTCGCATGAGTCTTTCAAAAATCGAGCCCCGGTTCCTTTCCCCAAATCTTCCAATCATCGCACATTTTAGCCCTTCCCATGTGCGGTTTGTCGCTTTTTCCCACCAGAATCAATACCAATAGCCAACGCTCTCTTCCATGCTGACATAGGCGATGCTGACCCTCTCTTCCTCCATCATTCCATGTAGCTTGAAGAAATGCTCCACCCGATTGATCCAATTCAAAGGATCCACTCCATCAAATACTGGAAGCTCCACCTTCTTCCTCCAATTAAATTGTGCTTCCGTTCGATCCGCCTCGCGTCCTCCGTTTTCACCCTCTCGCCTCGTCCTCCGCATTCCGTTCACCGATGCTTGACTCCCATCTTATTCGCCTTCGTGTTCGCGATTGTGATTTCCTAATATCCGCATGATTTCCTGAAGATCCTGGCGAATGGCTGTCGAGTCTTGTCTTATCACTACGTTTTCAACTTTCAGTCCGTCTACTGCAATCTCTATCGCCTCGAGCTGGTTCTCCACCACGTTTAGACGTCCTTCGTTTCTTCCCTCCATTACTCCGATCTCTCTCCACAAGAAATCCGGCAGGTCGGACCACTTGTTAGGAATCTGAGTGAAATATCCTAACAGACTCTTCCTCTCACTGTTATAAACTCTCCACCGAAAAGATGAAATAAAGAATGAGTATATTATTTACTGTATTAACAAATGTAAAACACGTGTCTATCGAGAGCCTAACCTCCCTCCACCGGGTCTAATATCGGCCTATACAAATATGTATTCTCTGAATGAAAAACAATACAATGCTTATTTCCTTTTATACCTATAATCCCCTCAAATTCCCCGCCTTTTCCTAGCTGCTGAGGCAGTTAGGAATTCTACTCCTCTACTCTCTCTTCTTCCTTCTTCCTTCTCACATAAACCTTCCAGTCTCTAACAATGGCATTATAAGATATATAGGTATAAATGATCTAAGGAGCAAGAAACATGATCATGATAAGTTGCACCCGAATCATGAATCCTACATTTATTTCTATTGAATTTGTTAGCAGAAAAGAATTTGCATCCATGACATTTCACACATGTGTTGATAGAACCAATCTGACTGGTGTGTGCAAGAACTGCATCAACGTTGTTATCAGATTCAAAGTTCTGGATCAGGTTGATGAGAGTTTGATATTGCTATTGCGACAGTCTGAAATTATTTGAATCGTTGGGGCTATGCACCACAAGATTTCCAGTGTTCTCTTTGACATTTTCACGACCAGTCTCAATATTGTTTGCCCCGCTTCCTACATTACTCCTAGCGTTGTTGAATTTGAATCCAGCGGGAAATCTGTGTTTCTTGTAATAGATGTCAATCGTGTAGTCATTCTTTCCACGATGCACACATGTTTTATTTCCTTTCCTTTGTTATTCCTGCTATCTTGGCTAGGAAAACCATGTTTCCTGAAACACACTTTAAGCACGTATCCTAGGACTATGTGTCTGGATTTGGGTTAACCTGCCCAATTTCATTGGCCCAACTTATATATTGGGCTCAGGTTTTAGTTCAATCTTAAACAGAAGGTATTTTATTTAAATAAATTCATACTTTTTTCCTGCATATCTAATGTTGTCAGGAAAACTCAAATTATTTATGGATTTAAAATATGGGTGTTTGATCCTATACCTCCAAATCTTTTATCCTGCATCTTCAATTTCCAAAAATACCTTTAATTAATAAGTGATTATTTATTAATTTTATGTTTGTTGACAATTTCTATATCAAGCATTCACTACTCCATTTTCTCCTTACAAAAGATATGCACCACCCTGTACTTCCATTTCTCATTTATTAAGAAACCCTACACCCTATTAACAAAAAAAAACTTATTTAAAATATAAATAATTAACTAATATATATAAATATTTCTCTATCAAATAATAAAATCTTACTAATAATAAAAAAATTATAATTAAATAAAATTTTGAAAATGCAAAAAGTTAAACATAAAATCCATATAAAATAAAATCGTTAAAAAGAAAAAAAAACAATAGTCATCGCATCTGGAGACGCGAAAAGCCTGTATCGGAAGTGAAAAACTGATATAACCAACATCGGATATTGATTTCCGATGCAGCCCACAACCTACATCGGATATTGACTTCCGATGTAGCCCACATTCGATCCTTTACGCGTTTCAACCCAAAGCAAAAAACGCACCAACCAATCTGCACTGAAATGGACAAATTATAAAATACAAAAATACATATTGAATTATGTAAATATATTACAAATTATATAATCTGACAATCCATAAATAAATTATAGATTACGTACTCTAAAATCTTAAAATGTATTTGAGAATGTATAATTTTGAATACATTTCTATATTACGATATCTATAAATTCATAAATGTATTCTAAAATACTCTATGGGACCATGCAAATCTGAAATGTATTTTTAAACCTAAAATTATATCATAATAATTATATAATTTAAAATAAAGAAAATTATATTTTTAATTTTTGAATTTAAAAAAATATTAAAATTTATTTTGTTTAAAATATAATTTTTTTAATTACATTAAATCTTTTTAATATGTTAAACACGTTTCTCAACAACCAATGAAGAAAAACGTATCAAATCAAATAAAAAACTTAAATCATAACATAAAAGACATTTGACACTTAAATTTTTTTTATTGTAATAGAATTAAAAAATTATATTTAGTTATTCTTTGGATGAATTAATTTTTTTATTATTGGTGGTGTTTAGTACATCAAAAGAAACTTTAGTTCATTCAATATCGGAGGTCAAAACCATGAGCATTGATGCTCATGTTATGCACTAAACACCACTAATGATAAGGAAACTCACTCATCCAAGAAAAAAATTGAAAAAATTATCCAAAAACATAATTCAGGCAACCTTAGGGAGCTTAGTTCTCCTAGCTGGGGAACCACGTTCAACGTTTTGTACAAGTTCCCAAAATGCCTCTAGTAATCGATTACTAGGACCTTGAAATTGATTACTAGAAACATTTTGGAGAGTTGTACAAAAAGTTGAACGTGACTTCCTAATTAGGAGAATCGAGCTCCCAGGTTGCTTAGACTTTGTTTTTAAGTGATTTTTTTAAACTTTTTTCTTGGATGAGTGGGTGAAAAACGTCGACCTCAGTTATAATTAGGATGACGAATCAAAGAAAATTTTTTTCATAGCATTTTTTAAGATCAATTATGGTTCAATTCAATTAATTCATTACGTTATAATCCATTCATTCCTAGTCAAAGAATTTAACATAATAGATAAGAAATCGAAAAATGTAATTTATTCATTAATAAAAAAAACATTACAATATGAAAAAAGCATTACAATAATAAAAAATTATTTTTCATTAATAAAAAAAACATTAGAAAATAAGAAAGACAATACTATCAAATCTAAGACGGTCCTTGTTGGTCGAAGCAACTGCGTATATAATCCATTTGTTCCTTTAGGTGTCCTATTCGAGCTTCGATTTCTCCCTTTAGGTGTCCTACTTGAGCTTCGATTTCTTCCTCTAAGTGTTCTACTCGAGCGTTGATGTTGTCAAATTCGTTCCCCACAAATGTGCGAAGATCTCAGATGTCGATGATAACTTGTGTCAGCATTACATAACAACTCTCTTGTGGAGGGGGAGACGCTCGACGGACATCACACATTCCATGGGCATCCTCTCTTTTGTGAACTCAGTTTCCATCTGTGCACACGCCACTTCAAAAAATTGACAAAAGATAATAAACTTCATAACAATGATGGTTCCATAACACTTAATCAACAATACACAAAACTAAAATTACTCGATTTGCACTTACATTACAATTAGATGATTCCATTTATCTATATTGACAATAACAACACACAAGTAAAGAATCAAATCAGAACTTTCACCAATGCCAACAAAATCTCCTATAATAACATATAGAATAAATTCATCACCAACACCTTTTGTAAACCAACAGAAAACAAAGTAAACAATATGTACATATCATCTAACAACTTTTTACAAAACCAATACATCAACAACAAAATTAACACCAATAGAAAGCATAACCCATGAGTTCATGGTTCTACGAACCTTGATACTGCGAAAGACCCCTTTTTTCACTGAACAACGCCCAAACTTTCAAGAAAGGAGACACCTTTACTCCTTGATTGAGAGCAGGAGAGAGTTGCAATGCGAAAACGCTGGTGGAGAAATGTTGGTCGAGGTGATCGTGGACGTCACAATGGGTGAGAAAGGAAAGGGAAATGGTGACTGGAAGAGAGGGGAAAATCGAGAGAGAGAGAGAGAGAGGATGAACAACTTCGAGACACAGCAGAATGCCTGATGAAACGATGGTGGTGATGGAACGGTCGTGGTGCGGGAATGGTGATGGTGACGGAATGAAAAGCTCGTGGGAGCTCACTGCCGGTGAGAATGAACGAGAAAACAGAGAGAGAACTTAGAGAGAGTGACGAGGTTCAATAGAGAAAGCGACAAAGTTGGAAAACTCTTTTGAAGAAAATGCAAAACTTATTTTTCTTCCGAAAATGTCCTCCATGTAAGCCTTCAGTTTTTAAAGTTGCCACCTATTGTTGTCAAAATGTTGTCATGACATAGTTGTTGAATAAACATTTTCTTTTTTTTAGTAGTGATGTCCACGAAAATTACAAGCATCAGAATCAGTCTTAATAAAATTGACAAAGCATGCAATATTAATTTTAAAAGTGAACTTTAAGTCTAATTCAACCCTACTGTACACACTAAATTGTCTTTATCTCTAGTGGGATTTTCAATATGTTAATCAAAATAAAGTAACCGAAAAATTAACTAAGAACCTAACCAAAAACTAAAGTTAAGAGTAAACTTTGATAAAAAAGCATGTTATATTTATCCACTCTTTTCTTTGATTTTTTAATATTCATAAAATTTTAATAATATATTACAAAGAAGCTTTGTACGTATTTCATATAAATAGTAAAAAAACTATTTCACTTAATATATTATTTTTCATTGATAACTTATCATAAACATATTTCATCGACGTGTGAATAGGAGACTATATATACAATTATATTACGTTCAAGAAGATTAAAGATGGGTTAAAATACTCTTAGTCATCTCATTTCACCGAAAATATTAAATGTTTTCATATTTTAATTGGTTTTAATTGGATTACTATTTCTTAAAATATGTAATAATTAAGTAATTTCCTTGATATATGTTATGTGTAAGTTTATGTATTTTTTTTTTAATTTTAAATTGTTTTTTGTGTTATGTGTCAAATTAAAATTGTGTCAGATGTCAAATTAGTCAAATTAGTGTAAAAATCTCAATTTGATCACTCTATTTGATATTTTGATTTAATAAATAATTTTGTTTTTCTTAAAATTAAGATGATATCTAATTTTTTATATAAATATTATTCTGATATTTTTATTAAGTATAATACATTTTTAATGAATTTTTTTAATAAGATTAAGTTTATTTAAGTTTATATTTTACATTGAATTTTATTTAAATTTTATTTTAAATTTTAAATGTATTTGTATTTATATTTTATTACATCAAATTTTGATATTAGTTTTTATTTAAAATTTATATTTTAAACAATTAAATATAAATTTATAAATTTATATTTCAAGTATTTGTATAACATTATATATAAATGATTTTTATACAAATCAGAGTTGATTTAAAAATAAAAATTTTATAAATACAAATGTGAAATCTACTTAAACAAATACGAAGACAACATAATATTTTAACATTAAAAGTTTAATTTAATAATTTTGATAATGGAAAGTGTTTATTCTAGAAATATCTATCTACTATTTTACATCAGGCCACAGCTCAAACCCTTGGTCCACTTTATCTTTATTTTTGTAATTGAATACGCATATCAAACACAAATATATAAATTAAGTGAACATGCACAAATAAATAATATTTAGCAGGTATTTAATAATATATATATATATATATATAATTTACTAAAATAATCGCTTATCTAAAAAAAACCACAAATTAAATTATATATATATATATATATTTTTTCTTTGTTTTTGTCAAGCATATGTCTATTTTAGTATTTAATAATAAACAGTTTTGTTAAAAATAAATCTTATTAATTCCTCAAAAAAGGCACAAGTAGTTTCCTCTTTCTTCATTTCCAATTCAAATTGCGCCTTCCCACTCTTCAAAACATTTCTCATTCTTTCAGATAGCAGAAGAAAATCTAGCTCAAACCCGTGTTCCATCTTTGCACAATTCAAAGCCCTAACACTCCAAAAATGTCATCACCGTTAACCTACCCTGTGGTGGTCGACGACAAGGACCTCGACGACGCCGCACTGTGGGCCATGATCGACTCCGCCTCCGCCTCGCACTCCTCTTCCAAGAGAAAGGCCCTCGTCGCCTCCAAACCCCCACAGCGCCAGCTCCCTTCCCCGATCTCCAACCCGTCGCCACCACTGTCGAAGTTTCGGAAGGTTCTCCGCGACTCCGGCGACAGCGGCGAGGTGGTGCAAGACCGATGGCCCTACCTCCCGCCGCGGAAGGCCCCGAGGTTGTGTGCCTCCGAAGAGAGCAGCCCGCTCGCGCTGGTCAGGAGCGTGCAGAGGACGCCGCCGCCGAAGGACTTCTCGTCGCCGGATGCGCAGGAGCTAAGCTGCTACACGGAGGTCTCACCGAGGCGGTGCTTCGTGAGGAACGAGGCAGAGGAGAAGGAGAGCGGCATTGGACATAGCTTGCTTGGAATGTTTCCTTCGGTTTCGTTGTTTAAGGAGTACCAGAATGCTGCTATGGCGGTGATTATCTTGATAACTTTGTTTCAGTATTCGGATTTCAGTTTGTGGGAACTTAGATGTAGGAGATGTTTCTCTGTTCAGAATTGAAGTTTTTGTTTTAAAGTGAAAATCTAATTCTGATCACAAAACAATAAAATCAATAACTGCATGTAACTTTTGTCTTTCAAGTGAAAGAAAGATTTGAACCTTGGAACTTGTGGTTTAGGGGAGTGGAATGAATGATACTTTTTGTCCTTTGTTTGAAGAATTTAATCTGAGTGTGTTCACAGTTCAGTCTTTCATTCAATTATGGATAGTAGGTAATGAGAACCATGTAAAGAAACATCTTATGGTGTGTCCAAGGAAGTAGACAGTTTAATTATCAGTGTTTGTAGAGTTCCATTACATGAGATTTTATTTTGTTTATTTGATTTTTTGTTTTTTAGGTTAAATGATGGAAAATAGGCTTCGTCATGTGCTTTTTGATGGATCTCATCTCTCATATTATTAGGAGATACTTTATAGGAGGATATAACATAATATTCTCACAGTACGTTAACGTTAGGACATGTCTTGACTTCTATTTCTTACTATGTTCTGAAAATTAACCATTAAATGAGCAGTTGCTTTAAATTTGGTTTGGTCAATAAATTTAACACTTGGTAATACAGTTCTTTCTAAATCAACGAATAACATGAATCGTTTATTTTAAGGTTTCCTTTAGTTTTATTGTTTCAGGAGTATCAGTGGGTCTGTGGCTACGGCCTTGGTAGTGGTTTTCAGCTTGAACCTATACATACCCATAATATGCTGTTATAATGCAAAACTTTTACCTTTTATTTGTAGTGAAGAAGTGGATTTGCTTATCCGAAATTTCTTTATCTTTTATATCTTTAGTTTTTTTATCACTAGATTAGCTTTTGATGAATGCGAATTTTGTGTCTGAAAACATTGAAAAGAACTTATGAGAACTTATGACTTGCGCTGTACAATTAGTGTATGAGTATCAATGCATTGAGAATTTTACTAATTATTGGGTAAGTTATTGGTATCCCTTTTTGTTATGTTCAGTCTTTTGAGGTATTTTATTGCCAAAATTGCTTAGTATGAATCACATTAGATTTTAGAGAAGGAATTTTCCCCGTACTTTATTTGTTTTGTCTGCCATGACAAATCATGATAGTGTTTTGATGGTTGATTCCTATTTTTCATACTTTTTAACACCCTGTGGTCATCCTGAACAAATCAAGTCATTGCATGATATTAACGACTTTCCTTTTCTGGATTTCCCAGTCCTAGCCGCTGAGGAACATGTTTCATGACTTCCATAACTTATTGGGAGGTGGCATATGGATAACTTCAAGGATAATCTTTGACATTCTCTCTATCTTTTTTAATTATTACTTGTTACCTGATGCTCCAAGTTTGAGTTTTGCTTTTAGGGGGTGTAATAAATTCATAGTTTTGCATATAGCAACACAATAGTATCTCTATTCTCCACATTGGAGATCATAACATGATAGTAAATTTATACAAATATATGAAAATGTGAGAGTTGCTCGAGATGCTGCTGTTTTTTTTTTTCTTCATTAAAGAAGGATTTGCCTAATCAACTCTTGTTGTCTTCAATGTTCAGATTTTGGAAAAAACTGATTACACTTTGATTTCGGGGAATCCTTTCATTAAGAAGTCAGGTAAACATAGTTTGCCTTCTCTCATAAGTGAAAATTATTCAACTGATGCAACATGGCAGGGCATGTCTTTTTTTAGGTTGGAGAAAGATATCTTGTTACTTCAATATTTCTTATGAAATCAGGGACAGAAATATTGAGTTTGATGAGAATCGCAATGTTCAGCGTGCTGAGTTTGTTATTCGTGCGCACATGCAGTATGTGTCTCGTTTGGTTGTTTCAATTGAATTCATTTATCTTCCAAATTATGTCTGTTCTCACCACTTTCTACTGTTTGTTGATTTTCATTACATCAGGGGCGGCAGGTTCTCCGATGGATGGGGCTCTTGTGATCGACGTGAAAAAAGATTCCAGAAGCCAAATCATGATGTTCCTAGCACAGCAGAGACTAGAGCAAAGAATAAAGCTTGTCAAGTAAGTCACTTCTATCATGTTATATCTTCTGTTTATGCTGCCACATTTGTTGTGAATTTAGCTGTTAAGGCGGAGACTAAGGTTTTATTCAAATGACATTTCCATTAAAGGCTTTGAGCTGAAACTTAATAAAACCTTACACAGGTGCTATATAAAGAGATTTAGGACAGATTTTTTCATAAAAATTTATAAGAATAAAAAGAGAAAAAAATGAAATCCGTTATTTCATTAGTTAAAATTAATTTATCCATAGGTTAGTTTATAAAAGTTGTTTTTTTTTGTTAATTTTTCTAAAATATGATATATAGCTTAGAAAGGAGTTGATTTCATTTTCTTTTTCTAGAATTTTTAGAGAAAAATTTCTTCCAAACAAGTACTAAAATTATCAATGTTAATCTGGAATTAGCAAAGCTATTAGAATCACATTACTGTGTAGTCACATCACTATAAAAAAAAAGATAATAAAAAAGATAAGAGAAAAGAATGAGAGAACTAATAAGTTTGAAGAGAAAATGCTGAATCCTAAGTTGAAAACTATAAAAAGTGGTCAATAAAATTTCTTTTTTTTTCTCCTTAGGCTTGTTGAGATGAGGAGCTTGTTTTTCAAACTTAAACTAATCATTTTATCCATTTGCTACGATTTTACAGGACTTGCTAGGAATTGGAGAATACCGACCTAGTGTAAGTAATCAATTGCATTGATGTTATAAATGACTTTTGCAACAATTTAATGTATCTTATTCATGAAAAATGATAGTAAATCCTCGTATTGTACAGGACTCTAATAGAGTAACAATTACTATTCACCATGAATAGCCTGTTATTAATTTGAGAAATTTTAACTAAACACATAAATTCCAACACTATCACGCATTTGAGAATTGTCTCAAACTCTACTGCTTTCCCAATTAATTCATCTATAACTTATTCAAAATTTTCAATCAAAGTTAAAATCAACTATTGAAACTCTACATAAATTCTTTCCACATTAAAGTTAAAAAAAAATAACTATAACATAAAAAAATATTTCTTCTGTTAAATTATTTTATTGTTCTTCTAAAACTTCTACCAAGTGTCTTAATTCTTAAGAAACATAAAACAACTTTTTTTTTTTTATTAAAATACACCACTTTTTTATGATTTTAATTTTTTTAAATAAATAAAAAATCTGTGAGTTTTAACCAATATCTGAAAACACACTGTAACCAAAATATTTATTTTAAAATGTTAACGTTGTTTTAAATTTCATTGATTACCAAAATGTATAATTAATCGTTATCTACCATGTATGCTAACTAATTGGTCCTTAAAAGTTTGAAGTAAAATATTTTCATTCGATATTTAACGTAGATGGAACTTGGAAGCATTTGGAGTAATTTGTAACCAAGGGTCGTATACAAATTGAAAATTGAAATAATCAATACATTGAAGGACAGATCAATAAAAGTAGCAGTATTTTAATCTTGGCTAAAAGTAAATTGATATTCAATTTTAGTCATAAACATATTTTTGAATCAATACTAGTTATAAAGATACCAATTTGGTCATTTAAATGGGTCTTAGATGCAACTAAATTAAAATTTGAAGTTTGCTATTTTTTAGTATAGGGTTAAGCGCAAGTTTTGTGAGAAGTATGACGTTTAGCATCACAAAGGTGGTGCTTAAGTGTCAACTTTGCAAAAATAATGGTGTTCAGCGACAAGGATGTGCAGCTTAGTATTAGGAGCTTTTGTCAAACTTTTTGTTTTGCAATTCTTCTCACTTCTATAATTTTTTAATATTTGATTTGGCATATAAATTTATAGTAAATGATCTAGATACATCAAAAAGTGGGGATTAATGGTGATAACTAAATCAATATAACTCAAGATATTTTTATACTCTTTAATGTATGCTTGCTTAAGATGTTATGTATAGTTTTTGATAATTATAAATACCATTTTCAAGTTCTTCTTTAGGTTTTCTCTTCTTTTGATTTCTTGTTTGGTTGAGTTGGTTTATATAGATTAATTACTTGTGTGGAATTAATGAATGTTTTATGGATGGTAAGCATGAATGTGTGTATGGACTTTGTGTTATATGTATGATGATATTTAAATAAAATGGAAAGTGTAGATTAATTATGATGTGAAAATGATTTCATGGGGAAATCCTTATGGTTGTTATGTTGTGTGATGTAATTAAGTAGGGACTTTGGGACTGGGGGATGATTCTGACATTTTTAATAACTTTCAACCTTAAGTAGAGATGAGTGGTTATGTCGTGGAGAATACTAGAAGATGTTTAACGGATTAACCTTGGTGTGTGGTAGTTTGATATGGGCAAATTATTCCACCATACATGGGACAGTCCCCCATGAGTTTGACATAAATACATATATCCGGATGATCGAAGTTTAAAGTTGATATGATTATTTCTATATTGCTTAATTTATATTATGAATGTGATATTATTGTTTTAAAATGTATGAATGTTAATAAGACAAAATCTTCTATGCACATAAACGCTCTCATGTTTTGAAGTTTAATCAAATAACATTAAAACAAGATAATAATCAGAAAATGACTTAGGATGAAAACACAAGACCTATAGCCAAAATCCCAAATATACAAAACCTAGAACCAAAATCCCTAACATAGAAAACTTACATAGACACTCAGGTTCGTAGGAAATAGAAAAACATCTAGGACAAAACACCCAGACACATGGCTAAACGATGTTGTGCCTAAAGTGTCTAAGAGAGTTGAAGTTAAACTCTTGACGCTTATCATATATGAAAAATTTATTCAGTAAGGCTCTCGAGAACTGAATAGGTCGAGACAATGTCTCTAACAAAACATTTTAAATACATAAGAACAAAATACAAAAGAAAGCTTAAACAAGCTAAACGTTATCCGTCTAGAAAGAGACAAAAACAGAAGAAGCATTTACTTGACTAAACAATACAATGAGCTTAATCAGTACCTCGATGAAGTATCTATCCACGTTTGGTATCCTTAGAGAAACTAGATTAATTGCAAAATGCTACCTAACGGTAGAAAATTAAAACACACTTTGTTGTTCTAAGCAAGCATTAAATGACATTAACTGCTTAATGTTCAAAAACAACAAAAGTGATAAGAAAAGACATATTTGTTGCATGCATAAATTACTCTATTATTGTAGATAAGCTACTCTATACGCATCCATAGAGTTACAAATCAAATATAAAAAGAGTGGACGTTAGAGACAAATGAGATATTCACAGAATATTCCTCACTTGAAGTCATACCTAAAAAAATCATACAACTTACTTCAATCAAAGCTCTAAAAAAGCATTCTTGTTCTGACAAGTTGACTTACCCAACAACTGCTTTACGAAAATGAAGAAAGAGAAAGCATGAGTACCAATGCTACAAAGTCAGTCTAATGGACAAATATCCATAAAGCCTTTAAATTGAAGAACTCTTGAAAGAAAAATCAAGAGGATAGCTTAAGAGAATAGTAAAGCAAAGCTTACAACGAAATATTCATCCTGAAAAGCAAAAGAGAAAGAACTCAAGAAAAAGAATACATCTGAGATGAAGAAAAAAGAAGAGAAAAAGAGAAAAGAAGTACTCTCACGCTTTATTGTTATATTGCTTACTATTGTAAGATAGAAGATAGAAACACCTGCGAGTGTTTAGACTGCTTTGTATTGTAATCAAATCCTCTCTACAAGAGATATATGAGAGATATAGTCTAAACTACTTGTAAGCAATCTTTGATTGTAATTCTGAAAAGAATTAAAATACTTACAACTGAATTCTGTTTGAGTTGAAGAATCTTGGCAAGGTTTCTAAGTACCAGGAGTTATTTGAATACTCAAATGAAATCTCAGCTAAGGTTGTTGGCTACTAGGAGTGGTGCAAATACTCAAAGGAAATCTTGGTGGGGTTGTTATGTACCAGGAGTGGTGCGAATACTCAAAGAAAATCTCGACGGGGTTGCTGAGTACCAGGAGTTGTAATCATGTGAAGATTATAGTGAAACCCTTTGCGGAGGAGACTGGACGTAACTCAGTTGGAGCGAACCAGTATAAAATCTCTTGTGAAATCATCTCTTATCTTGTCTAAACAATCCTCTTACAAAATTATGCATTTAGGCTTTAATTTCTGAACATAAGAATCTTCCAAGTTGAAACATTTATTTTTCTCAAAGGAAGTTCTTACAAAACATTGTAGTACATATTTTGAATAACACGTCAAATCGTTCATACATATTCATCAAGTCGAGTGTTTAAGCATTTAAAAGAAATTTTCAAAATCTTGAACGTGCTATATCGGAAAGGTTGCGAAATGTTTTCCATTAACACTATCAACCCCCTTTCTAGTGTTTTTTAGGTACTTCAGTTGGTATCAGAGCTAACATCGCAGAGTTAGTTCTTAGCAAGACTCGAGGAAACAATCCTGAAGAATGGAAAACAAAGGATACGTCACTAACCGTCCTCCCTTGTTCAAGGGAGAGAAGTTCGACTACTGAAAGTAAAGAATGATCACATCCTTTGAATCATGTCATGTCAACATGTGAGACGTTGTGGAGAACGACAACTACATTCCTGTAAATGAAGGAGAGTCACTCTAAAAAATAAAGTGGAGTGACGAATGTTAAGACTCCGACAAGTGTACCAAATCGTATCAAGTAATATAAATGGTAAAGCCAAGTATCGTTTTCCCTAGAGACTCACGGCCTAGACATTCATGTGGTTTCTTGAATAATTAAGACTTGTAAACGAAATCATGGTGTTTATAATGCAGAAAATAAATATGAATGCAAATGTTGATCAATTGACAGGAAAAATGCACAGGTTATTGATGTGTAAAATATGAATGATTATGTTGTTGTGGTTTTCGACTTATCCTATCCACTCTCATGTATTTATGAATTCATCTTCTTCATTAGTGTTAATGCCACTTTCTAATTTACTTTAAACCCGATGTCTCGGTGAATAAAGCCTACTCTTAATTACTAGTTCATAATGTCTTGTATCCCTAGAAATTAATTATGCATTACATTCTCACAGAAGCTTAAAGGCAACCAACCCTCCTATCCCTATGTCTAGGTAATATTGCTTTTGGGAGAATTTTCCCAGTTGTAGATTTTCCCGTATGTGTCTATATCGACAAAATCAATAATCATGCAATTGAATGAGTTAAACAAAGCATGCATAGAGCGTAGAAGAAAACCCCTAACAATTAATGAAGTAAAGCATTTATAATATAAATCATTTCAATACATGAGAGTTTCAAAGGATTACACCATTTCCCCAACAACAGTGGAGGTTTAGTTCACCATAGACATGGTGAAACTAGATGAAATATGGAAAATAATGAAAGATAAAACCCTAAAAGTTGAAGATCAGAGCTTCCGCATACAAAATCCGCCTCCAAGAGGTGAAATGAGTATTTCTGTGCCTCTTTCTGTCCAAAAGATACCTCTTTAGGTCATCCAAATCCTTAAATAGTTCATAAAAATAACAGAAAACAGGTCCAAGCCCACGTCGTTGGCAGTCAGCGCCCCACTTAGGGCGCCCAACGGTGGCTGCGTGTTAATCCCCTGGAAAGATTACCAGATCGTATCAAGTAATAATTAAATGGTAAGTCTAAGTATCGTTTTCCCAAGAGACTCTGGCACTAAACTGTTGTGCTTTTGCTTAACCAGTCAAGACTATAAGAACAATATTTTGGGGTTTTGAATATAAAGTATGGAAAAATAAACATGAATGCCATTTGATCAATTGAGGTTAAACACAAAAGTGGATGGATGATGTTGATAATATGAGATGGATTTGTTGTTTAGGTTTAGATTTCACCTAATCACCCTCATATATGAATGAATTCATCTTCTTCATTAATGTTAATGCAAACTTTCTAGTCTACTCTAAACCCAATCTCTCGACGAAAAGAGCCTATCACTAATTACTAGTTTACCATCTCTACTCTCCCTAAGTAATTAGCAATGCAATATATTACAAAAGCAAATATAATTGATCGTCCTACCCCTATCTCTAGGCAGTATTGCTTAATCAAGAGAATTCCCCATATTGTGATTTGTAGATATCTCATGATACCAATCTTAGGGAGAGAAGAGGGGAGTTGTCACTACCTCCAAATCCACCTACCCTAAGAGTGCGATATCTCCTCATGATATTCACAAATCATAAGATTTATGCCAAATATGAATAAATCATAACAAGCATTTGAGCAAAGAAGAATAACTCTAACAATTAATGGAAGAAGCATATATATTCAAGAACAATTCAAATACAAGAGAGTTTAGAGGTTACATCTTTTCCCAGCAACAAATAAGATTAGTTCTCCATCGTCATGGAAAAACTAGGTGAACAATGGAATGAAAGAGATAGAAACCCTAAAAGGAGAAAAGGAGAGCTGTCACCATCTCCAAATCTACCCCCAAAAGGGTGAAAAATGTGTTTCTATACCTAAGCCATCAAAAGAATACAAACCCTAAGACGTTCTGGCCTTTAAAAAGGGCATAAAAATAACAAAAAATAAGTCCAAGCCCAAATAGATCATAAAAATAACAGAAAACAGGTCTAAGCCCGCGTCCCCAACGCTCAGCGCCCAAAACTGCCGCTCAACGTTCTGGTCAACATTCTGGTCAACTAGTTGACTTTTTTGGTTGACTGGTTGACTTTTCTGGTTGACTGGTTGATTTTTCTGCATTCTATTTTACTTTTCTGCACTGCAACCCTTGGTACTTCAACCCTTCTTTCAAATCATTCCAAAAACCTACAAAATCAAGGGAATTTATTGATAAAATCATAAAACATGTCCTCAACTTTCTTATTCACAAAACTAAAGAAAAATCATGATTCCAAGCAAGTTTCTAAGTCAACAAGGGTGCATTTGATATCAAAATTAAGTATGAAAATAATGGTTTTTCAACCGTTATCACAACCCCAAACTTGAAACTTTGCTTGTCCTCAAGCAAACAAGATGAAACTTAATCTTCCACCAATCATCACAATGGTTCAACATATTCCAAAACCTTTCTTTCCAGATAAGTAATCACTCAAATCAGCTCATCAATATAATTTAGTCAAGATGTGCACATGCTTTTGATTCAAATTACTCATCATGGTGTTCACACAATCACATAATCTTCCAACAGATGCTATTCTCATGAATGATTAATTAGCTAAGCATAGATATAATCATGAATTCATGGAATCAATCCTCACCAGATAGTGTTACACTCAAGCACTCAAAAGTGTTTCACTCAAAGGTGTATAAAGGTCACTCCGTCCCTCTACTATCTGCATGTCACATGGAACAAAATTGCCTTTCATTTATCACAATCAACATTCTCACACACATGTCATCACAAGGACTTTTTCAAGGCTTATAATGTGGTTTGGGCTAACAAGAAAAATTGGTTTTTCTAGATCACAAAATCCTTGAGTTAAGAGAGCTATTCACACAATCATGGTTCAAGCATAAACTCTCTTTTTACCAATCTTACTCATTCACAACTTTCCCTTTTTCTTCACATTGAGCTTTTCTTTCATGCTTTGGTTTTTCTATCTTTTTCATCTTTTCTCATGCATTTTCTTTTCAACTCATAAGCTCAATAGCTTTTCTTTTCTTTTTCAATTCTCCCAACAACCCCAAACTTGAACCTTTAACAATACCACAAAATATTTCTCAACGTAACTCAAGGCAAAGACTTTCAAAGCAAGGGTTTTTATCTTGTTTAAGGCTTAGGTTCAAAAAGGGTAGAACATAAGATGTTCTTTTTCATATGGGACGAAAATTTTGGCTAGAAAAGGGCTTTTCAAAAACGGCCATGATCATATGACACATGCATGCAATTCAATCAATCATAGAAACTCAAGCAAAATCATTCATGCTTTCACATAGATAGCAAATATATCAACAAAAACTCTAGAGTTTAAAACCTCACTCATAGGCTCAATCAGTATTCCATATATTCTAGATAAACATCCTGCTTAGCATCATAATGACAATCACAACATCATCATGCATATGTTCACATAGCTTGTGAACTACCACCTATATATCAGCATATTGTGCAATGTCATCATCATCAATATCAAAGCATCATCAAGCAATACCCATCATGCAAAAATATCAATATCAAACCACTGCATCAGATAACGTGTCCAACCAAGTACATCAATCCTACATTACAGAAACAAATAGATACAAAAACAAAAGATAGAAAATCCTGTTCTAGTGCAGATAGCATCCATCAGTAAATGCTATCTCTTCTCCTCATCTCCTTCCTCCATAGCTAGAGCTTTAGCTGCTCCAACTCTGATTCCTTCCTCTTGTTCCCCACAGTCTTGATCCTCTTTCCTTATGAGGATGCCATCCTTGCATCAAGTACAATTCAAAAAACCACAAGAAATCTCATTAAACGTTAGTAGAACACAAAAGTTCTTCCAAGGAATGTGGAGGAATCAACCCCAAATAGCTGTACTCTCACAAAACCCCAAACTTGGATGTTAAAATTGATAAAAATTGGGTTTTCAAGAGAGAGGATGGTAGGAGAAGTGATGGGAAAACTTTGGAAAAGTGTTTGAAAGTGAAAGAGAGGTTATGGGTCTGTTAGAGAGTGCTTGGGCGAGCCCTAAGAGGTAAAAAAAATCAAATAATCTTTTTAAAACACATATACTGCTCAGCAATGCCACCGCCCAACGGTGAGTTCACCGCCTGGCGGTGTGCGATTTACACCCCTCTTTTTTTTCTGTTTAAAACATTTTAACCCTTTAAACCTTCAAATTCAACTTTCAAAATTTAATTTTTAAGCAATTCCCAATCACTTATCTCACATATGCGACTAGAACAAGAATTAAAACATGTAAAAATAAATCAATCAACTGGATTGCCTCCCAGGTAGCGCTTGTTTAACGTCATGAGCCTGACCCAAACCTTTCTAGCACCCATCAGTAGGTGCAAACCTTACCATCACCCATTAGTAGGTGTACTTTCCTGGTATCCTTCAGTAGATACCTAAATCTTCTAGCATCCCTCAGTAGTTGCTATCCCATTAGCATTCATCAGTAAATGTTGTCAGTGACATCCATCAGTAGATGTTTATTCATCATCCTCTTTCATAACAACATCCATCAGTAGATGTTGTTGGATGTTCTAAAAGCATCCATCAGTAGATGCTATCATCACTGCCATCAGAAGCAACATTTAACCTAAAAAAAAAAACTCAAACAAGAAAAAAAATCAAATCCACACCACACAAATAATTCAATTAAAAAGAAAAAGTTAGAAACTGGGTTGCCTCCCAGCAAGCGCTCTTTTAACGTCATTAGCTTGACCCTATAAAGCCCAAACACCCATCAGTAGGTGTTGATATTTTATGTTGGCGTTCTTCCTTCCTTCATGACACCAACAAAATCTCAGAAATTTCCCTATCAACAACTCTAAAGATTCTCAATCTCAAGCGCGCTCTATTTGCTTTGATAGTCTTGACAACCCATAACCTATTCTTGAATTTCACTAGTGTGCCAGGTTTGGGTTTGTCACTTTTCACATCAGGGTGTTGGTGAACCAATTCTCCTTCCTTATCTGCCTCCTGATGATCTTGTGCTCCTGATACAAATCTTATCATACACACACTAAAGAACACTCCACTAGAGCACAAAATTAGCCCAAAAAATAAAAACAGTAAAAGATATATATATTTTTCTTTTAAAAAAAACAATAAAAGATATTATTTTTTATTTTAATTTTCGTTTTTTTAAAAAACAGAAAAATAAAAACAGAAAAAGGTATTTTTTTTTCGTTTTTTTTAAATAAAGATAAAAAAAATAAAAACAGAAAGATAAAAACAGAAAGAAAAAAAAACAGAAAGATAGATAGAAAGAAAGATAGAAAGTCTAATCGGTTAAGAATCACACACATAGAATAGTTATACCACGAGTCCTCGACAATGGCGCCAAAAACTTGTTAAGCCCCTGACAAGTGTACCAGATCGTTATCAAGTAATATATAAATGGTAAGTCCGAGTATCGTCTCCCAAAGGACTCTTAGGCCTTATCTTTCATGTAAATTGATCTTATAAGACTTGAAAAAGAAATAATTTTGTGGTTGTATGCAAAACGAAAATAAACATGCAAATGCAAGTGAATCAATTGGCAAAGAAAAGATATGAATGAATGGAGTTGTTGGGGTTTACAATTTCATCTTATCTGCTCTCTTATATCTACTTTTCTTATTTAATTCACTTTACTATCTAATTGTCATGCAAACTTTCTTTGCCTACCCTAAACCTGATCTCTCGGCGAAAAGAGCCTATCACTAACTACTAGTTTACTATCTCTAGTCTCCCTAAGTAATTAGCAATGCATATATCACAGAAGCAAAATACAATTGATCGTCCTACCCCTATCTCTAGGTAGTATTGCTTAATCAAGGAATTCCCTATTAGTTCATGACTTCCCCGTATGTCTCCGTATCGACAAAGGCAAATATCTTCTTACCGAATGAGTTAAACGATAAAAGCATTGAGCATAGATAAGAAACCCAACAATTGATAATATAAGCATATGAATAAAACAAGAATTTCAATATAAGAGAGTTTCAAAAGATTACATTGTTTCCCAACAACAAAGGGTTTAGTTCACCATAGACATGGTGAAACTAGATGGAATTAAATGAAAGAATGGAATAGTAAACCCTAGATTTGATAAATTGGAGCCTAAGCATCCAAGAAACCGCCTCCAAGGAGTGTAGAACTGCTCTGGATGTCTCTGCCTGCCAAAAGAATACTCTGAAGGTCGCACTAGGGCTATTTATAACGCATAAAAGTAACAGAATTTAAGCCCAAGCCCAACATTCCACCACTTAGTGTCTAATTTGACCGCTCAACGATTTTCCTCTAATCGCCTGACCGCTCAGCGGTCCATCTCACCGCTCAGCGGTTTGCCTCGAAATTGCCTGGACACTCAGCGGCACCGCTTGAGTGAGAGGCAGTGACTGCTCCCTCGAATCTGCCGCTCAGCGCTGGAAAATAGCGCTAAGCGGTGACTTTGACTCTTCTTTTCTTCCTTTTTCTCCTTCTTTCTTGAGTCTAAGTCCTCCCTTCTTCACTTCCATCCTCAATTCTCATCAAAACCCTACAAAACAATGCAAAACAAGCATAATATGTCTAAAAACAACTTTTGACTCTCATGTGACTGAACTAAGTGTTTTACTTGATTCTAAGCTCATTCTAAGCCATAAAGGGTGTGTTTTGATATCAAATTTAAGTATAAAAATAATGGTTTTTAAACCATTATCACTGTGGTCCTGGATTGGCGCTCAGCGCCCCAAAAGGGCGCTCAACGGTGGTGCTCAAGCATGAAACGAGAGATTCTGGCGCTGAGCACCCCAAAAGGGCACCCAGGCGCCATCTGCGACTCTTCTTTATGCTACTTTCCAGCTTTTCCTGAGTCCAACTCATTGCTACTTCAACTTCTTCATCCAATTCATCTTAATTCCTGTCAAAAGAAGGAAAACCAAGCATAAAACCAATCACCTTCAACTCTCTTATTCTCATAACTTAAGCAAAAGCATGATTTCAAGCTAGATTTAACCTATAAAGGGTGTTTTTAGTATCAAAATTAAGTATAAAATAACGGTGTTTTCAACGAGCAAAACACAACGAAAGCACATTTTTATCGATTCAAATGGAAGATACGTCATCAAAGAGTAATTTAATCGGAGCAAAACTAAGTTTAAACGGTCCAAAAGAGGGAAAACGCACGTGGAAAATGCAAACCGTGGAGAGAAAACGCGAGGAGGAAGATGATGAACAATGCGCGTAACTGCTCGCGAGTTCGCGTTGTGGTAATAAAATGTGTTAGACGTCGATCCCCCCTGTGGCCGATGTCTATATGCATTTAAATGACGGGGCCCCTCCTAAGCCGACATTTAAAGCCTTTAAAAATTTAATTTTGGCGGAGCCTTTAAGCATCTGACATTAGGCGTCCGACGTCTAAGGTCTATTGGGTTGACTACCAATGGAATAATCACTTTTTACCTACTTCTACAGGCCATTTGGCGTCCGACATAGGGGCTCCTACGTCTGATTCTGATTCGTATTTAGACGTTCGGGTGGCGGGATCGGACGTCTAAAACCAATAAAAAAATATTTCCTGCAATATTTTTGGCGTCCATTTGGGGGGAGCTGACGTGATTGTGAGTATAGACGTCGGTGCCCCCCAAATCGGACGTCTAAATGATGATTTTATTTACGAGATTGCACCGGTTATTTTTTACGTTGAATATTTGGGCAACCGACGTCTAATAGGTGACGTTAAAGGCCTTTCCTAAACTAGTGTGAAAGTGCGTAGGAGCTCTGATGAAGGCGTTGTTGACGACACGGGGGTTGCCTGGTCTAGACAACGATGGTAGACAACGACATCACCGATAGTGGTAGATGGCAGCGCCGCTAGCAACGATGGGTGTAGTGGCAGAAACGACATAAATTTTTTCCTCAAAAGAAATTGACTTTGATACCATGTTAAGAAGTAAATTTTAAGCCTAACTTAACCTTACGAATCTGGCTTGTAGGATAAAGTTTACACCCACATATATACTATAAATTAATCTTTCTAGAAACTATTTTTTTCAATTTTTTTGTCTCTTTTCTCTAAGAAATATAATTTTAGAATTTTCTTATTTTTCTAGAAATTATTTTTTTCAATCTTTTTCTGTCTTTCCTCTAAGAAATCTAACTCATCATTAGTGTGTTTTGCAATCAAAAGTCATCCACAGAAGCATAAAGGGACATTAAATGGAAGAAGAGTGTGAATTGTGTCCACCTAATAGCAATTTTTTGCACTTAATAACACCATTTTGTTTTGATGTGCGGGCATATGATGTTTGATGAATAATTTCCTTTTGAGATTGGGAAAGGCCAAAATTGGGAACAAAATTTGCATTATTAGTTCATAAAATTTATTTTTGTAGCCAAATTGAGTTTCAATTTCTAAAAAAAAAACATTTGAAAAATAAGGAAAACTTGAAAATGGAGTCGAAGTCAAAGGTGAAATATCGTTCTTTTCTTCATTGCCTTACATAGGTGAGAGAGTGTAGCACTCAAACCCATCCTCTTCCCATATCTCATGGTCGAAGAAGACTTTTTTCCGCATCTCATGGCGAAAGAATTATTAGTGCATGACCTATTCTTTTCTCACATCTCACAGCCAAAGAAAACATCTCTCTCACATCTCATAGTTGAAAAGATCATTACTGGATTTGCTAGATATGACGAGAAGACAATTCCATCACATAGACTCTACCCAAGTGTCACAACATGGCACCCAAAACAACCATTCCATTAATGTCCCCAAAAACATACACTGTAGTCACCCATTTACTTCATTATATGCTCAATTCCTCAAGTGTAATCTGAACACATGAAAATCACCTCATAAGAACATATTTTGTACAATAACAATAATCCAAAACAGAAACATAACTATTGCTCAAAACCTCATTTTCCGCACCAAACAACATGTGTGGCAAAAAAAAAAAAATAGCAAACTTCCAGCATCAATTTCCAAAGAAAATTATAGGTTTAATTATTTTTAACAGCCAATCTCATTAATACTAGAATCACTTTCCAAATTTTGTACACACTAACTTTATTATCTCATCTCCACTTTCTTCCAAATTATGTAATATATAAACATAATAATATAAATTACATACCATTTAAAATGATATAGTATTACATTATGTAAGAAACTTTTCACAAGTTATATAATATATTATGAAAGTGTAATGCAAATTCTAGAAGAATATATAAAATCCTAAAATAGAAGTACTAAAGTGTAATTAAAGTTCCAGAATATTGTAGAAAAGCCTAAGATAGGAAAAAGAAAATCAAGAACATTCTACATTGGTAAAAATCTAGAACATTTCACATAAGATGTGGCTAGCATGTTCTAGAATAATCTACGAGTCTATAAATACCCATGTACTATATCATTTGTGTAAGACAACATCTACCACAACTAAGACAACTACAACACTTCTTCTAACTGTTACTTCAACATCCCACTATCTCCACATTTTCTCTACATTCCACTATCTCTACATTTTCTCTACCCCATCAACTATTCCTTTCACAACTTCAAAATACTAACGGTGGTACCAAAGCTACGTTGGGTCATCTATTGGGCGTAGATAAAATTTTCAACTACTTGAAACAAAACTATAACTCCATATTATACTAATTCCAAAATATTTTATCAACTCATGGCTACTATCAATCAAACATAATCAATTCTAGTACCCATTTTTACACGAGAAAATTATCATTTCTAAAGTGTGAAAATGAAGACATTTTTCTGCTCTCAAGATTTATGGAACATTATAGAAGAGGGATTCACTGTTGCAGAAGATACCTCCACCCTTACTCCAGCTCATAAGAAGGAGTTGAAGGAAAACAAGAAGAAGGATTCAAAGGCTTTATTTTCTCTTCAACAAGTAGTTGATGACACAATTTTTTCAAGGATAATTGGTGCCACAAGTGCAAAGCAAGCTTGGAACATAATACAAGAGGATTTTCAAGGAAGTGATGAGGTACACAATGTTAAACTTCATTCTCTAAGATGAGAGTTTGAATTAATAAGAATTAAGGAATCTGAGACCATTAAAGACTATTATTCTAGAACAAAAGAAATAGTTAGTTAGATGAAAGCCGATGGGGAAAAATTCTTGACAAAAAAATTGTAGAGAAAATTTTAATTTCTATTCCCTAAAAATATGATGCAATCGCAACCACGATTGGACAAACAAAAGATTTGACTACATTGTCAATAACACAACTAATGAGATCTCTTCAAGCTTATGAACAAAGATTGAAAAGGCATGAAGAATGTCAGTCGAAAATGCCTTTCAATCAAAACTAAAATTACGGTCTTAGAATAAAGAATATGAAGAAAATAAGAGTAGAGGAGAAATTTCTAGAAATAAAGAAAATTCTAGAAGCTTCTCTATGACTCGTCAAGGAAAATATCCTCCATGTGGCATTTGTAAAAAGACAGGTCACTTGTGTTGAGATTGTTGACAACACAATATCTATATCACTCTGGTTTTTGATGATGACAACACATTTTTAATAACACATGTATTGCTATGTGTTGCATTGTGTTACATATGTGTTACATGTTCCAAACTTTAATATTGATTGATATCTTGTTGAACATGTTTGTGTGAAATCTGATATATGGATGCATATTCATTGTTCTGATATATGTGACATTTGTTGTGATTGCATTACATATGTTTTGAAAAAGGAAAACCACATGCATATTTATGAACTTACATTGTGTGGCATAACTACAAGCTGTAAGTCGACTTCATTATGGGGGAAGTCGAATTAAGCTCGTGACTATGCACAAATTTTAAAATATAGTGCTATGTGAGATTTTATACTGAAGAGAATTTCAATTTGTACATATATGTGTAAGTCGACTGTGTGCGTCACGCATTCGACTGTATTAGTTGTTTGATTTGGAATTTTGTTATGCTCATGAATAGTAACGACTATATTTTTAAAAGTTAGTTGAACATTGAATGAAGGTCAACTGTAATGAATGAGGAATTAATTTGTTTGACTGGACTACTACTATTTTGACTTATCTGTTATAACTGTCAGAGGACAGTCAACTGAATTAGTAGCGTAATCGACTACAGGAGCGTCTAATTTATAGAAATCTATAAATAGACGAGACCTGATCATTTCAGAGAACTTTTGGAAAACTAACACTTTCATATTCTATTTCAGATTATTTCTCTGTGATTAAGTGCTCCAAGAACTTATTAAGAAGACGGTGGTGATCTTTATTTGAAGAGTTTCTGAAGGAGAATTGTACTGCGCTTACTGCTTGATTAGAATCAACACAATTGAGGTGTTTCTTGGTTGATCAAGACTCGTGTTTGCATTCTGTGGTGTTTGTTGTACCTGTTGTGACTACATGGGTTGGACTCGTGGAGTCTGGTACACTTTGAGGATTCTTCAAAGTGGGTTGCAGATTTCAGGAGAGGGGATATCTTGCTGCAAGTCTTGCTGTGTGGTTTGCCTATATTTTGGTTAGAGGGTTAGAGAGGTGTGTTAGCGAAATGATGAAGGTGAAGTTTTGATGATGTCTAAATCAAGTCAAGATGTATCAAGATTCACGAAGATCCTTTGAAGACTTATTTTTGTTATTAAAAGCTTTTGTAATAATTATAGTTTAAATGTTTAGGACTTAGATTTGTAGTAGGTTTTGATTCTTGTACCTTCATATTTTATATTTGCTGTTCAGAATAAGAAAAACGCATTGTTTTAATCTATTAAATCAAGTATTAATCGATTAAAACGTTACAGGTGCTGAAAACTCAACTGGCAAGGAAATAATCGATTAATACCTTTTTTAATCTATTAGTTAATCGATTAATCCTTAGAATAATCGATTAAAATTAGTCGTTGGAGTTTTCTGGTTTTTGAAAACTAGCCGTTGCACTCAATTTAATCGATTAACAGTAATATTAGTCGATTAAAAGCGTTAAATGGCCAGTTTCGAAGAATTGCTTGAGTCTATAAATAAGCACTCTTTATCCATCAACAATAACTCTTCCCTTGTGCTCAAATACTCAGAACTCTTTGAGAATTGTGTGCTCTTGCTCAACTAAGGAAACTCTTGTCTGTGGTGCTGGTACATTGCTACTACGGTGACGGAGGAATAACGGGTTCATCCTTGATGCGTTTGAGGACGTGTGTGGAAGAGGATCATCCTTCGTGAAGTATTCAGAGGAGGTGTTTCATCCTTCGTGAAGTATTCGGAGCAGGTGTCTCATCCTTTGTGAAGATTCAAAGGAGGTGCAGGTTCATCTCTTGTGGTATCAAGAGAGGTGGTTTCTAAACTTTTACAAATTGTTTCTTTGTGAATGTAGTTTGTAATTGTTTTGTGCTTAGTGAACTGTTTATCTTGATTTGAGATAAGCGATTGGATGTTGGATTGGTAAGATCCGAACCAGTATAAAAATCATCTATGCAAATTTCTCTCAACCTTACTCTTGTTATTTATCTTTATTATTTGCGTAGTAAGATAAATTGAGTAGAAATTAAAAGGAACACGTTTATATTAAAACCCCTCTTGGTTTGTTATTCCATGCTAACCATTTCGCTGCAACAGCTCTGACAAGGTGTTTTATATTTTTGACGTGGAGGTCTCTATAAAAGCCTTGTTGTAAAAACCTTGACCATTATAGTGCATTTGATTCCTGGTATTGGAAGGACACTGGATGTAGGCATTGAGGCCGAACCAGGATAAAAACCTGCTTTTGAATTCTCTATCCCTACTCTTTTACATTTAGTCGACTCTATGAACTGCGTAGTCAACTTTGATTTTCCGCTGCACACAAATTTCTATTACTTGCGATTCAAAAAAGTTTGTAAAGTTTTGTACTTTGTGTTAAAGATTGCGAAAAGACTCTGATTTTGAAAATCCACCAATTCACCCCCCTTCTTGGTGTTAAAACGAAGCCTACCTGTTTTCCAACAACTTGGAAAAAGATTGTTGGCATCTTGGAAAACCTCAATGTCAGAACTGCATGAAATTTGGTCATGTAAAGAAGTATTGTCGTAATAAAAATAAGCATCAAACAAACTTTGCAGAAGAACATAATCAGGAGAAACTCTTATTCTACGCCAATGAAGAATCTCCTAGTGGAGAAGGTAGTTGGTACTTGGATAATGGATGCAGTAATCACATGGCGAAAGATCAAAGCATCTTCAAAGACATTAATAAATCTGTCTATGTCAAAGTTCGGCTAGGAAATGAAACCATAGTGGAGTCTCGAGGCAAAGGAACTGTCATGGCAAAGACAAAGAAAGGTACAAAATTCATCAATGATGTTTTACTAGTTCCAAATCTTAAAGAAAATCTTTTAAGTATTGGCCAAATGATGGAGAATGAATATTCTTTTCATTTTGAGAAAGATACATACAAAATTTATGACAATAAAATGATAGAATTTGGCTAAGTAAAAATGGAGAAGACAAATAGAAGCTTTCCTATAAGCTTCAAACCTGGAACTAATATTTCCATGAAGGTAGAAGTTGATGACTCATGGATTTGACATAGGAGATTTGGCCACTTCAACACACATGCCTTAAAGCTTCTATACCAGAAAAACATGACGAGAGATCTTCCATGCTTGAAGGAGAATAATGAATCATGCGAAGGATGTCTCCTCGACGAATAACACCGATTACCATTCTCGACAGACAAAGCATGGAGAGTGAAAGACTTATTGGAGTTGATTCATACCGATGTTTGTGGACTGATGAGAATGCCTTCACATCACAACAACATGTATTTCATCCTCTTCATTGATGACTTATCTAGAATGACATGTGTCTATTTCTTAAAGGAAAAGTTAGAAGTCTTCGGAGTATTCAAGAAATTCAAGGCCCTTGTTGAGAAGAAAAATGGAAAACAGATAAAAGTACTTAGGAGTGATCGTGGCAAGAAGTACACATCTCGCGAGTTTGATAAATTCTGCGAAGATGAAGGCATAGAGCGACAACTTACAGTCGCATATACTCCATAACAAAATGACGTGTTAGAGAGAAAGAATCGCACAGTTTTGAAGATGGCAAGATCAATGCTAAAAGAGAAAACTATGCGTAACAATTTTTGGGCTAAAGCAGTCTACACTACACTTTACATACTAAACAAATGTCCAATTAAGGCAGTCCAAGACAAGACTCCTATTGAAGCTTGGAATGGAAGAAAGCCATAAGCTAAACACCTACGAGTATTTAGATCTATTTGCTAAATACATGTTCCTAATCAAAAGAGGCGCAAACTTGAAGACAAGACTATATGAAGAATATTCTTGGGATATAGCACATAGTCAAAAGGTTATCGAGTCTACAACATACAAACAAAAAAGCTCATCTTCAACAAAGATGTTGAAGTTGATGAAAATGCTTCTTGGAATTGCGAAGAAGAAAAAGTTATTAAAAGCAACATTTTACTTCCAATGCAACAATCTCAAGAAACTCAATAAGAGGAAGAAAATTCAGGTACGCTTTCTCCACCTCCACAATAACAAGATTCTTCACCTGAATCTAGTCCAAGATGAGTAAGATCTTTGGTAGACATATACGAAACATGCAATATGGCCATGATTGAGCCTAACTATTATGAAGAAGCATTGAAGCAAGAAGTATGGGTGAAGGCTATGGAAGAAGAGATTAAAATGATTAAGAAGAATAACACTTGGAAACTCATAAATTGCCCTCATGGAAAATACATCATTGAAGTGAAATGGATATATAAAACAAAGCTTAATCCTGACGGAACTATACAAAAGCACAAGGTAAGATTGGTTGCTAAAGGCTACTCACAACAACCAGGAATAGACTACATGAGACATTTGCTCCAGTTGCTTGCTTAGATACAATTAGAGTTTTAATAGCTCTTGCAACACAAAAAGGATGGAACAAATATCAATTGGATGTCAAGTTAGCCTTTCTAAATGGGGTGTTCGAAGAAGAGATATATGTTGAACAACCATAAGGCTTCATCAACAAAGGCAATGAAGGCAGAGAGTACTAAGACTTAAAAAAACATTATATGGCCTGAAGCAAGCTCCTCGAGCATGGTATAACAAGATTGATCAATACTTCATCGATCAAGGATTTATGAGGAGCAAAAGTGAGCCAACACTATATATTAAGGCACAAGGGCAGTACCATCTCATTATCTATACAAGAAACAATATGGAGATGATGAAAGAATTTAAAGAAGACATTTGAAATGACTGACCTTGGCTTGATGAACTATTTCCTTGGTATAGAGATTAAACAACAAAAAGAAGGTATATTTATCTCTCAAAAGAAATATATTGAAGCTCTACTAAAGAATTTAAAGATGAATGATTGTAAACTTGTCGCTACTACGTTGGTGGTAAACGAGAAACTACAAAAAGATGATGGAGCACAAGAGGCAGATGCATCATGCTACAAGAGTTTAATTGGAAGTCTCCTGTATCTCACAACCACACGACCAAACATTATGTATGCTACACGTTTTCTATCAAGATTCATGCAAAAGCCAAGTCAGATTCATTATGGAGTAGGAAAAATAATTTTAAAAGATATCTACAAGGAACAAAGGAGTTTGGTATTTGGTACAAAACCATGACTAACTCAAGGATGGTTGGCTACACATATTGTGATTGGGCAGGATCAATGGACAACATGAAGAGTATGTCAGGATACCCTTTTGTCACTAGGATCAAGTATTTTATCTTGGACATCAAAGAAGCAAGAAATCGTGGCACAATCAACAGCAGAAGTAGACTATGTAGCAGTTGTTGAAACCACGAGTCAAGCAATATGGCTACGAAGAATACTTGAAGAAATGGGTGACCACAAGATGGTCCGACTATTATCTATTACGACAACAAATCGACAATAAAAATAATAAATAATCCAGCCCATCATCAAAGAACAAAACACATTGCCATTAAATATGACTTCATTTGAGATGAAGAGACAACTAAACAAATTCAACTCGAGTACGGCCCAACAGAAGACCAAATTGCAGATATTTTTACAAAGGCATTACCATGATCAAGATTTGAACCACTACGCACTATGCTTGGAGTTACTGAATTTGCATTAAGGAGAAGTATTAAAGTGTAATGCAAATTCTAGAAGAATATAGGAAATCCTAAGATAAAAGAACTAAAATGTAATTAAAGTTCTAGAATATTGTAGAAAAGCCTAAGATAGGAAAAAGAAAATCAGGAACATTCTACACAGGTAAAAATCTAGAACATTCCACATAAGATTGACTAGCGTGTTCTAGAATAATATGAGTCTATAAATATCCTTGTACTCTACCATTTGCGTAAGACAACATCTATCACAACTAAGAGAATTATAATATTTCTTCCAACTACTACTTCCACGTCTACTATCTCCACATTTTCTCTACATTCAACTATCTCTACATTTTCTATACCCCATAAACTATTCCTTTCACAACCTCAAAATACTAACATATATTATAAATTCCATGTGGTATATACAAAACTTTCATCAACTATAATATATTATAAAATACATGCTTCTATATGCAACTTTAAACAAACTATATAACACCAACAATAATATGTGTACGCTAAAAACAAAATGATCAAACAAAAGGCACTAAATCACAATTCTTAGCAACAAATATTTTAGAAAAATGCATCAGTTTTCTAACAACTTCTTGTGACTAACCAATAATAAAAAATATGTTTGTCATGCATCAAGGATAGGAACGACAACAACACATGAATATTTGGATGACACTAAATTAAAGATTTTTCAGCATCATTTATTTTAGAAGCATTCCCCAGTATTTTTTTTTTCAATAGAATCCAGCTTCACCCCTTTTTGTTTTCCAGCACAGATGCATCAATTTTCCTTTGAAGTACCAAATATGATTCAGTCATTAGATCAAATTCGTAATAGAGGAAGTTATGAACGGTTTGTGCTTAACTAAATTAACTGACTCAAACACTAATTAAAACACCAATTAGAGACAAGTTGGCCTCTAGTTTAATTATAACGTTTCCAATCCCTTATTAGCGATAAATATCCAATCCTCTCACCGTAATCCAACACCAATTAACCATCTAACTGAAAATTAATTGAGTTTTCAAAATTATGAATTAAACAAACCCAATACATATCTAATCAATTCTGCACACATAGATTAATTAACTAGACAAAAATTAAATCCAATCAAACCACTAAACGTGTCTTAATTGCAAGTGAAAAACAGTAAGAACATAATACAAAGTAAGGAAACAGAACCACGTTAACAGTGTGGAAATCTCATAGAAATATTGCAATGACACTATACTCATTGCTCAAATTCACGTCAGAACAAAGTTTGGTCACGAATTTGTAGTCTCACACGCATTATAATTCCATACAAAATTCGTCAAGTATCCAAATACTAACAACACATATCAACATCACTCAATTTCATGTCTGACGGAAAACGTGTCTATGTAAGTGTCACTCGGCCAGCTAATTTTGACATTATCACATCCAATACTTCTTGGTTACTCTTTTTGAAATCATCCATGTCAGCCTTCATTGTTTTAAGTTCTTTTTTCAGCTTTTGTATTTCTTTCTTTGATTCTTCTTGTTCTTCCTCTTCCCTCTTTACTGAAAACATAGAAAATAAATACAACCAAATAACAAAATTTAATTTTTTTAAAATAAAAATAAATAAAATTTTACCCGACTTTAGTTTTTGACAGTCTTCCCATAGACTAGTGATAAACTTCAAATGTTCTTCAATTCGGTCCGTAAGAATCTTGTTCATGAAAGTCAAACACGAAATTTCTCTTTCGAATTTCATGTGTTGTTCTTTTATGCGGTGGCTGAGCTGCTCGAGTGTGGTTTCAAACTTAATACTTGTTGAAATAATTTTAAAATCTTAAAAACAATTAAAGTTGGCTGAAGAAAAGATAAAAGAAAGGTGTGAGAGAGTGAAAAGCACTCCACTTTTATGTTACCCCCACCTTCTTTTGAAGGACTCATTTCCCACGGTGGTCGTTCTTCTTCTATAAAAAGAAAAAGGAGAGAAAGTTAAGGAAAAGATAAAGAAAGTTTTACCTGGTATCTAGAGTGAGAAAACTCACAAGTGGGGTTGGACTTTACTCGTCATGTTAGTGTATATGACTTTTGCAACAATTTAACTTGCCCTAATATTTGTTGAGGGGTAAAATGTTTTCTTAATGTATTACTAGCAAGTCGTCATTCAATCCAACACATCATTTTTAACATTCAAAAAACACCATACCTGTTCCCTTCTTTCCGTTACTCCAAAACCCTATTCTCGCTCTCGCGTCACGTTCTTGCGTTACGTCAAAGAAGAAGAAAAGAGTAACGCGTTTCACAAATACGTTTTCAAATTTAGATTCCACCAAAAGGTTAACTATATTTTTAAATAATAATATTTCTTTATAAATATTAAATGTATTATAATTTATTTTAAGGATTGCTTATAAGTATGGTTTAATTCCTTCTGATATTCATAAAAGCTTATTTATTTAAGTGTGGGTAATATTATATATTCTTTTAAACGGGATGTTATTTTAAATAGAAAAATAAAATAATTATTTTTTATTTTTATTCCTGAGTTGTTTTAACACGAATAATATATTTTGAAATAATATGGTCTTCCTGAATGTATATATTGTCAAATCAAATACATATAAAATAAATATATTATAAATATTAAATATAATATTCAGCATTTATTGATCAATTAACATCATTTATTTAAATTTTAAGTTTTAAACAATAACATCAAGTTTAAATCTTAATATATAATTAATAAGTATCATTAATATCAGAAATTATATATTTAATTAAATTTAGTTAGATCCAACTGTTATGATAAAATTTTTTTATTTATAATATAATATAATTTATAATTCTTTAAAAGAATTATTTGTCTATAAATTATAACATATGTTTCAAATCTTATATATAGTATAATTATAATGTAATTGTTATAACTACTCTTTGACTATAATAACAATTATTTAAAGACAACTTATTCTTTGATATTATTGCTTTCTAGTTTTAAATGTTGCTACATTTTATATTAATTGTAACTACTATTTGACTATAATAACAATTATTTATATAACTTGTATTTTAATATTAGTAGATTCTAGTTTTAAATGTTACTACATAATTGTATATTAATTTAAGTAAATTTAATTAAATAAAGCACTATTTTGATTATTAATTTTTTTTTTATAATTATTAAGTTTAAATGTATATTTATTATGTGTTATGAATATTTAATATTTTTATAGTTTGAAATTGTAACGTTTTACTAATATAGTATTAACCCCTACTAGTAAAACATTTTTCATTTTATTAGTAAATACGAAAAGACAAAATGGGGAAGCTCAAGCAGTTAAGGAGTAACTTGGCATATTAGAGCAATACAAGAGAAACTCGACAAGCTCAACCAACGTAAGAAAAAACCCAATAAAATTAAAGAAAGATTTTCAAGGTGGTCTGTTCTTATAGCGTCAACATAGGCCAGCCCGCCAGCCTTTCAGGTGACACTTCTTAGTCTAGGCGACAAATATCAACCTTAAGGTTAATAAACCCTTTCCGGATGAATCACCTTCCTTTGAAGAGCCCCGACTCTCGTCTTAGCCATCTCAACCTTTATTGTTAAGTCGTCCTTTCATCTTTTGGTTACTGAAGTTCAGAGATAAGATAAACAACATGACTGGAACTTTGCACCAACTCTAAGTCTCAATTTGACAACACTCGACCGACTTCAGTACACAAACCAGCCATGTTTCCCTTTTCACCTTGGTCGCCTACACGAGGATAAACGTCAAAGAATAATGCGAGGAATATCACAAAAAATGCTTGAAGAATAGCACGAAGAAGACTCGAGAGATGGCAAAGAGCATGAAAAATGAAGTCCAGTATAAAAACAAGTATCAAGTCTTCGTCAGTTCAACCAAAATGAGCAACGAAGCCAAATGCTCGATGAACACCAAAGTCAACAAGATTAATGTTTAGCCTGTGAAAGTCGACAACATCAAAACGACGCCGAACCGAAGATGGCAACATCGAAGTGAAACCTGTCCGCAGTCGATAGTGCTAAAGTGAAGCTTGCTCGAATATGGAAGCATCAAAGTGAAACCTACTCGAAGATGGCAACATCAAAGTGCAATCTGTCTAAAGTCGACAACGCAAAGTGAAGCCTGCTTAAAGTCAACAACATTAGAGTGAAGCCTAACCTAAGTTGGCAACATCAAAATGAGCTTACCTAAAGTTGGCAACACTAAACAAAGACTGCCTAAAGTTGACAGCACGTAATAGAGCCTACCCTAGCCTAACATAAAACTTGCCTAAAGTTAGCAACACAAGTCGGAAGGGTTATTCTCACATAACGACTTTCGAAGAGCTCGGCCAAATGGTTAAATCTATCTAAGAGCTCAACTAAATGACCAATTCATTTAAGAGTTAGGCCTAATGGTTAATTTATCTAAGAGCTCAACCAAAATGGCCAATGTATTTAAGAGCTTGGACGAATGGCAAATCTATCTAAGAACTCAACCGAATGGCCAATCTATCTAAGAATTTGGTCTAATGGATAATCTACATAAGAGCTTGAACGAAGGGCATATTGACTTAAAGAGCTCGGTTGAATGACTAATCTACCTAAGAGCTCGGCTAAATGACCAATCTACCTAAGAGTTTGGTCAAATGACCAATCTATCTAAGAGCTCAACTGAATGACTAATCTACCTAAGAGCTCAGCCAAATGACCAATCTACTTAAAGAGCTCGGTCGAATGACCAATCAACTTAAAAAGCTCGGCCGAATGACCAATCTACCTAAAAGCTCAGCTAAATTTCCTATCTATGTAAATGACCAATCAACTTAAGAGCTTAGTCGAATGACCAATCTACTTAAAGAGCTCGATTGAATGTCCAGTTTACTTATGAGCCCGGTTGAATGGACAAACCATATACGAGCTCGGTTGAATGATCAATCCACCTATGAATTCGGCCAAATGGTTAAACCATATATGAGCTTAATCGAATGATCAATCCATCTGCAAACTATAAAAGTCCGCCCAAGCCTGACCAAAGATCAGCGCGTTCACATGTACCAAATCAAACTCTCAAGACTGGGGGCTTATGTTCCTACTCGACCCAATAGACATCCTAAAAAGCATGGCTCAATAATCCCTATTTAGTCTCTTCATCATGAAGCAGCCCAAACCTACGTTTATTGGGGTAATATCTACATATTATAACTAATCTCGCTAGTTTGGTATTATATTTATTATTTATGATGAGGTATCATTATGTTATTATTAACTACACTGTTATTATATACTTGAGGTAAACATTATTCTAATGGAACATAGGCCCATGACCCATGTTGATCCTATAAGTACAACTAGTATGTCCAAAGAAATACTCATTTCACAATTGCTCATACTTACTATATTCATAAATATCTTAAACTCTTTCACTGATTTGAGCGTCAAAGAGTCTTTTGTAGGTGAATCTTCCCCCTTTGAGCAATAAGGAAATAAAGACCAATAAGAGCTCTCAAGCTACCAATTTGGTATTGCCACCTGTCTACAAATTCATGTTCAAGATCCTGATAAGATCAATATTTTTTATTTTAATTTTGTATGATGATAAGAAAATGTATTTATGTTCAAAATAAAAAACTTGTTTCATATCACCAATGCAAAATAAAAACATGATTTCGATTTAAAAGGGTGCCACATCGATGTAGTTCTGTTATGCATTGTGTCTGTATATAAATTTATTTTTTTAATATTATGACAACAATTTGTGTTATTTTTAAAATTATAAAATAATTTTTAACAAAATTGCCATTAAGTGAGAATCTAAATATCTACTATGTGAAGTTAAATTTTGTGCACTTACTAATACGTGGTTGCATTGAATGAGAAAAATTGTGAATGAATGTTGAAGATGGAATGATTGAATTACTTTGATAAATTTTGTGTACTTTGATTTCTTTAGACTAAGATATTTAAATTGGATTGTCTAAATAAGGTGTTTTGAACTATAAACTAGTAAATGATTAATAAAAAGGGTGAAGATCGTTTAGATAATTCAATTTTTATAGTTAATGCAATACCATGTGTTAATGCACTGCCAGTTGCTAATTCAACACTAGGTGCAACATCAGTACCACTAGGAGTTGGGTTTAAAATCTAAAGTCAAAGACCTCCAATGGAGGCAATTCCAGGTGCCACTCCAATACCGCCAAACACTCTTTGGACAGTGAGTTGTAATGGCTTTTGGCGCCAAGCACCATGATTTGGTTCCATCGAGTGCTATCTCGATAGAGAGTATCTCAAGGTGTTGGCATTGGGTGCTTGGGAGCCACTGTATTGCTTAGGATTTAAAATCAACGACTTTAGGTGCTGTTGACATTGATCGTTGGGAAGTTGTCGTCGAGCGTTACCTCTTTTGTTTATATACCTTTGTTTTATTTCTTTAATATGAATTTTATCTGAATAAGAACAAAACATAGAAGAAAAATAAGGAGGTATAAATGTTGTACATGATATAATAACTTTGTATGGTGAAATTTTCCTTTTGTTTGATTGTGTGATTTAGAATAAGATATAATGATTTCCAAGGTGTAGATGCTAATGTCTGAATGATGTGTGAAGTTGTTGGGTTGAATCGGCAAGTGTACTGAGTCGCACAAGTAATATAAAATGGTAAGACCAAGTATCGTATCCTAGAGGACTCTCGGCGCTGAACAATTGTGTGATAACAAGATTAATTAAGACTTAAAAATAAAAGGAGATCATTGGGTTTGGGCAAAAATAATAACAAAATAAAAATGCAATTGATCAATGGCAAAGGAGCACAGAGATGAACGGAGGTTGATTTATATGAGATGGATATGTTGTTGGGGTTAGATTTCACCAAGTTCCTTCTCATGTATATAAGAATTCTTCTTTATGCATTAATGTCAATGTCTCTCACTAAATTACCTACCCCGATCCCTCAGTGAATAAGTCTGTCCCTAAGAACCAGTTCATACAATTCCTAGCATTCCTGGTGTTAACACCCTGGCAAGTGTACCAGATCATATCAAGTAATAAAGAGACGGTAAGTTTGAATATCGTTTCCCAAGGGACTCTTAGGACTAGACGTTCATGTGAATTGATTTCATAAGACTTGAATAAATAATAATTTGATTTTAAGATGCAAAGACGAAAATAAACATGTATGCAAAAGCTTGATCAGTTGACAGATAGACAATATGGATGATTGGTGTTATTGGGGTTTACGGTTTCACCCTAATCCACTCTCTTATATCTACTATTCTTATTAAATTCAACTTTGTTATCAATGTTCATGCAACTTTCTAAATTACTCTAAACCCGATGTCTCGGCGAAGAGAGCCTACTCTCAATTACTAGTTTATTATGTCTAGTCTCCCTAGTAATTAGTCATGCATTTCAGTGTACAAAAGCTTAAAGAAATTGACCGTCCTATTCCTATGTCTAGGTAATATTTCATAATCAAGAGAATTCCCCTCATGTCTAGATTCCCCCGTATGTGTCCATATCGACAAAATCAAAGATCATGACATTGAATGAGTTAAACAATGCAAGCTTGAAGTATAGAGAAGAAAACCCAAACTATTGATAACACAAGTATATAAATAAAAGAAGAACTTCGATATAAGAGAGTTTCAAAAGGATTACATCGTTCTCCAACAACAAAGGGTTTAGTTCACCATTGACATGGTGAAACTAGATGAATTAAATGGAAAATATGAAAGAATTAACCCTAGACTTGGCCTAAGCCCAACTACAGTGCTCAGCCCTGGTTTCACCGCTCAGTAGTAGGTGCGACACTCAAGTAGGACGCTCAGCGTTCACGCCCAGGCTTTTGGCAGTGTTGTCTCTGAGAAGGCCGGCGCTCAGGGTTGGATCTAGCGCTCAACGGTGTGCACGACTTTAACTTTTCCCCTCAGCCTTGGTGCTTAAGCGTTTAGTAGAGACTCTTTTCACAAGATTGGCGCTCAGCGCTGAAACCAACGCTGAGCGGTGGCTGCGATTCTTCCTTTGCACCTTTTTCCATCCTTCCTTGAGTCCTACTCCTTTTTTCTTCAATCTCCATCATTCAATTCTCGTCTAACCCTGTCAAAACAAGGAAAACCAACATAATACCTCTAAAACCACCTTTGACTCTCTTTTAACCAAACTAAAACAATTTGCATGATTTCAAGCTAATTTCTAAGTCATAAAAGGTGTGTTTTGTATCAAAATTAAGTATGAGAATAACGGTTTTTGAACCGTTATCACCTGGTAAAAAGATCTGAAGAACAAGAGATTAAGACGACCAAGACTCATACCCTCATCCCTGAGAAATATAACCCTTAGGAGTAATTCAACAAGAACCTGAATTGTAAGGAACCTCCCGACACTTATGCAACTCATAAATCATGCTAATGAATGAGTTAAACAAAAGCAAGCATAGAAATAGATGAATTACTCTAACAATTAATGAAAAAGCATATGGAATTAAGAATCAATTCAAATACATAAGAGTTTACAAGGTTACATCATTCCCCAACAACAAATAGAAATTAGTTCCCCATAGACATGGGGGAACTCTATGAACAATGGAAGAAAGAATGAGAATTAAAGCCTAAAAATTGGGAAAAAAGTGTATTGCTATGCTCTTCTCTGCTAGGGATGCAAAACCTAGAGCCCTAAGGTTCTTTAAATAGTGTTGGAGGCGTGCCAAAACAGGTCTTGGTCCAAAAGAATCAAAACAGAGAAGAAACAGGTCCTGATCCACGAAAGTCGACGCCTAGGCGGTCCAGGAGGACACCCAGGCGGTCAGAACAGCTCATGTAAGGCCCAAGCATCGAAATTGGACGCCCAAGCATCGAAGCCCCGCCGCCCAGGCGGTGGACGTCGATTTCCTTCGCCCAAGCTTCGGGTCTGGGCACTTAGGCTTTGCGTTTCCCCCCCTTCTAGTGCCTTTTTAACCCCTTGTGAGCTCCATCTTCTTGGTTTTTCATCTCTGCTTCCAGTATTACCTCAATATCTGTCAAAACAAAGGGAATTAGTCATAAAATCATTGAAATCAACCTCAACTCTCTTATTCACACAATTTATTGAAAAAGTATGAGTCCAAGCTAGTTTTTAAGTGAAAAAGGGTGTTTTTAGTATCAAAATTACATCACAAATAACAATGTTTTAAACCGTTATCATAACCCCAAATTTAGAACTTTGCTTGTCCTCAAGCAAACAGAATGTAACTTAGTGATGAGTCGATATTTTCTTGACTGTATTTAGTTTATTGCGCTAAATTAAATCAGGGAATTGTGCTTAATTGTCCGATATTTTTTCGTTTTTCCTAATTATGCTTAATTTGATCGGAAATTCTTATTTTAGTTAATTGGAATTTTTTGAGCTAATTAATTACATTTTTAGTTGCAGGGAAAATTCTAGAGATATATTTTGGAGCATTAGGAAGGAGGCAAAGTCATTAAAGATTCTACAATTAGGCATTTTAATTTTAATTACATTGTAACTTAGTAGTCTAGGAAGCTTTAATTAAACTTATGCACAATGGGCCATTGTTGGCAAAAATGTGAAAAGCCCAATTTTGTAGGACACATGGCACCACCCCTAGGGTTTCTTTTTGGGGTGGACCCCACCCATTTTTAGGGATTCTCGGCCTTGCTTTGTAAGGGAGCCAACACTTAACTTCTAAAAAAAGCACTTCATTTTGCCTTGCTTGTATGAACACTCTCTTGGAGAGCTTGGTGTGTGCCCTTCGGTTTTGAGCATGGAATGAACCAAAAATACATTTTGCTTCCTCTTTTGCTTGCAACTTGTCTTTCTTTGCTACATGGGAGAGAAAACCGTCACTCATCTTCTTTGGTTTTTTTTTTGAATGTTGAAAGTATGAGCTTGGAGGTTGTTCTTGACATTTCCATGGTAGTTCCTTGGGTTGAATGAAGAATCATTTTGCGTTTTCCTTTCCATTTGCTGCCATATTTTCATGTTCTCCATGGTAGTTCCTTGGGTTGAATGAAGAAAACGCATTTCACATTGAATCTTGGAGTGAAGAGAAGCTTGTGTGGGTTGTTGGAAGCTAGAACCCTTTTTCTTCTTGTGTTTCACTTTGATTGATGCAAGTAATTTGTGAGATGGGACATTGTATTTCTTGAAGAGGGCTGGACGGTGCTGCACTTGGGAGCTAGGGATTCCATTTGTTTTTCTCAAAAGTTTGAAGAAAAGAGAGTGTTGGGTCGGTTTGGATGAGTTAGAAATTGGCTTTGTTGTTCTTGTATTTCTTTGGGAGTGAAGAGTTGGGGTGATGGAGTATGCACGGTGGTGATAAGTGAAGAAAGAGGTTTGATTGTTTGTTAGTTTGGAGGAAAAAAAATCGAGTAGTGTATGGAAGGGAGAGAGAATGGCTAGATTTAATTTTTACTCCATTTGGGCATGCACATGTAGAGGCACAATTTCCATAGTAGGAATATTTCCATTTTGGTGTTCATTTCTTTGGTAGCATTGGCCGAGAATTACCTTGAGGAAGAGTATGTGTTTTGTTTGTTTTATTCCCTTTGACCTTGCATATGTGGCACCTTGATAGAAGCAACTCAACTTTTTGTGTAGAACTATTTAAAACATCTCATTTGGCTTTTGGTTTTGGTAACACCGAATGACTTTAGGTGTTTAAGAGTGAAAACGGTCTTTGCTTGATGGAGAGAGAGAGGCACGAAACCCATTGTGTGGAAAACAATGTTTTTCTTGGAGAATGAAGCACATGGTACAAAGGGAAGCAACATATTAAATTTTTTATTGAAGAAAGAAAACAAAATTGGAGTTGGTATGCATGAGACTCATGGCAAAGAGGTTTCTTTTAGGCCATTTGCACTTTTAATTTTATTTGGTAGATGGAATAGGTCACGTGAATGGTAGAGGAAAAAACATGTTTGGTTATTTCTTAGTTTTGAATTAGTTCACATAGTAGGATTAGTTGTTTGTCATTTCTTTAATTCAGTTTTGCATTTAAATATATTTAATTGTGCTAGATAATTGTTTGTAACAGTGTTGGTGTCTAGTATTTTAATTTGTTTTAATGTTGTCTAATGTGTTTGGTCGTGTTAATTTAATTGTCATGTTAGCCTAAATTAATTGAGTTGGTCATTAGCGATATTATAATGTTTCCTTGAGATTTTTGGACTGTAATTGTGTTTGTCACTATTACTTGGTTAATGTGAAATCTGTATTTGCAGTTGCAATTGGGTATACGCTTAGTTGCCCAGTTGGTGTTGAGTCTTCGCTTAGTTGATGAAACTGCATGGTGTAAATTGAATTTAATGTTAACATCGCGTTCGCTTAGTTCGCTTTTATGAAAACATGTTTAGCCTTCGCTTAGTTGGTTAGCTGTGTTGGATTAGAGGTTTGAGTCGCTGCTTTATTTTGTTGATCTATGATAGGAAGCATTGTAATTAAGTTAATGACCAACCGTTTCATTCTGTCTTTGAAACCGCTTTTAGATCTGTGTTTAATTATCAGTTACATCAGTGTTTTGATTTAATTCATCCGTATTCACCACAACGTTTTCACAAACCCCCCCTTCGTGTTTGACTTAATTTCTTAATCACAAAATTGGTCCTTGAGAGAAGACCTAGGAGTCACTTCCTAGTTATACTGCATTTCTAATTGCACATTAAATTTGTGTGGGTTGCGACAGCCCATCACTCAGCTCTTCAGAACAATCACTACAATGACTCAACCTTTTTCAAAAAGTTTTTCTTTCAAGATAAGGAATCACTTTTATCAATTCAGCATAAAGATCTCAATCAAGATGTGCAGATGCCTTAATTCAATCAAAATTAATGTGATGCTCAGGTACTTTCAACAGATGATATCCTTTAAGAATGATCAATCAACCAAGCAGAGATGCAATAAGAAATTCAAAGAACTATTCCTCACCAAAGAGAGTGTTTCATTCAAGCTCTCAAAAGTATATCACTCAAGCACTCAAAAGTGTTTCACTCAGGTCAAAGGTGTATAGTGAGGTGCTTCACTCTGCTATCACAATGCCACACAAATTAATTTTTCCTTTTATTTAACGACAATCAAACACACTCATAAGCAAGTAGACATCACAAGAGCTTTTCATGGCTTATAACTTGGCTGGGCTGTGCAGGAAATTGGTTTTTCTGGACAACAAAGTTCTTTGAGTTAAGAGAGACATTTGTGAATTTATCATTTAAGAACAAACTCTTTTTTTTCCCAGCTTTCCCTTACAGTGAGCTTTTTCTTTTCTTTTGTCTTTCTCTTTCTTTTGTTTTCAATTGCTCACTGCCTAGAGAAGTGGGTTGTTAATTAGTAACCCCAAACTTGAACCTTTATCAGTACTTAATCAAATGTTCTCAACTTAACTCAAGATAAAGATTATCAAAAAGGTTTTTCAAAACATGCATAAGGCTCGAGGTTCAAAAGGTTGGAACAAATTGTTCTCTTTCCAGTGGGCAAAAATTTTGTGAAGGCTAAAAGAATAAAGGATAACAAAAGATGGCCTTAATCATATGAAACCTGCAAGCAAGTAGTTTAATCACAGAAAATTTGGGAAAAATCATTAATGCATTCAAAGCAATAGAAATTATTTACAAATAACTCTGAAGCCCAAAACTCACATAGGTAAACTCACCAGCCCTAGAATTCAGAAAAACATCCTGCTTAGTCTCTAACAAATTTTATCTCAAGCACCTGTTTCACACATTGTGAGTCATCACCTATATCACATCATACATCATCTCAACATGAATCAAATACCAGAATCTCATAAAGCAATACTCATCATAAAACAGAGCACAGTTGAATCAAAGCAGTTCAGTTCATTCAAGAGAAGCACGATAAAAATAAAATAAAATAAAATAAAACAAAAACAAAAATTAAAATTTAAAAAGTAAAAGTTCAGAAAACTGGGTTGCCCCTGATAACAGTTTAAAAACCGTTATTTTCATGCTTAAATTGATATCAAAATACACCTTTTATGGCTTAGAATAAGCTTAGAATCAAGTAAAACACTTAAGTTGAGTCATTTGAGAGTCAAAAGCTATTTTAGAGATATTATGCTTTTTTTGCATGGTTTTGCAGGGTTTTGATGAGAATTAAGGATGGAATTGAAGAAGGAAGGTCTTAGACTCAAGGAAGAAGAAGAAAAATGAAGAAAAGAAGAGTCTATGCACCGCTCAACGTCAAAATGCACCGTTGAGCGCCATAATTCGAGGGAAAGCACTGTTTGACGCCCAGGAGATGAATTTGAGCGTCCAGGGCAATTAGAGGCAAACCGCTCAGCGGTGAAACTGACCGCTGAGCGGTGGCACGACTTGAGGGAAACCGCTGAGCGGTAAAATACGACGCTGAGCGGTGGTCTGCTGGGCTTGGGCCTAAATTTTGTTACTTTTCTGTGCTATATATAGCTCTAGTGCGATTTGAGATTTATTCTTTTGGCAGAAGAAGACGTCCAAAGCTGTTCTACACTCCTTGGAAAAAAGTATGTTGATTTAGAAAGGGGTAGCAGTATTATGGTGATTTTTATTTTGGAATTGAAAAGAAATTTAACTTTCTTGGAGACAGATGCGGTGATAATCATTGGTTGGGGAAATGGTGCAGCATTCACAACTAGTGCTTCAATTTATTTTACAATGATGCATGTATTTAAATTTCTAGCAACTCACGGTGCTTTGATTTCATTTAGAAGTAGCTGCACGTGCTTTCCTTTTGCAATTTACAATATTTTCTCTTTCTTTCCTAATTTCATTGCATGAATGGTAGGTCCGGTGATTAGATGTTTTGCTTGCTTTCATTTCACTTGAAAGTGAAGAAATTGATTAGATAGGATTAGGTGATGGTGTACGGTGGTGATGTGTTGAGAGAAGAAGCTCATTTCATCTATGCTTAGGTGTGCATTTTTCTTGAAGTGTGTTACGGCTTGGTGCATGGAAGCACTTTACTTGCTTTATTTTAATTAATTAGAAGTACTTTCATTTCTTCCAACACCTTATGGCTAGTGATAAAAGATGGAGAAGCACTTTAGTTCCTTTACTTTTTAAGTGTCTTTTATTTGCATTGTTACCATGATGAATTGCTTTTAATGTTTAGCTTACATGTTGCATTTTAATAATTTTAATTGTGCTAGATATTTGTTTGTTATAGTGTTGGGTTGAGAATTTTCTTTTACTTTAATGTTGTCTAGTATGTTTGGTAGTGATAATTTAATTGTGATGTTAGTTTAAATTAGTCGGGTTGGCCATTAATAAAATTACTTTGTGTCCTTGAGATTTCTGGACTGTAATTGTGTTTTCCACTCTAACTTGGTTAATGTGAAATCTGTTTTTGCACTTGCAATTGGGTACACGCTTAGTTGCCCAGTTGGTGTTTCGTCTTCGCTTAGTTGAGGAAACTGCACGGTGCAAATCGGATTGAATGTTAACATTGTGTTCGCTTAGTTCGCTTTTATGAAAACATGATTAGCCTTCACTTAGTTGGACTGTGTTGGATTAGAGGTTAGAGTAGCCTTTTTGTTGTGTTAATCGGTGATTGGAAGCATAGTAATTGAGTTAATGACCAACCGTTTTTATTCTGTGTTTGGTTCCGTTTTTACATTTCTGTTTGCATATCTGTTTACATTTCTGTCTGCATTCACACAAACCTTTCACACCCCCCCCTTCATGTCTGACCTAATTCTTGAACCACATTTGGTCCTTGAGAGACGACCTAGGAGTCACTTCCTAGTCTATACTGCATTCTTTATGCACATTAAATTTGCATGGGGTGCGACACCCATCATCCACCAACTTGCCCAAATTGACATTGATTCATGCTTGAGTGAGGTTCCACCAGTGGTTGAGATTATCTTGGTAGAATTGCATCATGCACTTTAAAAAAATCCTAGAAAACAATGTTAGTCTAAAACACAAATTAAAAAAAAAAAGATCAAAATTAAAAATAGGAAGAATAAAAATAAAAAATAAAAATAAAGTCAAAGTTAATCAAGAATCACACAAATAGAGTAGCTTAAACCGTGAGTCCCCAGCAACGACGCCAAAAACTTGTTAGGTTGAATCGGCAAGTTTACTGAGTCGCACAAGTAATATAAAATGGAAAGACCAAGTATCGTATCCAGAAGACTCTCGGCGCTGAACAGTTGTGTGATAATAAAATTAATTAAGCCTTAAAAATAAAAAGAGATCATTGGGATTGGGCAAAAATAATAAATACACTGGTGCAAAAACGGGCTATAACGTCACGCGGTCAACGTCTCACTGCCCAATTCGCAACGTTAAAAATGACCTGTGGCATTACCGTAAATAAATTCAATCGCTCCACGTCCTCTATTGAAACCGTTCGCCGACTAATATTTATTAACGACAAACAAAGATCATATAGACGTAATCTAAAATGTGCTAACGTCAAACAAGGGCCAGAACGACGTAAAACAATGACCTTATAAACACTTAACATCATTTTGAGAAACAACTGACGTTCAATTTAAAATAAAAATATAAAGAAATAGTGGTTTGCTTCCAACAGTATCACTCTACCCACATTTGACGTTCACCATGCTAAATATTCGACATTTATATGACAGAGAGTGAATTCATTTTTTATTCTTTATTTCTTTTCTCTTTTAAACCAGACAGAACGTCGCCCACTTTATGGTTTCGATGTTTATACCAATGTAGAACGTCGAATAATTTAGGGTCTGACGTGATGGTCCTTGGTGTACGAAACCTAGGTAATCACATAACTTCAGTTAAGGAAACAATTGACGTTCAATACAAAATAAATAAATACAAAATTCTGTTTTAAATAATATGACGTCACAATAACAAAAGATGGACGTTGTATATTACAGCTAGTAGTTACTATTTTATTTTTCTTTTAAATCAACCAATAAAACGTCAATTTAAACTCGCTTTGACATCAACAATAATTATTTTAAGTAGACATCCATTCATAAAATTTATCCTATGAACTCCATCTTTTAATTTTTTTCTTTGTGTTTTCTATTATCTCCTTCAGCTAGTAGTTATTCTTTTATTTTTCTTTTAAATCAACCATATAACGTCATTTTATACTGGCTACGACGTTTTATTACTTAGTTCCTTTTTTCTTATTTTTTCTTTTTCTTTCAAAACAACTATACATCGAATTCTTCTATGCATTCGAAGTCTACTGAGGTGTGTTTCAGTATAGTTTTGCGCGTGTTTTTCGGTAGCCTAGTATCACCTTCTTCCTTTACTAGTTTCTTCATAAGAAAAGCTTGCGTCTTTTGCATCTCTAATGGCATTTCAACCCAAAACCGAACCTGGTCGTTGCTTATACGTCATGTAAACTGCCAATGAAAAAGAATATGGTAACATGAGAACTAGGCAAGACCCAGGTTCGGTTTTGGTTGAAATACCATAAGAGACCAAAAGACGCAAGCTTTTCTAATTAGGGAATTACTAAAGAGAGAAGGTACTAATACGTTACCAAAAGACACAAGAAAAACTGCACAAAAACACAACGAAATCTCATTTTAATCGCTTCAAATGGAAGTTAATCCATCAAAGACTAATTTAATCAAAGTAAAAGTAAGTCTGATACTTTAGAAGCTGCATCTGAAGAGCACGCAACAGGTACGGGTACTGATAGCTGTCATGTTTTGCAGGTACCTGCAATTGAGGAAGGACAAAATTTCCATCCTGAACCTAAAGAAGACCCATTCCGACCAGGTAAAAAGGTGAAATATAAAAAGAAGGAGTGGGTGATAAAAGAGCTGAAGGAGAAAGGAGTGGTGGAGATCGAAGCACCATACTCCAGATGCACAAAGCAGGTGGATGGAAGAAAGCTAAAGATTTGGTGTACTAAAGACACCAATACGAAGGACAACACATGATTTTGCTGGAGGAATATTTTTTTTTGTTGTAAAACATTTTTTTTATTTTGGACATGTAATTATTTGGATATTTAAACAATTTTAGGTAGCATCTACTGAGGGATGCTAATTTTTATGTATCCACTGAAGGGTACAGGAAGGTACACCTACTGATGGGTGTTGGTAAGAATTGCACTTACTGATGAGTGCTAAACAGGTTTGGGTCAGGCTCGTGACGTTAAACAAGCGCTACCTGGGAGGCAACCTAGTTGATTATTTGTTTGTTTTTAAACTCTGTCTTAAGGGAATTATATGTTTGCATGTGCATCTGAGAGGGGCAAGGCATGAAATTGAAAAATTGAAGGTTAAAATCAGGTGCAACAGGGTGGAAACACGCAAAAGCAAGCAAAGAAGAGAAGGATAAAATTATCGCCCACCGCTGAGCGGTGGCGGCGCAGACCTCGCTTGGGCGTTTAAAAGCTCAGTGTTTCAGGGGTTCTTCACTTTTGAGAACTCTCTTTGAAGATCGCCCAAGCGTTCTTTGTGAACCTTAGCACCCAATTTATACTTTCAAAAGTTTTCCAAAGGGATTTCCCCACTTTTTCTCATCACCCACTCAACAAAAAATCTCACTTTTCTATCATTGTCTTGTCAAAGTTTGGGGTTTTGTTGAGGGATCGTGCATTCAAGAGGCATTCATCATCAATTAGGAGGAAGTTAGCACGCATCTAGTTTCTCCACTCAAGTAAGTGTGCAATTTCATTCTTAGGGTTTCTAAATTTGAAATTTGATGAAGAACATGCTTAGGAACATGATAAATTAGGGCTTTTGATTTCTATGCATGATTTGATGAAATAGGAACTGTTTGAACCGATTGAACTACATGAATTTGGTTTGGATTGATTAAATTAGTGTTAGAGTGCAGAATAGGGCGATCTAAAAAAGGGTTTTTTGAGAAACCCTAGTCGCCACCGCTGAGCGGTCTCCTTTGACGCTGAGCGGTGGCGCGGCTTGAGGCAAACTGTTGAGCGGTCTGCTGCAGATTTTGTTGGATGCTTGATTTTTGGTGCAGGGACGCTGAGGGGACTTGTTTTTCCCTTAGTGATGGAATGTGCTTGGTTTGGAATTTGATTGATGATGTACTAACCTCTAATGATGAATTCCTGTGGTCTTTTGAACTTTATTATATGCAGGAATGTCATCATCATCAAGAAGGGTGAAAACTCTTGGCAACAAAAGAAAGGAACCTTAGAGGCAAAGAAGATTCTATTCGCCTAGGTTCCTCTCCAGGAAACATGAGGAGTTGGACGCTGAGCGGTTGTCTACTGGGCTTGGGCTGAAATTCTGTTACTTTTATGCTCTATATATAGCCCCAAAGCTATTCAAATATGATTCTTTTGGCAGAAGAGGACATCCAGAGCTATTTTACACTCCTTGGAGAAGATTTCTTGGATGCTTAGGCTCCATTTTATCATAACTAGGGTTTGCTTTTCCATTCTTTCATTGTATTTCATCTAATTTCTCCATGTCAATGGTGAACTAAACCCTTTGTTGTTGGGGAACAATGTAATCTTTTGAAACTCTTTTTTATTGAAATTCTTATTTTATTCATATGCTTGCATATGCTGTTATTATCAATTGTGGGTTCTTTATCTATGCTCTATTCTATTATCATTTAACTCATTTGATATATAGATGTTTGCCTTTGTCGATACGGGGACGTACGGGGAAGTCATGAACTGATAAGGAATTCTTGATCAACAAATACCACCTAGGAATAGGGGGTAGGACGATCAATTGTATTTTGCTTATGTGGTACTTGCACTGCTAATTACTAGGGGAGACTAGGGATAGTAAGCCAGTAACTAGTAGTAGGCTCTTTTCACCGAGGGATCGGGTTTAGGGTAGATTAAGAAAGTTACATGACAATTAGATAATAAAGCGAATTTAATAAGAAGAGTAGATATAAGAGAGTGGATAAGATGAAATTGTAAACCCCAACAACTCCATTCATCCATACCTTTTTCTTGCCAATTGAATCAATTGTATTTGCATGTTTACTTTTTGTTTTAGCATTAAACCATAAATTAATTTTCTTTACAAGTCTTACAAGATTAATTTACACGAAAGATCAGGCCTTTGAGTCCTTTGGGAGAACGATATTGGGTTTTACCAATTATATTACTTGATAACGATCTGGTACACTTGCCAGGGGTTTAACAAGAACCCCTAAAAACAAGGGCAAAAAATTTTGGGGCTGCCCTAACTTCAAGGTCAGTTTAATATAAGCATAAATGTTTGTTTATTTTTTTGGTTTTTGACGAGGGAGTGTGCCTATATTCGTTCAACAGGGTGGGGGCGAAGATTTCGTTGGCTGCAACTTCTTTCACTAGTGCAATGAAGAAGCAATAGAAGAAGGAAATGTGTTGTATGGAGAAGAAAGAAGTAGAAGTGGAAGAAATGAACAAGCATGTGGAAGTTTGATGATGATGGAACAAAGTGTGACGAAGATGGATGAAATTGATAATGAAAAGATGAAAATAGCTTGTTTAGAGAAAAGTGTTGTTATGTTGGGAAGGTGGTTGAAGGTGTTACTGGGGATGTATTTGTTGTATGTGTTTTTAATGTAATTGTAATATGTATGTTGATGAAACTTGGTTGATCTCTCCATACAAGTTCCTGTATTGTAATTTGGTAATGTTAAATTGTGTTTTATTTATAAAGTTGAGTGATTAGTGTTTAAAACTGTGTCATTTGATTTCTTTACTTGAAATGGAAGTTTTTTTTTGAAATCCTTGAATCTTTTTACATCAAACTCTACAAATAAATGACGTTTTAAAAGGAGTAAAAACCAAAGAAAATAATGTTAACTTTTTATTTTGGTTTTCACCCTATGAAATCAGATAGCTCTGAAATCTAACGGTAAAAAACAACTCCAAAACAATTGAAAAAGAGAATCATACATTGCAAAATGATGAAGTTAAACAACTTTTTTATAAATTGATTTTAGTTCTCAAAATTGTTTCAGCATTAAACATATTGTGAACTATATTTCTTTTTCCTCGGCACTTCTCTTTCAGTAAAATAACTTAATCATTTCTGTACTAGAAAAAGGATTTTGTTCAGTTGAATGTCAAAGGGCTACCTTCATATGAACTGAGACATGAATGAGGCATTTTGACATTCCACCGAGAAAATTGCAATTTAAAGAACATACATGTTTCGAAATCTAGGGAAAGAAAAGTGCCTAGGAGATAAAAAACATGAATCCTAATATGTTCAATACATAAACAGGACGAATGGAATAATAAGAAAATCACATGTATATTTATAGATGAAACGATGTCGTCAAACTTCCACAAAATCGTCGTGCAATATCATTTCATCATGAAAAAAGCAGTACATTGAGTATTATACCAAAGTTCGACATTCAAACATCTTTCAGAGACAAAGGAAAAAATCTCTTTGGATACTGATATGACCTCCTTGCAGACGAAAAATACATTGAAGATATATGAGCCTTGACGTTAAAGTGAGAGTTTAAAAGAAAAAAAGTAAAATTTGACGTAATATTCGTGCTTTGGAAAAGGCACACAATTAATTTTCACAGTCCACATCTAGTATGAATGTCAAATATTTTCCAAATTCGATGTTCAAACATCAATCAGAGAAAAAGTAAAAAATCTCTTTGGATACTGATATGACCTTCTTGCTACTGATATGACCTCCTTGCTGACGTAAAATACGTCAAAGAACTAGGAGTTTTGACGTTAAAGTTTGGGTTGAAAAGAAAAAAGAGTAAAAATAAAAAAAACTTAGAGCGACCTTTGGCTTCTTGATGAAGAAGAAAACGTCAAAGACACGTAGAATTCAACGTAATATTGGTGCTTTGCTAAAACCACACAATTAATGGTCCCTCAAGCACTCATATGCTTGTTATGTCAACGTTGCCAAATGTTGTGACGTTCTATTGCAAATATATCATCCATCGATTAATATTGGATTAAAAGAAATAGGTTAATAGATTTGGATTTCATATCAAGTTGTACCATTCAAGACCTTCCCTAACCAAATTCATGTTAACTTTTTTCCTTTGTTTTTCCGTCATTCCTTCACTAAACGAAGAGATTTCTTTGTTAACGATGAAGGCATGGTGGAAAAACAGAGGAAAATGTTAACACTTATGAATTTTAAGTAAACCCTTTGAAAACCTATTATACATAACTTCCGCAACCAAATTCATGTTAACTTTTTCCTTTGGTTTTCCATAAATTCCTCCTCTAAACGAAGTCATTTCTTTGTTATCCATGAAGGCATGGCGGAAAACCATAGGAAAATATTAACATTTATGAATTTCAAAAACATTCTCCATTATTTTGATTGTTTTAATTTTTTTTTACATCCTGTTTTTGGTTATAATGTATTTCATCATCTTCGGTCTTCATTTTTGATATTGTGATTTGTAAATTGGATTTCATTTTAAAATCCTCTAAGATACGGGACGTCGGTTATCTCAAAAAAATGACGATTATCTCAGGCCCTTGCATCGAATGTACTCAATACTCGACGTCAACTCTATAAATTGAAGTTGTTTCCACCATGGGAAATCAGATAGCTCTGAATTCTAATGGTAGAAAACAACTCCAAGCCATTTAAAACACGAACCATACATTGTTAAAGGATGAAGTTGAACAACTTTTTTATATCATTATTTTAGTTCTCAAAGTTGTTTCAGCATTAAACATATTGGGGACCATATTTCTTTTTCCTAAGAACTTTCCTTTCAGTAAGATAACTTAATAATTTCTGTACTATAAAAAGCATTTTGTTCAGTTGAATGTCAAAGGCCACCTTCATATGAACGGAGACATGAATAACACTTTGACATTCAACCAGGCATATTGCAATTTAAAGAACATACATGTTACGAAATCGAAGGAAAGGGAAAGGGCTTAGAGATAAAAAACATGAATCCTAATATGTTTAATACGGAAACAGGAAGCAAGTCATTAAATATTTTAGTTCTCAAAGTTGTTTCAGCATTAAACAAATTGTGAACCATATTTCTTTTTCCTAAGCACTTTCCTTTCAATAAGATAACTTAATCATTTCTGTACTATAAAAAACATTTTGTTCAGTTGAATGTCAAAGGCCACCTTCATATGAACTGAGACATGAATGAGGCAATTTGACATTCAACCGGGCATAATGCAATATAAAGAACAGACATGTTACGAAATCGAAAGAAAGGGAAAGGGCTTAGAGATAAAAAATATGAATCCTAATATGTTCAATACGGAAATAGGAAGCAAGTCATTACTTGATATTCAAGCCATATTTATAGACGAACATAGAGAATGTCGGATTCGACGTTCAAACACCATTTAGTGAAAAAGTTAATAATAAATCTCGTTTGTTTCAGATAAGAACAAATTGACCCATAACGTCGAATGAAAAGGGCGTGGGACGTTAAATTGGATGATTAAATAGTAAAATTAAAAAAACAATAAATAATTGACGACCTTTGGCTTTTGGTTGAGGAAGACATCTACTATAATTATAGATGACGTACATCGTGCAATAATGGTTAGTGGCTATATTTATAGATGAACTGATGACGTACATCGTGTAATAGTACTCAATAACTGACTAACACCATCTCGTATGGACGTCGAAGCCCTGCCTAGTTTGACGTTCATACATCAATCATAGAAAAATTAATATATTTTTTTTGATTCATACAATGAGAAATTGAGTACCCGCCCCCAAGAAATTGTGTACTTTTCAATTATCGAGGTGAGATTTGGAGGGATGGAATGGAAGTTAAAAAGTTTGATGTGCCTATCTGTATTTAAAAAGTTAATATAATGGATTCTAAATAATAATAATAATAATCGATTCAAAGCGTTATAAATTAAGAAATGCAAATGAGCTTTTAATGATGATTTATGGTTTCAACGTGGCTGGTTATTGATCACACTTTTGTTAAAATATTAAAATGCATAGAAATAATGCATGAGAGAGTTCAAATTTGTTTTTCTAATAATGTTAATCATAGTATTTTATTTATATTAATAACTTATTATAACTATTACATTTTTCAAAGTAATTTAATTGAATGTGACCAAATTTTTGTTTTAAGAGTTCATTTCAATTTTTATCTTCATTGTGGACTTTTTATATTTGACTTTTTATGTTCGTTTCAATTGGTCCTTTTCAAATATACAGATAATAAAGTAGTGATACATTGTATATTGTCAAAAGGTTGTTAACATATCATGGTCCTTAATAAAAGGATAATCATACTTAGACAACATTTTTTTGACAACATTTGAACATCATTTATGTGTCATTCTGTGATTGGTCCAAAATTACTTCACAATCAATAATAATAATCATAAATACCACCATGGAGCAATCACAGAATGACACGTAGATGATGTTCAAATGTTGTCAAAAATTGTAGGTTGTACAATCATAACCTAGCCTGACCGTCTCGACTATTTGCTTCGATTGGAGGTTGATAGGAAAGAGATGGAGACGCCACAATCTAACAGGTTTATAAGTATCGGAAGAATAGAAAAAAAGATGTTAATCTTTGTAAGAATCATTCTAAACCAATAACCAAAATGCAAATGCATATTATAACTTCCAAAGTGGCTACATATGTATTTGGTGCCCTATATACAAGTATAAATGTTTAAGGCACCTAAGAAACCCTAAAAGAAAGTCCAATGACATTCGATTAACCTTCAACTTATACTTATGTTAGTCTGTCTCGACCTTTAGTCTGAATCACCCATCCCAACATTCATTTATAGGGTCAACCAGTATCGACCATTAGTCAAAATTAACCTTCCTTAATCTTTGACCCAACTCATTTTGTCTTAATTTTTGGCCGAGATAGGTCTGTCTTGACCTTTAACTCAGGACGAGTCTTGTACATCGATAAAACCTGACAATTCTAGATACACATTGTATCTTCTCGATCTTTGGCTTTTGGTTTGATGCATCTCAATTGTTAACTTGTCTCAATCTTTTCTACTAACTCTCAATTTTTGTAAACAATAATCTATCTTCACCTTCAGTTTATCACTCAACTTAATCGTTATTGAAATTTAAAGCATTATTTTGTAAAAATCAATTAATGTCTTTTAATATAATCATACCCATCTTTTAATTCAGATTTAAAAAAACATTCATTTCACATAACTTTTAATCATATAATAATATTTATTATGATATTAATTATTATAACTAAAAATGAATTCTCATAAATTATTGTTACTATTATTATTATTAATATGAAATTAAAATAATATTTTAAAGAAATAAATTTTTATTCTCTTTAAATTTCACCGACAAATCTTTCTTATATTTTATAATATGTAAATATTACAAGATAAATTTACACAAATTCATAAAATAAAAATTTTAAAAAAAAAATATGTAAATCTTATCATAAAATATAATGGTAACGGTAGGTTATGGGCGGTTTAAATGAAAAAAGGAAACAAAAGGCGGGGGTAATGAGAGGTTATGGGCGATTTAAATGAAAAAAAGGAAACAAAAGGGCGGGAGGCTGAACAAGAAAACGTCGAATGTCAAAAATATTCGACGTATAACATGTGTTTTTTTTCAATTTATAGGTGAAAGCCCAGTATAATTTGACGTATCGTTTGTATTTTTAAACCAGAGAATTTGAGAAAGACGTTCCGAGAATTCTATTCAGACATGGCTTCTTCATCATCATCATCAAGAAGAAAAGAGAATGTTGCCCAAGTTACAAGAAACGCAAACCCATTTGGATGGATAAGTGATGAAGTGATCCGAGTAAAGTTTTTATACTGGAGACATTTAAAAATTGTAGTTCCTCATGGTATCTCGACCTGCAATTGTTCAAGAAAGAAGGTTTCATTTTTCAAAGGCTTACTAATTTTGTCCAGATGAAAGGAAATTGCTATCCAGATTTGGTAGAGGTTTTCTACACAAACCTGAGGGTTGTAAATGGGGTCATTCACTCGAGGGTCAAAGGGGTTAACATTACTATTGATGATAATATTTTGTCAAATCTTGCTGGTCTGAAAGCTGAGGGTTTGGCTTCTCATATCCGTGATTCTGCTATATATGTAAACTGCTTAAGATATCCAGAAGGTACAGGGTGGATAAGCAGTACCTACATGATGGCTTAAACAAGGAGGAGAAAATTATTGCTTATGTCCTGACTTGGCTACTACTTGCCTGGAAGATTGAACGAGGAAAAAATGTCAATAAAAGATGTATTTCTATTGAATGTTATCAAGACTAGAATCCCAACCAACTGGGTTGCGGTTCTCAAAGACCACATGATTGGTGCAGGAGATGATTATGCACACAAATTGCCATATGGAGTATTTATCAGCAAGGTGTTGGAATTCCAAGGAGTAGATGTATCCGAAGAAGAAAAATTGTGTGCAAAAGGTCACAAGAAATTGGTGTACAAAGTCTGTCATCTATTGGGAGGAAAAGGACTGAGAATGGATGGTTCTTCACTGAATGACAATCTGTCGGAAGTCCACCTACTTGCGGTGAAGATCATACTAAAGATTCTAACGATGAAGATTCAATGGAATCTTCTTGATAATAATGGGGACTAATTTTCTATGTTTTTTTTTGAATTTTGTAATCATGGCTATTAAGCCCCCGCTCGTTTTTCCATTTCCTTCGGTTTTATTTAGAAATGCAATGAAGATTTATTTTAGCAAAATATGATCAAAAACTGATCACTGGTTAAAAGTGCAAATTTCAGTACAATGCTAAGTTGAATCAATTAAGGAAGAAGTAAAAAGAAAAAATTTCTTGTCTAATTTTAAAGAAAAAATAATATAAAGTTCGCCACCCTCTTGTATTGGTGGAAGAAAATCAAACGTCAAAGACCTATCAAATACGACGTCGAAGACCTTTGCAACTGAAAAGCGCGCCATAGAACGTCGAAGGCTCTAGGGCTTTGATGTTTTATTTTTATTCTCAAAATTATTTCATCATTAAATATTTTGTGAACCATATTTCTTTTTCCTCAGCACTTCCCTTTCAGTACGATAACTTATTTACGGTGTAAACTATGTTTAAGAACATTAATTTCACATATCTTTTAATAATTAAATAAAATTTATTTTTGCATCGAGTGTACTCAAAGTTCGACGTCAACAGTGTAAAAAGATTCCAAATTTAAATTGTCCGTAAGTTGTCTCCTCTCTTAGAAATTAGTAGCTCTAAAATCTAACGGAGGAGTACCATTTATGGACAATTTAAAAAAGGAATCATACATTGTTAAATGATGAAGTTGAACAACTTTTGTTTTTAGAGCTTAAAATTGTTTCAGCACTAAACATATTGTGAACCATATTTATTTTTCGTAAGCACTTTCCTTTCAGTAAGATATCATAACCATTTCTATACTATAAATAAAAAAATTTTGTTAACTTGAACTGGAAAGGGCTCCTTCATACGAAATGACGATGAAGGAACCAATTTCAAGTAAAAGTTAACAAATTGCAATATGAAGAACATAGATGCTTAGAAATCTAATGAAAAGAAAATGCAAACAAAATGAAAACTATGAATCCTAATATGTTTAATATGGAAACAGGAGGCAAGGGAATACGTGAAATGCAAGCTATATTTATAGATGAACCGATAACGTACATCGTGTGATTATTCTTAGTAACTGCCACACGCCACCATCTTCTAAGAACGTCGAAGCCCTGCGGAATTCGACGTTCAAACATCATTCAGAGAAAAAGTAATAGATCTCGTTTGATTCACTTACATAGTGTAATCATGCTTAGTAACTGCCAACATTTATGAACTTCGAATCCTAGTCGAAAACGACGTTCAAACATCATTAAGAGAAAAAGTAATAATTGTAGTTTAATTCAGAGATTTCTAAAACACGAGACTATTCCTCAATGGCCTGCCTGGCTATCTGCCCCCACAACGCATTCAATGTTGGCTCAGAAGAAGTAGAAGATTTGGAAGGTGGTCGGGCAAATGCCTCGTGTTGTTCCTGTTTCCTCTGATTTTTCTACTGTGGCTGCTTGTTGTTGTATATGTCGGTAACATAAGCTTGAGGCTCATCATGAGTAATAGGGTGGTCCAAAGAAGGACATGCATCCGTAGAGTGGTCACTGGAAGGACATATAGCACACAACCGTGCAACAGATGCAGATGAAGGTGCTGGTCTCTGGTTGGGTGCTAGCTATGTCACCAAACTCTCAAGAGAATCAAGCTTGCTTACCAATTTCCTACCAACAGCTGATAAAGAATGGGCAGGCTCATGAAGTTGTGGCTGCTGTGGTTCCTGAACAGGTGGAGAAGGCATACAAGGAGTCTGGAATGATGGTTCCTGATATTGATGTTCTGAAGTACCATACCATCCCAAGCTAGGGTCATTCCATCCAGGATCGTTACTGTGACCATACTGAGCAAGGAAGAATTTATCCAAGAACGTATGCTTAAGATCTTCCCAAGAAGTGATGGATCCTGGAGGAAGACAATACAGCCAACCCCTTGCTGCTTCTTGTAATGAATGCGGAAATGCCCTTAAAAACATGACTTCATCCGGGACATCAGGAGGTTTCCTTGAAGAGCAAATGGTGTAGAACTCCTCCAAATGTCTATGTGGACATTCACCTCCAAAACCATAAAACCTAGGCAGCAAATGTATCAGTTGAAAACACAACGAATATCCTCGTCATCAAGTGGAACCGACTTCCTAGGAGCACTCTCATGAGATGGAGGAGGAACCGTAATGTTGTCAACATAGACATCAGCTGAGTATACATCACAAGCAATATCAGAGTCAAATGCAGAAGGATAGTCATAGACACAGGCAGAATAAGCATTACTCACATAACCAAAATAGGTAGACATGTAGAAGAAGGGGGAAAAAAAGAATGCAATGAAAATATGCAACTAAATCTACCTAAATGCAACAACACATGACGACACACAAAACAGAACATCACACTCACAACACAACAAAACAACACACACTAACACAACAAAAGACCTAAAACGAACCGTTGGTCCCCGGCAACGACGCCAAAATTTGATAGGTGTCGCGACCCATACAAATTTGATTGCAATTTAGAAATGCAGTATAGCTAGGAAGTGACTCCTAGGTCGTCTCTCAAGGACCAAATGTGGTTCAAGAATCGAGTCTAACACGAGGGGGGGTTTTGAAATCGTTTTGGGGAATCACAGATGAAAACAGAATTTAATTACGACAAATACAGAAATTTAACGACGAAAACGCAAACAGTACTGTAAAAAATACGGGATCAACACGGAATGAAAACAGTCAGTCCTTAACCTAATCACAATATTCCCATCACTGATTATCAAAATACAGTTGGCACTCGGACTTCTAACCCAACAGAGTTAACCGACTAAGCGACTGTTAAATCTGTCTTCATAACTGCGAAATAAGCGAACGCAGTGTTAATATCAACTCTGATTTACACCATACAGTTCCATCAACTAAGCGAAGATGTCACACCAACTGGGCAACTAAGCGTATACCCAATTGCAGGTGCAAATACAAAATTAATATTAACCAAGTCAGAGTTGCCACACAGTCACAGTTCAAAAACCTTAGGGAAACTTTGCAATATGGCTAATGACCGACTGAATTAAATTAAGCTACCATGGAAATTAAATTAAAACGACTAAACAAATTAGACAACATTTAAACATCAAACACTGCTACCAATTAATTAGCAAACACAGTTAAAAATAATTAAATGCAACACTAACTCAAACACATAAACTCAACCTATTAACTAAATTAATTTAAAACCAAGGGCACTAACAAGCCTAATTTAATCCTAACAATTAATTTGACTAAATGACAATTAAATATTAATTTTAAAAGTCCAATTGGCCAAAAAAGAACCTCATGGCCGTGCATCATCTTCTTCCAATTACCAATTCAAAATTTAACTTTCAAATATCCACCAAATGAGTTGACTTCTTGTCCCATGTGCACCATTCTTCAAGGAAATTAAACATGTGCTTCAACAATCCCAATGAAAACTTCCCTTCTCTCTTTCCATGAGCAAAATTTCGGAATCCACACTCCAACACCGAAATTGCCAAGCCTACCAACAACCATTGTGCAAAAAGTGCTCTAAAAACTACTAGGTAAATGGACAATATAATGAATGCTTCTCCAAATGTGCCATGTAAGCAAAACCAAATGAAAATAAACAACCAAAGACCTCCCATGTCAAAGACAATTAACGGCTGGAACAAGCAAAGGCCAAAGCTCAAAGTGGAAACCTTCCTTTAGTCAAAACAAGCATCTTTTTTGGTCCAAAAGTGGTAAAAATTAAATGCATCATTCTCTCTCCTTTCTACACACCAGTTTCGTTTTCTTCACCAACACACACCTTCATATTCTTTCTTCCTCTTCTCACTACCGAGAATGAGCACTAGAAACCAAGCTTCCACATGTAAAATCATACAAACACATCAAACACAAAATCTACCTCCTTCAACCAAAGTTCTAACTCTCTTCTCTTCACATTTCTTTGCAAAAACGAAAATGATAACCAAGCTACCAATTCAAGCTCTGCCTAGCCACAATAACAACTCCAAAATTTGGTTCCATCCTTGCTTCAAACATCAAAACCGAAAATCAAGAAGAAAGAGCCCAAACCACAACACCTACACATCAAGTTAAGCTCTATTCAACCCAAAACTCACATAGAACTCCATTTTTATCATCCAACCAAATGAAATGAAAGGAAAAACGAGAAGAACAGCAGGAAATGAAGAGGAAAACGAAAATATAAAGTCACTCAAACCCAACATCCACCATAGAAATGTAAAGACAAGCTCTAAAGCTCAAGCTTCATACATCAAGAAAAAGCAAATGGAAGTAGAAATGAATGGTTTTTCACCACCAATGAGCTAAGACAACTAAGATTAAAGCAAGATAAGAATAAAATCTGCAACTTTGTTCATTCATATAGCCAAAACCGAAAACCCCATGGCAAGCTCCATGAGAGAGTCTTCATACATGAAAACCTAGAAGAAATGAAGAAAAAACCGTGTGCTATAGAAGTCTGTATGTGTGGCTCGGTATTCACACACCATATGACCTAAAATTTCAAATTTGGTGGGGACCACACACTACAAGTCATCCCTAAAGAGATGCCACATGGCCCCCACAATTGGTTTTTTACAAAAATGCCCCTAAAAGGGTCCAAAACACCTAATTCTAATTAAGGGCTTCTAGAAAACGAAATTACAACTTAATTAAAATGGAAATGACTAAATGTTGAGTCTTGAATGATCACGCCACCTTCCCCAATGCTCCAAATGATGTTTCCCAAAATTTTTCTGCAACCAAAAATACGCTTAATTAGCTCAAAATATCCAAATTAGCGAAAGTACGAATTTTCAACCAAATTAAGTAGAATTCGGAAAACAGGGAAATAACAGACAATTAAACACAATTCCCTGGTTTATTTAAGTGCAATAAACTAAATATGGTTCAAGAAATTGTTACCAATGAGGAGCATTGGTAAATCTTGAAGAAATTAGTTTTGATGATGCTACAAGAAGTTTCACTTGAAGAAATGTTTAAAAGCACTTTTGTAGAATATAAGTGTAATAGGAAAGTCTTTAAATTTTGTAAAAACCTATATTTTTACTGAAATAATCGATTATGAGAAGCAATAATCGATTATCATGAGTCTTTCAGGGATAATCGATTATCACTTCCAAATAATCGATTATCACATTTTGAAAATCTTTTAACGGACTTGAATAATCGATTATCACTTACAATAATCGATTATCAGTGGCAGTTGGGACTTGACCTTTGATATTCAGGGTAGCTGGCTATATATTGGACTTCTGATATTTTCAGAAGTAACGTTTTTGAACAGAAGCTTAGCAGAATACTGTTTGACAGAGGAAGTTCTCAGAAGCTATAGTTCAAAGTTCCCTTGCTTGATCTCGTGAACAGGAGAGGCTCGCGTTTCGTGTGTCGATAGTCGGAGCAAGCTCTCTTCGAGTTAGCAAGGTGCTCTGCCTGGTCTCGTGAAAAGGAGAAGCTCGCGAATCGTTGGTCGATTGCCGGAGCAGTTCTCTTCGAGTTGGCAGAGTGTTCTTCTTCCGGTTCGTTCGTTGAAGGAAGGTTTATTTTATCAATTGTTATTCATTATATTTGTAATCTGTGAAACAATTTTTTAGTGGAACTGTTAATCACTTTTATAGTGATTAACGACTGGATGTAGATTCTGTTGAATCGAACCAATATAAAAATTACTCGTGTGATTTTCTATTCCCTACACTCTTTATCTTTTACGTATATCAACTGTTCAACAAATTTTCTGAAAGAAAATTGATTTTCTAAAAAGGACCAAATTGATTTTGAAAAAGTGACCGAACACGCTTTCCGCTTACTATAAGTTTTATTCCGCTGCGCTTTACTCTTCAAATCATACCATTTCTGGTACCAACAGAAATAACGACTCATCAATGGTCTTCTGGCTTTCTTCCCCCTCCTGTCACTTAGTCCTTCGAGAAGAGGTTGATTTTTCTTGTTTCTAGTGGGAATTGCTTCCTGCATTCACAAGAAACAAAAACCCTAAAAAGCACTTTTATATGAAAATAAAAAAGAAACGAATACAAACAAAAATTAAAAATCAAGTCAAATTTAATGAAATTCACACTACTAGTAAAGTTAAACCAAACGAGTCCCCGGCAACGGCGCCAAAAACTTGTTAGCACCCTAGCAAGTGTATCAGATCGTATAAAGTAATAATAGAACAGTAAGTCCAGATATCGTTTCCCAAGGGACTCTGTGGCCTAAACATTCATGTGAATTAATCTCATATGACTTGAAAGAATAATAATTTGAGATTGTAATGCAAAAACGAAATTAAACATGCAAATGCAAAAACTGAATCAATTGACAAATAAAGATATGAATGAATGGAGTTGTTGGGGTTTACGGTTTCATCCTGATCCAGCTTCCTATATCTACTTTTCCTATTATATTCCACTTTATTATCAATGTTCATGCAACTTTCTAATTTACTCTAAACCCGATCCCTCGGTGAAATGAGCCTATTACCATAATTACTAGTTTACCATCTCTAATCTCCCTAGCAATTACTAATGCATTAATAACAGAAGCTTAAAGCAATTGACCGTCCTATTCCTATCTCTAGGAAATATTTCATAATCAAGAGAATTCTTCTCAGTTCTAGATTTCCCCGTACGTCCCCGTATCGACAAAATCAAAGATCATGATACTGAATGAGTTAAACAATGCAAGCTTTAAAGTACAGAGAAGAAAACCCAAACTATTGATGATACAAGCATATGAATAAAATAGGAATTTCAATATAAGAGAGTTTCACAAAGGATTACATCGTTCCCCAATAACAATGGGTTTCGTTCACCATTGACATGGTGAAACTATATGGATTTAATGGAAAGAATGAAAGAATAAACCCTAAAATTGGTGAATTGGAGCCTTAACATCCAAAATTCGCGTCCAAGGAGTGTAGAAGGTGTTCTGTCATCTTTCTCTACCAAAAGATTACCCTAGAATAGTTCTGAGGATCTATTTATAAGTTATGAAAAATTACAGAATTTTGGCCCAAGCCCAACTACAATGCTCAGCGTTGGATTCACCGCTCAGCGGTAGGTGCGGCGCTCTACTGGATCGCTCAACATTGACGCCCAAGCCTTTGGAGCTCAGCGGTGGCAACGGTTCTTCATTCTCCCCTCAGCGCTGACGCTTAAGCGTTTGGCCATATTAAATTTCACTAAGCTGGTGCTCAGCGCTGAAATTGGCGCTGAGCGGTGAGAGAAATTCCTCGTTTGCAGCTTTCTTCATCCTTTCTTGAGTCCAACTCCTTCCTACTTCAATTTCCATCCTTCAATTCTCATTAAATCCTGTCAAAACAATGTAAAACCAAGCATAATATCTCTAAAACCACCTTTACTCTCTTGAAACCTAACTTAAGTGTTTTGGATGATTTTAAGCTCATTCTAAGTCATAAAGGGTGTGTTTTGATATCAATTTCAAGTATAAAAATAATGGGTTTTAGACCGTTATCAGCGGCCAAGGCCATCGCCCGGGTGGTGGACGTCGATTTCCTTCACCCAAGCTTCGGCTCTAGGCGCTCAGGCTTCGCGTTTTCCCCCCTTCTGGTGCCTTTTTAACCCCTTCTGAGCTCCATCTTCTTGAATTTTCATCTCTGCTTCCAGTATTATCTCAATCTTTATAAAAAAAAAGGGAATTAGTCATAAAATCATTGAAATCAACCTCAACTCTCTTATTCAAACAATTTATTGAAAAAGTATGAGTCCAAGCTAGTTTATAAGTGAAAAAGGGTGTTTTTAGTATCAAAATTACATCACAAATAATGGTATTTTAAACCGTTATCAGAAGTGTATTGATGCAAGGTTTCGAAGTAAAACTATCTTGACTCTACTAAGCATTTGACAATTTATGTGTGATTTGCCCTGTAATAGAAATTGGTATAGGATATGACCATGGGATGGCGAAGATCCTAAAATGATGAGGATGACTGTAATTGGTGCATGATCTTAAATCCTAATCAACACATTGAGTCCTTTGAAGGTCATGTCTAATGTATGATGAGTATGAAAAGCTATGAAATTGTCATGTGAGTCTACATAGATTTTTGAGCTATTACTTGTGATACATTATCGTTGACGTTATCAAATTATCAGTACTTGACAAAGAAAACTTTAGTATTGCCAAATTAGTAATTACCAAGTTAGATAAGGTTAACTCTCGAGTGTATCCCAACGAATACGAAAATGATTTTTAATAATTCATTCTTATAAAATCCTACATGAAAGGTTAATAAAATACAATACAAATAATAAAAGATAAAAGTAAAATTCTAACCTAATGGAATTAATATTTAAGGTTGACATAAAAGAATATAAATGTGAATTTGATAATAATAAGTGAAATAAAAAATTAATAAACGACTTTAAAACGATTTTAGTAAAACACACAAATTTCATTGCCTTTCCAAAGTACATTCATGACTGGTTGTCTACATGTTATTGTTCAATAGAGTAACCTTACAATCTCACAATGCTTCTGTTTTTTTTTATGATGATAACACATTATTATTTACACATGTACTGATATGTGTTACATGTTCAAAACTTTCTTGTGTATGAGTTCTTGAAGAACATGTTTGTGTTGTTCTGACTATGTGTGCATATTCACTACTTTCTACATGAGATATGATCTGTGATTTCATAACATATGTTTTGAAAAAGAAAACCACATGCACTTCGTTGAACTTATATTGTGCGGCAAAACTGCAAGTTTTAAGTCGACTTCATTATGAAGCAAGTCCATTAAAACTCGTGACTTTGCATAGATTTTCAAAAATAGTGTTGTGAGTATTTTTACTAAAAAAGATTTTCAAAACTCCTTTGAAGTAACCTAATCGACTGTATGCACAAGGTACTTGACTTAGTTAGTTATGTTTTAAATTTTTGTTGATGCTTGTGATCTATAACGACTATATATTTATTCTTTGACTAAGCATTAATTATTAGTCAACTGAATTAAATGTGCAATCAATTTAGATGGTCTGATTGCTACTAATTGCTTTAACTATCTTAACTATCTAACTGAAGTCGATTGTATTAGTAGCGTAGTCAACTGTGGGAGCATCTGTTTTACAAAAAGCTATATATAGACGCAATTCTGTATTCTATAGAGACTTTTGGTAATTCTAACATTTTCATTCTATTGTTTCATATCTTGATCTCTGTGAAAAGCTCCAAGAACTCATCAACAAGACCATGGAGATCTCTCTTTGATAGTTGGTTGAAGAGCAAGGTTGTCGTGTTGAAAGAAAGACTTGATCATACTACACATTGAGGTGTTCTGGAAACATGATCATAGGAAGAGGACGTGCTGCGTTCTGGGAACTTTGACGATTGTTCAAAGTTTACGAAGACTGTAGGATATGGGATATCTTGTTGCTGTTCTTTGGGTGTTGTATGCCTATATTTTGGTTAGAGGGTTAGAGAGGTGTTTTATATTTTGATGTGGAGGTCGCTATAGAAACCTTGATGGAAGACGCTCCAAGGAAGATGACCGAAAGGCACGACGCGGACTCCTCAAAGCTTCCTCGACGAAGAAAGACGTAACGGAATGATAACAATGATGACGAGAATGAGATCGAAGCCTAGAAAACCCTAGACTTAGGTTTAATCGGTGGAATTACTTGTATGCTCAAAGGAAACCTTAGGAATGGGAGAGCCTCGATTCAGACCGATTAAAAGGTGGAATTGGTGAAAAGGAATCGATTAATCAGCCAGATTTGGAGATTAAACAGAGGATAAGGTTTGGATTGGTGGAAAGAGGTGTTTAAACAGTGAAAATGGTGCTAGGCAAGGAATGAATCGGTAGAAATGGTGAAAGGAGGCTTTTAATCGGAAAAGATGGAAGAATTAGGTAAGGAAATGATGAATCGGTGAAGAAATGAAGCTTATCGTGTTGGAAACGATGTGGATCTGTGATGAGGATAAGCTTGCGATGAAAAACCTAGCAGATGAGGTAATGTGAGAAATGAAATGGAAAAATGACGCCTCTATGCGAGAGTTGAAGAGGACGTGGTGGTGATGTTGATCAAGCATTGACGCGTGTGCGTGATGTGGCTATGGAAGAATGGATCTGTCTGGAGGAGAGAGAAATATGAAAGCACAATGGAGAATGGAAAATGAAATGGAAGAAGTGTGCCCGGAAGGTGGCTAGAGGGGGTTCATTGAGACTCTCTAGCATGAACTTTCAGAGAGAATTTTTCTGGAGCTTTTCTCAACAGATCACAATTCATTTACTCAAAAGTTATGTTTACAATGGTGGAGACAGGTATTTATAATAACCCGTGCTCCAGGAGAAGTGGACTACATCTACACTAAAAGTAAAAGAAATACATGAGGCAGTATGCCATCATCCCCTCCCTCTTAAGAAAAGATTTGTCCTCAAATATTGGGAGTTGGCTTATAAAGACGCTCCTCATAGTGTTTGGAGCATGGCCATCTTATAGTGGCCTTATTCCCTTATTCCTTGAGATCTATTTTTCTTCCTCCTGGATCAAACACAAATCTACAATACACATGAAATATATATCCAATTAATATCGACCCAAGAAAAAATATTTCTATCAAAACAAGAGAATAAAGACTTCTTATATTGTGTTTTATATTCTTATAAAAATGTAGAAGTCCATATTCACGAGATTTTTTACTTTTATCTTGAGTCATTTGTTTCCTCAAAGGTAACATTAACTCAAGAGTCAAAATGCCATTTTTTGAAAATAATTGCTCATAAAATGGAATGGCATTTGATTCAAAAGAGAAGTTAATAGTTGAAAACTCAATAATGATTGGTAGAAAAGAAGTAAAGATTTGGAAACCTTCCCTTTTAGGTTCCATGATTTTTGAAGTTGAATGTGCTACCAGTAACAATTCCTTTTTCTTCTTTTCCTCTTCACGTCTCCTTTCCTTTTCTCTTCTTTCTCGTTTCTCATCTTCTTGCTTTTTTTTTTCTCTTTTTCTTCTCTCTCTTTCCTCTCTTCTTCCTCCTTTCTTTCTTGCTCTCTCCTTTTAATATCTCTTTCCCTTTTTTATCCCTTAACTCTTGAAGTTTTGCCCCAAATTCTATTTCCCTACGAAAGAAACCATGATCATATAAGCTCTAGAAATATTTTTCGATTGTCAATACTCTCTCTCATTAATTCCAAGTTTCTTTTAATTGATAGAGACACAAACCTTCTTCTCATGCAAGATTTTAATTCATTCCAATTTCTAATGGTGGACTTTTTTCCTATTCTAACAAGATATTGCCTTTCATCCCACCACTCTTTTGTATGCTTTTCAAACCTAGAAGTATAAAGACTAAAGATATAGGATTCCCTGTCTCTAGAATAGAAATTAGATTCAAATTTACTTCTTTTAACAATGAATGGATGCATGTCATTAATGTCCCTTTCCCAAACTAGGTATGTTAATGCACCAATATCTTCACCAAAGAATGGAATATTTACCCTACGTGACAGACAAAATCTGTTACGTGACAAACAAAATCACAGACTCTAATGTGACAAAGGTCACACCTAAACGTGAAACACAATCAAACACAATTGAAATCTACTCCTATGGTGAGGCTTGTAGCTTTGGCTAATGATAACAGTCTAAAAACCGCTATTTTCATGCTTAAAATGATATCAAAATACACCCTTTATGGCTTAGAATGAGCTCAGTGTCAAAATGCACCACTGAACGCCATAATTCGAGGGAAAGCCACTGTCTGGTGCCTAGGCGGTGACGCTGAGCGTCCAGGGCGATTAGAGGCAAACCGCTCAGCGGTGAAACTGACCGTTGAGCGGTGGCATGACTAGAGGGAAACCGCTGAGCGGTAAAATTGGACGCTGAGCAGTTGTCTGCTAGGCTTGGGCTTAAATTCTGTTACTTTTATGCCCTATATATAGCCCTAGTGCGATTCAAATATTATTCTTTTGGCAGAAGAAGACGTCCAAAGTTGTTCTACACTCGTTGGAGAAGATTTCTTGTATGCTTAGGCTCCATTTTTTTCAATCTAGGGTTTGCTTTTCCATTCTTTCATTGTATTTCATCTAGTTTCACCATGTTAATGGTGAACTAAACCCTTTGTTGTTGGGGAGCAGTGTAATCTTTTGAAACTCTCTTATACTGAAATTCCTATTTTATTCATATGCTTGCATATGCTGTTATTATCAATTGTTGGGTTCTTTATCTATGCTTAAAGCTATTATCATTTAACTCAATTGATAAATAAATGTTTCCCTTTGTCGATACGGGGACGTATGGGGAAGTCATGAACTGATAGGGAATTCCTTGATTAAGCAATACCACCTAGGGATAGGGGGGTAGGACAATCAATTGTATTTTTCTTCTGTGGTACTTGCACTGCTATTTACTAGGGGAGACTAGGGATAGTAAGCCAGTAACTAGTAGTAGGCTCTTCTCGTTGAGGGATCGGGTTTAGGGTAGACTAAGAAAGTTTGCATGACAAGGAAGATGACCGAAAGGCACGATGCAGACTCATCAAAGTTTCCTCGACGAAGAAAGACGCAGCGGAATGATAACAATGATGACGAGAACGAGATCGAAGCCTAGAAAACCCTAGACTTAGGTTTAATCGGTGGAATTACTTGTACGCTCAAAGGAAACCTTAGGAATGGGAGAGCCTCGATTCTGGCCGATTAATCGGTTCCTTTTCACCAATTCCACCTTTTAATCGGTCTGAATCGAGGCTCTCCCATTCCTAAGGTTTCCTTTGAGCGTACAAGTAATTCCACCGATTAAACCTAAGTCTAGGGTTTTCTAGGCTTCGATCTCGTTCTCGTCATCATTGTTATCATTCCGTTGCGTCTTTCTTCGTCGAGGAAGCTTTGAGGAGTCCGCGTCGTGCCTTTCGGTCATCTTCCTTGGAGCGTCTTCCATCAAACCTTGTTGTCAAAACCTTGACCATTATAGTGCATTTGCTTTCGGGTACAGGAAGGACACTAGATGTAGGCAGTTTAGCTGAACAAGTATAAAAACTGCGTTTGAATCTTTTATCCCTTAAATCTTTTATTTTCAAGTCGACTTTATTTTCAGTATAGTCAACTATTTTCCGTTGCATTTAATTTATGTTTTTCCTTGTGTTTCAAGAAACTTTTGAAAGTTCATTACCTTGCGAAAAATATTTTAAAAAGACTTTGATTTTTGAACCTCACCAATTCACCCCCCCCTCTTGGTGCTGAAACTAAACCATTCTTTTTCCAACAATTGGTACCAGAGCTGGTTTTCATAAGATATTTGAAAAACTAGTCGACTACATATTTCTTTGAATCGACTATATTCTTGGAAATGGCTTCTAGTTTTCAAACATTTGGTGAAGGTGCATCTACAAACAGACCACCACTGTTTGCGGGTGAAAACTATTCTTTTTGGAAAATTCAAATTCAAATTTTTCTTGAATCCGTAGATAGAGGTATTTGGGATGCAACAGTAAATGGTCCTTTTGAGCCAACTCATGTTATCAATGGAAAAACTGTTTTGAAAAATTTTTCTGAGTGGTCTCAAGATGAAAATCGTAAAGCACAGTATGATGTTAAAGCACGAGATATTATTGCCTCTGCACTAACAATTGATGATTTTTTCAGGATCTCTCAATGCAAAACGACTAAAGAAAAATGGGACGTCTTGGAAGTCACACATGAAGGCACGAATGAGGTCAACCATATATGAAGTTCAGAGTATGAACTTTTCAGAATGAGGAGTGGTGAAACAATATATGAAGTTCAGAAAATGTTCACTCACATTGTCAACCATTTAAGTGTTTGATAAAGAAGAGATCAACATCAAGATTCTCAAAAGCATGAATAGAAGCTAGCAACCAAAAGTCACTACAATCTTTGAATCCAAGGATCTTACTAGCATGAACATGACTAACTTGTTTGGGAAGTTAAGAGAACATGAACTTGAACTTGGAAGATTGAAAGATGAGGAAGAGATTGAAGAAAAGAAGTCCATAGCATTGAAAGCTACCAGCAAGAAAGCCTCAAAGATTGCACAATCAGAGGATGATTCGGATGCTGAATTGGACAACAATGAACTAATGTCTATGGTGGTAAGGAAATTCAATCGATTTATGAAGAATACTAGTCAACTTACTAACCATGCAGGAAACAACAAAGCCAAGAAAGCTTCAAGATCAAATGCAATTCAATGTTATGAATGCGGCAAAGAAGGACACATCAAGCCTGATTGTCCAAATCTGAAGTTGAAGTAGAAAACTAACAAGAGGTTTCCTCATGACAAGAACAAAAAGCAAAAGATTGCTTATATTGCCTGGGACAACAGTGATTCAGAATCCTCAAGTGATGGAGACTGTGATCGAGAGGAGGAATCAAACATATGCTTCATGGCTGGAACATCACTGACAAATTATTAGAGTGATACAGAGTTCGAGAAAGAACCTATTGAGGTGAATTATGACCTGTTGCTGGATTCATTTTAGGAAATACATGCTGAAGCAATGCGACTACAATATAAGTTCAATCGAATTAACTCTGAAAGAAAGGATTATGAGTATACAATTAATAATCTGGTCAATGATAATGAGAAACTGCAAAAAGAGTTAGATGTTGCTTTATTATCTGCTAAAACTATAGTAACTGAGACTGTAACAATTGAAAGGATTTGTTAAAAATGTCCTACTCATGTTGAACAAATAGATTACTTGACTAACACGCTAGCTAAGTTCGCTCAGGATAGAGTTAATTTGAATGTTGTCCTAAAGTCTTCAGGTAGAGCTATATATAGGCAAGGAATTGGATATAAAGCTCAGTCAAATAAGACCAATACAAAGAAGTTTACTGATTTAAGTAAACTTGTTAGACATGCTTGCTTTTACTGTAATAACATTGCAGTTAGAAATTGTTTTTACAGAAAGGTTGATGTTCCTAAAGGCTTATACAGATGGATTCCTAAGGAACATCTAGGTGAAACTAAGAATCAAGGACCCAAATTCAAATGGGTACCTGCATCAAAAAATTTGAATTGTTTTGCAGGATAGCAGCAGATGTTGTGACATGCTATGAGAACTCAAGGATGTATTGATATGACTATATACAATTTCTTGAAGATCTACAACTGGTAACAATCATCTTATGTTTGGATAATATGTGATATATATGATTGATTGATGATGTTTGATTATGTGTATAATTGTGTGATTGTTTGTTTGTGTGTATTGATGTGAAAATCACTTTTATGACTTTTAATCGACTAAGTTATGAGCACAACGAATGTATGATTTTGTATGTATGGTTTTGTTTTTGAAAACTCTCTGTCATACATTAGTCAACTTAGGATTTAGTAAAATCAACTTTGTGACTCTGTTTTGGGCCTTCTTAATTTGAAAATTTAATTTGGGCCTAGTATTGATGAATCCTGGTTCGCGCTCTTAAATGTGTTTGCGTGTTTCTATTTCATTTCATGCATGCTGTAAGAAAAACCCTTATTTTTGTTCAAGAAGTCTCTACACTCTCTACAAAATCTCAAAAAATGGTCGCTTCTTCATCAAGACCCGAAAAGCGCCCTGCTTTTGCAAGAAGGGAGGCAAATCCTTTTGGATGGTTCAGCGATGTTGATCAGAGAACAAACTTTATATGTAAATAGGGTTTTAAAGAAGTGATTAGGCATAAGTGTATGAGTACTCTATTCTTCCGCAATGAAGGCTTCACATTTCAAGAATGTTTGAGAGAGCTGGTTTGACAAAGTTTGTAGAACTCCAAGGAGATTGTTATCGAAACCTAGGGAAGGTTTTCTATTCCAATCTGAGAAAAGAAGGAAACAATCTTATATCAAGAGTAAAAGGTGTAGACATCTGCATTGGTTATTTCATTTGGAAATATGTCGCAGGACTTTAACAAGAAGGATTAATGGCACATCAAGGTATTCCTGGTTTCTACAAAACTGAGATATACAACAACTTCTTGAAGGATCCGGACTTGGTTGGAGGATATGATTCCTCTGGGATTGAAAACTTGAGAAAGGAAGAAAGTTTGTGTGCATATATGATTACTTGGATATTACTTCCCAGGGATGAAGATCAATCACTGTTGAATGGTGAGGACATATACCTATTGTATGCTTTACAGACTGCTACTTCAACAAACTGGGCCTCTGTTATTGGTGATTATATGTTAAATTCTGCAAAACAAAGGAGCATTGTGATGAGTGTCGCACCCCATACAAATTTAATGTGCATAAAGAATGCAATATAGACTAGGAAGTGACTCCTAGGTCCTCTCTCAAGGACCAAACTGTGGTTCGAGAATCAGGTCAAACATGAAGTGAGGGGGGGTTTGTTGAAAGGTTTTGTGAATCCAAATAAATTAAATTAAAATACGGATGCAAACAAAAATTTAACAAAAATGAAAACAGAAATGTAAAAACGGAATCAAATACAGAATAAAAACGGTTGGTCATTAACTCAATTACTATGCTTCCTATCCTAGATTAACGACAAGTACACACTACTCTAATCCAAATCCAACATGAATCAACCAACTAAGCGAAGGCTAATTCGGTCTTCAGAATTGCAAACTAAGTGAATTCAATGCTCAAATCCAATCAGTCATGCACCATACAGTCTAATCAATTAAGCGAAGATTAAACACCGAGTAGGTAACTAAGCGTATACCTAATCGCAAGCACAAAACAGATTAAATATTGAGCGAAATCAAAGCAGCAGCATGACAATTAAAGTGCACGAATCTCATGAATAAACTACTATAGCCTCTAATCCAGCATAGCTAACCAACTAAGCGAAGGCTAATCATGCTATCATAATCACGAACTAAGCGAATGCAATACACCTATTCCATCCTATGTGTTCTATAAAGATCGATCAACTAAGCGAAAATGCAATCACCAATTGGGCAACTAACCGTATACCTATTGCAAGAACGCAGTCAGATTTCATAAAGTGTCAGGCAGAGCAGAATAAACACAAGAACAGTCCAAGAAATCTCAACGAAACAAAGTAATTTTATTAATGACCAACCCGACTAACCTAAGCTAACATCGCTAGTAAACAGAAACAATAAACTGAACGGTCCTAAAGCAAGATGTGTGAACTAATTAAAATGCAGTGAATAATAAAGAAACACTTGGTGTGATAATTAAATGCAACATTTAAACTAAACATAGAAATGCACATTGCGGCTAGAATAAAAGAAGCTACGCTTTCAGCTTGTGCGGACCAAATTAAATGCACTTAAATGTAATGAATCTATCACTCCATCACCAAAACATCATTAAGCAAAAAGACTTGAACAAGTAACGGAAGTGGAAAACCCAATTCATTGCAGCTGGAAAAAGAAAATGTATCCTAGAGCTAGTAAATAAAGTTCTATCACGAAAGAAAAATACACTTGCAATAAATGTAAATGATGACTAATTAAATTTAACTTCCAAACCAGCAGCTCCTTCAACACTTTTTGTATTTCACAACGGGAATGTAAAAATCATTTGCAGTCAAATATAAATATAATATATAAAAGAAAACAACATTGTCAATAGAAAGATAAAATAACCAGGCCATGACACCACAACTTAAATAACGTCACCCTCCATTCTGCGTCACTGTCTCTACACTTCTCTCCTTCCAATTTCAATCTCCAAACACTCCTATCTTCACATGCGGTGCCTTCTCTCGGTGGCGGCTCCAACTTTTTTTTTAAAACGAAGGATCCTCAATCTCCTCAGTGTTGTTGCAGCTTGATGCCCTTCTCGATGCTAGACCAGGCCGTGAAGGCTGTGTCTCAAAGCTGTTTTGTGCACCACTTTCTCACTTTGGGCCGTGTGAAGATGTGGAGTACAGCCCGTGTTGGAGCATGTCCCAGCACAAAATACAATTTGGCTTCCTCTCCAACAATGCTGGATGTGGCAGCTGGGTGAGACCGTGAGGTGAGCTCAAAAAGCAAAGTAATCTACACCCTCACGTGCTGCACAAGCTGACTGGTGGACCATGAAGATGTGGATGGAAGCTGGGCGTTAGCTGCAGCAAGAAAAAGAATTCGGCCCTTTTGCTGCCCAGGCCGTCCCTTTTGCTGCCCAGGCCGTCAGTGTTGTTGTCCAAACCGTGAAGGAGGTGGCAGCTGGGTGCTTGCTGGAAGCTTGTGGAATTTACAATTGGGACGTGGCAGATTTTTTTCCATTCAGCTGAAGCACCGCTTCTCTTTCTCCAAGCACCTCTCCAAACTTCATTGCCACGGCTAAAGCCCATCAGCGTATATTGGAAGCCCAAGTGATTCAGCTTGCTGCAGCGTGCACACCCTTATTCACGTGTTGAGACTCTCTGTGTGCACCTGTCATTGCTTTTCAGCCCATAACCTCTTTAATGGACGTGCAGGCCCTTTCATTCTAAAAGGCCCTTTCATTCTAAAAGCCAAAATGACAAAATTTTTACATCATGAAGCACCACCGTGAGCTATATCAATGTTCAAAGAAAGTTGAAATATATGTGTGGCGGCTAGCACTTCATTTAACCTCCAAATATTCCAACTTGTATTTCCAAAATTTTTCTTGTAATTGATAATGCAAGTAATTAACTCAGATAATTCAAATTAATTAAAATTAGAATTTCCGGTCAAATTAAGCACAATTAGCAGAAACGGAAAAATATAGACATTTAAGCACAATTCCCTGATTAATTATAGCACAATAAACTAAGTGAAGTTAAGAAAATATTGACTCATCACATTGTCTACCATACATGTTGGAAAACAGGTAGGCTTCTTTTTACACCAAGAGGTGGGTGAATTGGTGTTATATAAAAAATAAATTCTTTTCGCAATCTTGAAAACAAAGTTTAAATCTTTTTGAACTTTCTTGAAATGCAAGCAATCAAAATATGTATGCAGCGGAAAAACGTAATTGACTGTGTGAAATATAGAGTCGAATGGAACGTAAAAGATAAGGGATAGAGAAAAGCAAACACAGGTTTTTATACTGGTTCGGCCAACAATGCCTACATCCAGTGTCCTTCCACCCAGGAAGCAAATGCACTATAATGGTTGCGGTTTTTACAACAAGGAATTTATACCAGACCTCGACGTCAAAAATATAAATCTCCTCTCTAACCCAAAACCAAAATATAGCTGCAATAAACCAGCAAGACTTGTAGCAAGAATCCCCTCTTCTACAATCTGCCAAACACCACTTTGAACAATCCTCAAAGTGCACTATCCCCTGCAATCAACAGGTCCAAATCCAGCAATCTTCACGGATGCCAAGCCGCACAAACAATTCAGCACTCTTCAAGGATGCCAAGCCTTAAACACGATCACATAGAAGCACCTTCCTTGTGCAGATAATGATTACGCAGAAAATCTCCCCTTTGAATCTCGTTTAAGAAAGATCACCACCGTCTTCTTGGAGAATTCTTGGAGCTAAGAGAAATCCGAAACAAAATTGAAATTATTAGTTTATCAAAAGTCTTCTGAACAAACCTATGTTCATCCTATTTATAGATTTCTGTTATTCAGTCAGATTCTCAGTCGAATACTCTACTAATCTAGTCGACTGTATTATGACAGTTATAACAGATTAGTCAAACTAGTAGCATACAGTCAACCAAAAAGAAAACACATTTAATACAGTTGACTAAGTCATCAATGCTTAACTAACTTTCAAAATATAGCCGTTAGAGTGCAAGAGCATAACAAAATTCCAAATCAGATAACAGATAGAGTTGAATGTGTGAAACACATAGTCGACTTCAACCATGTAAAACATTTTGAAATTCTTTTCTTCTCAAAAATACACAGAGCACTGATTCTCAAAATCTGCACAAAGATTTTAGCATAGTTGAATCCATTAATAATGTAGTCGACTGCACTAGAACTTTGTCACACATTTATAAGTTCATAAAAGTGCTTGTGTTTTTCAGCTTTAAAACATGTGCAGAAAAACATATGTAAAGATGCATTGCACATACCACATAAAGCATGTGATCACGTTCCACATATATATCAATCAATCAACATAGGAACATGTAACACAGTACATAATCATGTTCACAGATATAACAATCAATTTGCATAAGAACATGGAATGACAGCAAACAACATATGCATGTTATTAAGCAATGTGTTGTCATCATCAAAACCTAGATTGATATAGAAATTGTGTTGTCAACAATCTCAACAATACAGTGTCTTCATCAATAAAATATTAAGAATGCAAAATGTGGATCTCACAAATGAAAGAACCATTAGTTGCAACAAGAAGAATGTGCTAGAGAAATTATTCTTAGATTCTTTGGGATTTAGAAAAGTCAAAGAAGGCTGGATATTCAAGAATGACTACATTCCTGGTATTGAAGAAATGAATCTCGTCAACATTGATTCATCCAGATATAAATTTCGACCCCAAACAATTTTTGAAAAATTTGTAAATGAAAGGTTCAAAAGACTTGATGAAAAGATGATAATGCTGCAAAACTCATTCACAGAGCTGCATAAAAAAATGGACTATGCATTAAGGATAAATGCTTCTATGGATGATTCTGACAGTGGGAAGAACAGTGCTGACAAAAGGATTGTAAAGTCTACCGAAACAGAATAGGGGTCTTGTGTCTACAGTAGTGTGTCATGAGTCTTTGTTTTTAGTTTGTGTTTGTTTATCTTGTTGGTTGTTTGTCTTTAGTTATGTTTTGTAATGGCCTAGAATGTCATTCCTTAGCTTTTGTTACAGATGATTGTACTATATTTTGATATATCAATGAAATCAGATTTTAGTTTTAATTCGATCAATGCTAATTTGATAATTGAATTTGTGAATAATAAAATTAAAATCGACTCTGTGATTGATGAAGTTGATTATGCATATGTTTACTATTACATTAATTCTTTTGCATATTCAATTCATATATGTATTACTTTCTTGTATTTAAATGATTCTAAATGCTTGATCTACAAAATATCTTGAAAGGTTTTACAGGAAACATTGCTTCTGGATGAACCATTGAAGTTTCAACTTACATGGAGAGCAATGCAAATCAACTCAGAATATGGATCAATCGACTATTAGTTAACAGGGGTTATAAATTCCATGATTTGGAATTTGGTTATTCTATTGTTTGATCATATTCTATACTATTTTCTTTCAATATATCTCTACTTTATAATTGATTGATATATCTGTGAGATTATATTGTGAGATTGTTGATTGATTGTATCTATGCATCATTGATATGTTTGCATAATTTCTATGCTTGATACAATTTTGATACATACTTTTATATGCTTTTAAATCTGTGATATCTACATTGTGCATTTGGGTTTTGATTATAAAACATGCATAATGACATGGGGAGCATTGTATGATAGTCTAGATATTTCACATGCCTACACTTTAGGGGGAGATTATTTCTTTATCATGTGATTATCTGTGACAGGGGGAGCATCATTGATTGATTAATATGCTTCTATTCTGATGCATCTCTGGCAAATCATTTATCAGCATATCTTTATCATAGAGCATACCTTTTTTTCTAATGCACAAAGGGGCAAAAAGTTTGATTGTTTTGATTGCTTATTTGCTTTGATATTGATTGCTTGATGTTGTTTGATACAAAGTATATATGTTGTCTTTGTGACTCTGATATATTCGTTTTGAATCTGAGAAAGACTTCATTTGTTTGCTCTGATATATTGATAAAATCATTTAATCACTTGCTCTGATACAGTTTGATTATATGAGCTCTAATATAGTTTGATTATATAAGCTCTGATATAGTTTGATTATATGAATGATTTTATAAGTTGTTGTGTACAAACAGGTTGTTTATTAATCATGGTTGTGCATCATCAAAAAGGGGGAGATTGTTGAGATTGTTGATAAGGAAAGCACTGGTTTAGCTAAACCTTACAATCTCACAGTGCTTCTAGTTTTTGATGATGACAACACATTATTAATAACACATGTACTAATATGTGTTACATGTTCAAAACTTTCTTGTGTATGAGTTCTTAAAGAACATGTTTGTGTTGTTTTGACTATGTGTGCATATTCACTGCTTTCTACATGAGATATCATCTATGATTGCATAACATATGTTTTAGAAAAGAAAACCACATGCACTTGCTTGAACTTATATTGTGTGGCAAAACTTCAAGTTTTAAGTTGACTTCATTATGAAGCAAGCCGACTAAAGCAAGTGACTTTGCACAAATTTTCAAAAACAGTGCTGTGAGTATTTTTGCAAAGAAAGATTTTCAAAACTACATTGAAGTGATATAGTTGACTATATGCGCAAGCTACTCGACTTAGTTAGTTATGTTTTGAATTTCTGTTGATGCTTGTGATCTATGACGACTATATTTTGATTCGTTGACCAAGCATTAATTACTAGTCAACTGAATTAAATGTGCTATCAATTTAGTTGGTCTGATTGCTACTAATTGCTTTAACTGTCTTAACTGTCTGACTGAAGTCGACTGTATTAGTAGCATAGTCTACTATGAGAGCGTCTGTTTTACAGAAAGCTATATATAGACGCAATTATGTATTCTACAGAGACTTTTGGTAATTGTAGCATTTTCATTCTATTGTTTCAGATCTTGATCTCTATGAAAAGCTCCAAGAACTCATCAAGAAGATCGTCGAGATCTCTCTTTGATAGTTGCTTGAAGAGCAAATATGTCGTGATGAAAAAAAGACTTGATCATACTACACATTGAGGTTTTCTGGAAACGTGATCATCTACTTCTCTTAATATTGTGAAGATTGTGGCTGCCCTTTTGTGATTACAGGAAGAGGACGTGCTGTGTTTTGGGAACTTTGAGGATTGTTCAAAGTTGACAAAGACTACAGGAGAGGGGATATCTTGCTGCTTTTCTTTGGGTGTTGTATTCTTATATTTTGGTTAGATGGTTAAATAGGTGTTTTATATTTTGACGTGGAGGTCTCTATAGAAACCTTGTTGTAAAAACCTTGACCATTATAGTGCATTTTCTTTCGGGTATAGGAAGGACACTGGATGTAGGCAATTTGGCCGAACTAGTATAAAAACTGCGTTTGAATCTTCTATCCCTTAACTCTTTTATTTTTAAGTCGACTTTATTTTCAGTATAGTCAATTATTTTCCACTGCACTTGATTTATGATTTCCTTGTGTTTCAAGAAACTTTTGAAATTTCATTACTTTGCGAAAAAGATTTTAAAAAGACTCTGATTTTTGAACCTCACCAATTCACCCCCTCTTGGTGTTGAAACTAAGCCATTCTTTTCCAACATTTTAGATTTCAAAATAATTAAAGTAATTTTTAATTAATTTATTGGCGTTCTTACTATTAACCAAAAGTGGATTCTCATGGAAGAACATTTTAGATTATTCATAAAAGTCAATTAAAGTACATTCTTAATTAAATTCTATTATGATTAATCATGTCTATTATTTTACTTCCTTATCAACTAAAAAGTTAATTAATTAAAGTACATTCTTGATTAGTTCTTGTTAAAGTTTTTTCCATTAATCAAAGTACATTTTCAATTTGTAGCAAAAACTCATTCAATTACATGAAAGTTCTTAACTTTAATCAAATCATATTCTTAATTAAAATTAAAAATCACTAGACTCATTTGATCAACATGCACGTAGATTAAAACACATTGCTAATTAGCTATGATGTAAAAACCATTACTTTTTTACGTGATTCAGAGATAAAAGATATAGATAAATGAAAACGAAAACAATAATAAAAAGAATAAAGACATTATTTTAATTTAACCTCAGAATCCATAATTAAATTAGAATGAAATTAACCCTAGAACCTTAATCCTCAATGGATGGGATACAATACATAATGAATGAAAGAAAAAGTAAGAAAAATGTGGAAAGAATGTGAGAGATGTGGTAGATGAAAATTGCACAAAACCAAAATTCCTAAAATCACTTTATAGTCTTTTATTAATTTGTTATTCCATTTATTATTATCACATTAACATTTATATTATTTCATATCAATCTTAAATATTAATTCCATTAGGTTAATTTTTTTCTTTTATCTTTTATTATTTGCATTGTGTTTAATTAACCTCGTATAGGATTTTATAAGAATCAATTATTAAAAATCAGTTTTGTATTTGTTAGGATATGACTTAGTGTTAACTTAAATCTATCTAGTTTATAACTACTAACTTGACATACTAAAGTTGTCTTTGTCAAGTAGTGATAACTTAGTAATGTCAATGACAGCGTATTAAATTTGACACCGTTCTAAGGGAATACACTTAGTATTTTTTATATGCAACAACCCATGTTGTCACTAGCTAATTTTATTAGTTGAGGATTATGCCACGTGTCAAGATTTGATTGGGTGATTTAAAGTTAAGGATTGTTACATGTGGCATCATGTGATAAGTTGATTTTATATGGTAAGAGGAGTGAAGATAAAAAGATAAGGAGATGTAATCCTGAAAATGATTGTGTGACTCATTGCTGAAAAAAGAAGTGTATAAGTAGAAGATTGGAGTGCAATTAACTTCTTGTATATTTCTTTCCAATTTACTGATTTTGGTCTTATTTTGTAACTTGGAACAATTTAATTTCAAACATTGAATGAATCAAAATTAACTTCAGCTGTACCAATAAACATTAGAATATCAAAAATAATTTATAAAATTAAAAATTACTTTTTAAAACATATTTATGTTACAAGTTTAATAAGTTTAATTATTACAAATTCTATCAAAATCAATCTTTTCAACACATAAATTTAATTTAAAATTAAAGATAAAATGAGAGAAAAAATATGCACTCATCAATTTATTTTTATGAAATGAGGTATAGATAAAATTATATGATAATATTTTATTGTAACCAACGAAAAACTGTTATTGTAAATCTGTATAAACATATATATATATATATATATATATATATATATATGATATTCTATTATAATCTTAATACAAAATGGTTAGTCTATAATTAATAACTCTAGTTTGCTCTGATTTTGTGTTTCTTTGATGTTATGAGTATAAACTTGAATATTAGAGACATAATTTATATCAGTTTTAAAGTTTCTTTGAAAAACATATTCATTATTTTGAAAGATTATATTTCTTGGCTTAATAATGTCACTAGTGGAAAAACGTTGTTTAACGTCGGTTATTTTGGGCTTTTAACATCACATATGGAACCGACGTCTATTCGGGTGACATTAATTACACATCGGTCAGGATATGACCGACGTCTATGTAGACGTCGGACTATATAGGTCAGACGTCTATATAGACGTCGGACTCTATAGGTCAGACGTCTAAAATGTCACCGTATTTGATAGGATCTTTCTCCGCTTGAGGCCTCTCGAGTTGCTCCTGACTTATGGTGATTCGAGTTTACAACTTTATATTTTAGTTGAAGAGAATGGATTGTATGTTTTTTTTTTTTGTATTGGATGGTTTTAATAATGTAGTGGAGGGAATTAGAGGAGTGCAAAACGCAAGAAATCGTCATCCAAGAACGCCGCCGAAGGACATGAGCAAAACTGGACAAAACTCAACGAAAACGCGTTTTAATCGGTTCAAATGAAAGATAATTCATCAAAGAGTAATGTAATCGGAGTAAAATTGATTTTAAACGGTGCAAAAGTGAGAAAACGAACCTGAAAAACGTAGCCCGTGGAGAGAAAATGCGAGGACGATGATGAACAATGAGTGCGCGTAACTGCTGCCTCGCGTTCGCAGTGCTTTAATGCAGACATTTAGAAGTCGGTTCCCCCCATAAAAAACGTCTACAGACGTCGGTTCCCCCCACAACAGACGTTTAAAAGGCTTTAGAAGTCAGAGTAGCAGGATCAGACGTCTATATGGAGTCAAAAAGTGACTTTTTAAATTTTTGGATTTAGGGTTTAGACGCCGGTTCCTCCAATAACTGACGTCTAAAGTGCTTTAGAAGTCGAAGTGGCGGGATCAGACGTTTATATGAAGTCAAAAAATAACTTTTAAAATTTTTGGATTTAGGGTTTAGACGTCGGTTCCCCCCATAATAAACGTCTATAATATTTTAGACATCGGGGCTCTCCCAACTTACGTCTATATGTCTGGCAGGTAGGTGAATAGCCATTAATTTCCGCCATATAGACGTCGGGGCCCCTCCTAACTGACGTCTATATGACTGAAAGAAATGACTTTTCACCCACTTGTCAGACATATAGACGTCAGTTAGGAGGGGCCCCGACGTCTAAATATTATAGACGTCGGGGCACCTTCTAACTGACGTCTATATGACCAACTTATTTACGAAAATGCCACCGATCATCAATATACGTCGTGCTTACCCTTAACCGACGTCTAAGGGGTGATGTTAAATAGCGTTTTTGCACTAGTGTGTGTTTTGATTCCTGAACCGAAGGACCTTATTGATACTTTTGGTGTATTGAAAATGTACTTTTATAATCGGTAATGAAAGCAGCATAAAAAAATTTAATAGTGATGAAAGCACTAAAAAGAAATTAGAGATAACAAAATTTAATATCCAGAAACCAAACAGATATTTAAATCATTTTTATTTTAAAAAGGAAAGTGCAATATTATTTTTGAAGACATAATAATTGGTTGTAATATATTACAAATTAAAAGAAATTGATCATAGTAATAATTAATTAATGACATGAAATATATAAATAGTATTAAAAATAAAATATTATAAATATATTCTAATTGTTCACACACACGCACGCACATATATACACGCATACGCACACACAATCCCACACACACATACATACACACATACACACCCACACCCACACACACACAAATATGATAGCAGTTCATAGTATGCATTTGTAATTGAGTGTAGGTCATAAGAATTTACCTCATCATCAGAGTCGTCTGATGTACTCTCACCATTGCCTACTAATAAGCACACTTTGGCATCTTTGTCCTTGTCAAATGTGTCCAGGTCTTCCCAGGTGCTCATTAACATCTTTTTCTTTTCATATCTGGGTCCGACTAACTTCTTTTTCTTCTTTTAAATCTTGGGACATACTAATGTGAAATGTTCAGGTTTGTTGAACTCAAAACAGATAGTTGAATCTTTTGGTCATTTTTCTTTTGTATTGTTCTTAGAGCCAGATCCAAACTGTCTGCTCTAAAACATTGTGCCTCTCTTTTTTCCTCCACATATATTAGAGCTTTGTCGAAATGATTGAGAGCTCCTTTTCATCGTTCTCGTTCATGGAGTCTTGTTCATCGTCTGACTCCTAGGAGGATTCATCTATTCAGAGAGCTTTGATGGGCGTCTTCTTTACAACTTTGAGCACGATACTTTTCTCCTTCTTGATTCTTCATCTGAATGATCTTTTGTTTAAAGGCTCTTGGATAAATGTCCATTAGAGTAAGCTTTTGGCCTTGATTCTTGTGTTTAGATAAAATTGTCTATGTGCCTAAACCCTCTCATGTTTTGAAGTTTAATCAAATAACATTAAAATGGGAAAATAATTGCAAAAAAACTTAGGATGAAAATGCAAGACTTAGAACCTGAAAACCTACACAAAACTTAGAGCCTGAATTCTCAACATAGAAAAGCTTAGGAAAACACTTAGGTTCTTAGGAAATAGAAAACCTCTAGGTCAAAACACCCAGATATATGGCTTAACGCTATTATGCCTAAAGCTTCTAAGAGAGTTGGAGTTAAATGCTTGATGCTTATCATACCTAAAAAAGGTATTTAGCTTAACTCTCAAAATCAACACAAGTCAAGACAATGTCTCTAACAAAACTAACTAAAAGATTAAAATTCAAAAGAAAGCATGAAACAAGCTAAAGGCAATCTGTCTACGAAGAGACAAATATGAAAGAAGCATTTACTTGGCTAAACGATATACCATGAGCTTAAACAATACTTTTTCCAACGATAAAGTCTTTATACAACACCTAGTATCTTTAGAAAAGAACTTAATTGTTAGAAGCTACTTAATGGTAGAAAACCAAAAAACACTTTGTTGTAGTTAGTAAACATTAAATGACATTAAATGCTCAACGTTTAGAAACAACGATAAGAAAAGACGTATCTGTTACATGCAAAATTTACTCCACTCTTTGTAAATAAGTTATATTACACACATCCACAGTGCTACAAACCAAATATCAAAAGTGGACGTTAGAGACAAAGGAGATATTCACATAATGTTCTTCACTTGAAGTCATTCCTAAAAAGAACGTACGCCCTACTTCAAGCAAAGTACTGATAAAGCATGTCTACTATAACAAGTTGACTTACCCAACGACTGTTGTACAAAGAAAGAGAAAGCACAAATATCAAGGCTAAAAGCTGAAGTCTAATGGACATATATCTATGAAGCCTTTAAATAGAAGAGCTTTCAAAAGAAAAATCAAGAGGATAACTTAAGAGGATAGTCGAGTGAAAAGCTTACAATGAAATATCCATCCTACAAGCATTTAAAAGATAAGAAAAGAAATAGCTCAAGAAAAAGAATATATATGAGTTGTAAAAGAGAAAAGGAGAATAGAAGAGAAGAGCAAAAAGAAAAAGAAATACTTTCGAGCTTCATTGTTGTATTGCTTACTATTGTAAGAGAGAAGAGAGAAACACATGCAAATGTTTAGCATGTTTGTATTGTATTTACATCCTTTCTGTGAAAGTTATAGTTTAAATGACTTGTAAGCAATCGTTAATTGCAATTCTGAAGAAAATCAAAACACTTACAACTGAACTCAATTTGAGTTGAGGAATCTAGGTGCGGTAGTCTAGTACTAGGAGTGGTGCAAATACTCAAAGGAAATATAGGCGTGGTAGTTTAGTACCAAGAGTGGTGCAAATACTCAAAGGAAATCTAGGCATGGTAGTCTAGTCTTCCGAGCTAAACGATTACTTTTCTTAAAAGGAAGTTCTTATAAAATGCTACAGTATATATATTCTGAATAACACGATAAAAAGTATTTTCGTTTATTAATATTTATCAAATGGAGTGCCTAAGCCTTTAAAAGAAAATTTTCAAAGCTCGATAACGTGCTATCTTAGAAAGGTTGCCAGAATTTTTCCAGTAGCACTATTCATACCTCCCCCCTCCTTCTAGTGTTTTTTAGATACTTCATCTTGTGTTTTCTTTCTTCGAGTATAGCAGTCGTTGGTTAAAGTCAACTTGAACACCACTAACTTTTTGCACACAAGTCCAAAAACAGCCCTATCTCGTATTGCATGATAAAAAGTCCAACTCAAGATTTACTAGATACAGCAAGCAGCCACACCCTTCACCTCTCATGCTCATTGATTGACCACACACCTTAGTTCATCCCATCACATATTCATGCTCCAATGTCAAACAAGAGTCCAACATTACCCTAAACATAGCAACTAGCTCCATTTCTTGCTCAACATCACGTTTTGCAGCCCTTGAAGCTTGACCCTCCTTAATTCTTCTTCAAAACACATTTTTCTAGTGAAAAAGCACTAGGATAATCCATTATCACTAGTGATAATCAATTATTCTAGAGAGATCAACACACAAATTTCCCATATATACAACGTATGAAAGGATAATCCATTATCATCTCAGATAACCGATTATTGCCAAACCCAAACTCATTATGGACATATATCAAGTGTTCAAAACACACATACATGATCCCCAAACCATTTAGAAATGTACTTTGCACATCATTCATACATTCAAGCCTCGTAGATACATGGAAACATACCCAAAAAGTCAAGTAATACCAAAGGAATCATCCAAACCCATAATTATGCAGATTACACCTATTCTCCTTAAATATACTACATATAATCATCATACAATCCTATACAACACATAACTGCATTTTTTACTCCCTCAACTTGCATATATTTCAGATGCCTATTATCATAGGAAAAACCCTTAATCATCATAGTATACACGATATCATATTACAGAAACACATTCTCATCCATATCCTATATCATTCAAGAAAATGATCAACATAACCACATACAAGATACAATATAAACAAGGTAAGCTTCCCATACCTTGGACAATAATAGGGCTTTATCTACACCCAAAACCACAACAAATCTCCCTCAACACTCATGGTTTATGTAGCTTAGTACTCCTTCTCCCACGTGTAGTCCCTTTTCTTCTATTTAGAGAAACGTCTCTCTCTTTCTCTCTCTTTCTCTTTCTTTTTCTCTTTCTCATGTAGGTTTTAGGGTTTCAAAAGTGTAGACTCATTCTCTCTTTTCTATCTCTATTTTATTTTTCAGCCTATCTTTTAATTTGAAAATTTGTTTCTAAAGGCTTGAAACCATCTATCTTTTATTCTATCATATCTCAACTAATTTTCAAATTCAATCTATCTTTTAATATTCACGTTAATCTCTTAACCATATTTCAGTTTCTATTATTTAATTTGAATGTTAATCCTTCATACACCGTTATTTTAATTTATGCACCTAATTAATAAAGGGGAAAAAATCCTTTTGTCCTTAAGCAAAAAATATAAATGGAAATAAAAGGTTTCCCTTAAACTTTCTCCCTAGGAATTGAATCCACATCCATTCAACCCTAACCAACATATTTACCAACAATCCAACACATCACATTAGTAACACACATCACAATCTAACAACATACCAAAACATGTGTTGGACTTCAAAATAAAATGGAATAAATAGCATAACCTTTATGTTCTAATAAAGATGTAAACACAAGACTGCTTAGTCCATCAAAGACCTTTCACCAAGTGAGCTACACAACACCTTGTTAAACATACCAGCTCTGGTGCCAATTGTTGGAAAACATGTTGTGAATTGGTGTTCTATCAAAAATAACTTCTTTTCACAATCTTGAAAACAAAGTATGAAACCTTTTGAACTTTCTTGAAATGCAAGCAATGAAAATTTGTATGCAGCGGAAAAACGTAGTTGACTGCGTTAAATGTAAAGTCCAATGTAATGTAAAAGAGAAGGGACAGAGAAAATCAAACACAGGTTTTTATACTGGTTCGACAACCAATGCCTACATCTAGTGTCCTTCCAACCCAAGAAGCAAATGCACTATAATGGTTGTGGTTTTTACAACAAGGAATTTATACAAGACCTCCACGTCAAAAATATAAATCTCCTTTCTAACCCAAAACCAAACTATAGGCAAAAAACCAGCAAGACTTGCAGTAAGAATCCCCTCTTCTGCAATCTGCCAAACACCACTTTGAACAATCCTCAAAGTGAAGTATCCCCTATAATCAATAGGTCCAAAACCAATAGTCTTCACGGATGCCAAGCCAGAAAATCAATTTAGTAGTCTTCAAGGATGCCAAGCCTCACCGTGATCAAACACAGAACACCTTCTTTGTGCAAATGTTGATCAAATAATGCGTGCGCAGAAAATCTCCCTTAAGAATCTCTTTCAAGAAAGATCACCACCGTCTTCTTGGAGAATTCTTGGAGCTCAAAGAATTCAATATGAGACATAAATGAAATTGTTAGATCATCAAAAGTCTCTAAACAAATTGTGTTCAGCCTATTTATAGATTTCTGTTAATCAGACACATTGTCAGTCGAATATGCTACTAATACATTCGACTGGATTATGACAGTTATAATAGAACAGTCAACCAGGTAGCATACAGTCAACCAAAAACAAAACACATTTAATACAGTTGACTAAGTCATCAATGCTCAACTAACTCTCAAAAATATAGCCGTTAGAGTGCAAGAGCATAACAGAATTTCAAATCAGACAATATATACAGTCGAATGTGTGGCGTACATAGTCGACTTTCATCATGCAAAACATTTTGAAATTCTTTTCTTCTCAAAACATCACAAAGCACTAATTCTCAAAATCAGTACAAAGATTTTAGCATAGTCCAATCCACTAGTAATGTAGTCGACTTCACTATAACTTTGTCGCACAATAATAAGTTCATGAAAGTGCTCGTGGTTTTCAGCTTTGAAACATGTGCAGTAAAACATTTGTAATGATGCATTTCACTTAGCACATAAAGCATATGAACACGTTCCAGATATATATCAATCAATCAACATAAGGTCATGTAATTTAGTAATAACATGTTCATTTTATTAAGCAATGTGTTGTCATCATCAAAAACTAGATTGATATAGAAATTGTGTTGTCAACAATCTCAACAATCTCCCCATTTCTTGATGATGGACAACCATGATTAAAATAACCAACCATGTTTGCACATTCTCATACAAAACAGAGTAACAAAAGATATATTACAGTCAAAACATTCAAGTACTCTACATGTAACACAATTAAAATAGCAGCAAATATCAAGCAGAATATGAAAGAGAATAACAATTCTCCCCCTTTCATAAAGCATTCATAAATCTCTCCCCCTTTGTGCATTAGAAAAAACAGTATGCTCTAGATATTTTGCTGATATTTCAAACAGATATACATAAAACAAAATATGCAATTTTCAAGATGCATTGATGCTCTCTCAATCATGTTTAATCACATGCAAATGATAACTCCCCCTGAAATGCAGGCATGTGAGTAAAAAAAATGTGTAAAATGTAATACTCCCCCTGTCATTATGCATAGATATCAAAATCAGTTCAGATGCACAACGTAGTGTATCACAGATTATACAAACAGTATGCACAGAGTTGTATCAAAGATAGGATAGCAAACAGTTTAGTCATACAATGATACAATCAACAATCTCACAATATTATCTCAAATATGATATGTAAAAATCAATTTATATCAGAGATAATAGAAGATATTAAGAATAAGCAATCAATGAAAGAATAACCAAATTCCAGAATTGGAATTTATAACCCTGTTATGAACAATCAATTACATTATTTTCCCAGACAAATACATTGCTTTCCAAAGTTGTTGAAATCCATTTGAAGTTCCCAAAGCAATGTTCTTCCTGCAAAACCTTTCAAAGATCTTTCCCAGATCAAGCATTTTAGTTAAGCAAGAAATATAATCATGAACAACAGAAGTCAATATATAAAGATGTGTAACAGATCAAGCATAATCGACTTCAATAGTATCACAGTCGAATCATTCAATCACAGAAGGCAATATCAAACATATTTAGAGCAATGGTATTACAATGATAAGACTCAATCAAGGAACAAAAGAAAACACAAAAGATGCAGTATAAGCCATACAAAACAGAACGAGGGCATAGCCTACGACTCAAGACACTACAGGGTAAACAAACCTTTATTCTGATTCAGAAGATTCCTCAATCTTTTGTCAGCACTGTTAACACCATTGTCGGTGTCACCAATTGATGATTCCTCAAATGCTTTTATATGAAGTTCATAATCCATTTTTTTTGTGAAGATTAGATAGAGATTTCTGCATCATGATTAGCTTATTATCCAATCTGTCAAATCTTCTATCTACATATCCTTCAAAGGTGCTCAAAGGATGAAACTTATATCTTGAAGCATCAATATTCTGAGGATCCAATTCAATTGTATATGAAAAGTCATCAATCATAGTCCATTCATCTCTAAATTTCATTATTCCAACAAAATTTAAGAAACGTGTTTCCATAACATTACTCTTAGTGCAATGAATAACCCTCTCGTTTGTGAGATCCACTTGTTGTAGTTGTAGCACTTTGCTGATGAAGACCCCATATGGTAGACATAGTCCTTTGCTCTTGATGAACTTCATCATGTGGTCTCGAATTGTGAAGGCCCAATTTATTGGAGTATCAGATAGAAGAGCACATATTAAGTTCATGTCTTCTCCATTTAGTAAGGATTGATCATCCTCTCTGGGAAGAAGAATCCAAGTGATTACGTATGCACAAAGACACTCACCCATTAAGAGATTTCTGACACTAAATTCCTCATATTCACTTGCTGAAGCAGGATTTCTTAATATGCACTTGTACATATCTTTATTGTTAAAACTAGTCATTCCATGTTGTGATATAATTCCTTCTTGTTGAAGTCCTGCCACACTTTCCCAGACTGATTGATTAATGGTGATATCGACACCTTTTACTCTGGATTTAAGACCGCTTCTGTCTCTCTTCAGGTTGCAATAAAATACTTTGACTAGATTAGGATAACAGTCTCCTTACATTTCCACAAACTTTGACACACCATCCCTGACAAGCCATTCTTGAAATTTGAAACCTTCATTACGATAGAAGGAAATATTTAAACATTTATGTCACATGACTTCTTTAAATCCCCATTTGCAGACATAATCTGATCTTTGGTCATCGTTACTGAACCAACCAAAAGGATCTGCTTCTCTTCTTGCTACCATAGGTCTCTTTCCATTTCTTGATGATGAAGCAACCATTTGCATAGAATTAGAAAGAGGTCTCTTTTAAATCAGAATAAGGGTTTTGTTTATCACTATGTTTGAGTGGAACAGACTAACACAAACATATATAGAGAGACGCGCCAAAGATTTTCATTTAATCCTCAGAGTTAAATCCTAACGTTCTAAAAATAGAGTTTTTAAAGGCATATGCAAAACATAGTCGAATGAATTAAAATCCTAGTTGATTAATCATCGTGAAAATGGTTTTGCAGATTCATTCAATCATTCAATCAATCAATCAGACAGTTCATATAGTTACACAACAATAACCAATCAATTCAAGCACAATGCAGTAGATTGATACAATGTTACCCGTTGTAGATACTCAAGATTATGATTTATTCCAGATTGATTCATCCTTGAGATCATATTGCACCTGTTGTGTATCCTGCAAAACAAATTATGTTTTGGTTGCTGGTACCTATTTAACTTTGGGTCCATGATTGTCAGTCTTTGTCACTTGTTCCTTTGGTTTCCAAACATATAATTTTTTAGGAACAACAACATTTCTGTAATAACAATTTCTAACAGTATGACCAACACAATTACAATAGAAACATGCATTTTTAGCAGGTTTACTTAAATCAGTAAATCTCTTAGTATTGGTTCTGGTAGATTGAGCTTTGTAACCTATTCCTTGCCTGTATATAGCTCTGCCAAATGATTTTAATACAGCATTGAAATTGTCTCTTCCTAGAGTAAACTTAGCTAGCGTGCTAGTCAAGTAATTTATCTTTTCATTATGAGCAGGACAATTTTCACAAGCTTTTTCTACTGTAACAGTTTCAATCTTAACATTCTTAGCAGATAACAAAGCTTCATTTAATTCTTTCTCTAATTTTTCAGTTTCAGCAACAAGGTTGTTAATTCTATACTCATAATCTCTTCTTTCAGAGTTTAGTCGATTAACCTTGTATTGTAGTCGCATTGCTTCAGCATGCAGTTCTTCAAAAGCATCTTGCAGCAGATCATACTTGATTTCCACTAGTTCATTTGATATGTCTGCATCACTGTCATAATCGTCCCATGTTACTCCAGTCATGTAGCAGATGTTGGATTCCTCCTCTTGATCAGCATCTTCATCACTTGAGCTTTCAGACTCTGCATCCTCCCAAGCAATGTATGCTCCTTTTCTTTTCAAATTTCTGCCTTGAGGGAATCTTTTCTTTCCTTTCTGCTTAGGCTTTAATTCAGGACAATCAGGCTTGATGTGTCCTTCCTTTCCACATTCGTAACACTGGAAAACATTTTTACTGAAGCTAATCTTTTTGCCTTGACCTGCATGTTTAGTCAGTTGACTATCATTTTGAATAAATCGACTAAATTTTCTTACATCAAGGTCATCAATTCTTTCTCGTCCATGTCTGTTTCAGAGTTGTTCTTGCTTGTAGCTTTCATAGCAATGGACTTCTTTTCTTCAATCTCCTTTTCATCCTTTAATCTACCAAGTTCCAATTCATGTTCTCGTAACTTGCCAAACAAGGTAGCCATGTTCATCATTGTGAGATCTTTGGATTCAGAGATTGTTGTGACTTTTGGATTCCAATTTCTATTTAGACTTTTCAGAATCTTGATATTGATATCTTCTTTGTCAAATACTTTCCCAAGAGCCATGAGATGATTTACAATGTGAGTGAATAGTTTCTGCACATCATAGATGTTTTCACCAGCTTTAATTCTGAACAATTCATACTCTTGTATCAGGGAGTTCTTTCTTGCTCTCTTTACTTCATTTGTGCCTTCATGAGTTACCTCTAAGACATCCCACATTTCCTTTGCAGTTTTGCATTGAGATATCCTGAAAAATTCATCAATAGTCAGTGCAGAGGCAATAATGTTTCTAGCTTTAATATCATATTGAGCTTTTCTATTTTCATCAGCAGTCCACTCAGTAAAAGGTTTCAAAACAATTTTCTCTTCAACAATTTTTGTATGCACAAAAGGACAATTTAAGGTGGCATCCAAAATTCCTTTATCTTGCGATTCAAGAAAGATTTGCGTTCTGATTTTCCAAAAAGGATAGTTTTCACCAGCAAACAGAGGTGGTCTGTTTGTTGAAGCACCTTCACCAAAAGTTTGAAAACAAGAAGCCATCCCCAGGGTTATAGTGGAATCAAATAAAAACAGAGTCGACTAGTTTTTCAAATATCTTATGAAAACCAGCTCTGGTGCCAATTGTTGGAAAACAGGTAGGCTTCTTTTCTACACAAAGAGGGGGGGGGTGAATTGGTGTTCTATAAAAAATAACTTATTTTCGCAATCTTGAAAACAAAGTATGAAAGTTTTTGAACTTTCTTGAAGTGCAAGCAATGAAAATTTGTATGCAGCAGAAAAACATAGTTGACTGCGTTGAATGTAAAGTCGACTGTAATGTAAAAGAGAAGGGATAGAGAAAATCAAACACAGCTTTTTATACTGGTTCGTCCAGCAATGCCTACATCTAGTGTCCTTCTAACCCAGGAAGCAAATGCACTATAATGGTTGCGGTTTTTACAACAAGGAATTTATAGAAGACCTTCACGTCAAAAATATAAATCTCCTCTCTAACCCAAAACCAAACTATAGGCAAAAAACCAGCAAGACTTGCAGCAAGAATCCCCTCTTCTGCAATCTGCCAAACACCACTTTGAACAATCCTCAAAGTGAACTATCCCTTGTAATCAACAGGTCCAAAACCAACAGTCTTCATGAATGCCAAGCTAGAAAATGAATTCAACAGTCTTCAAGAATGCCAAGCCTCAACATCATCAAACACATAACACCTTCTTTGTGCAGATTTTGATGAATCAATGTGCGGAGAAAATCTCCCTTAAGAATCTCTTTCAAGAAAGATCACCACCGTCTTCTTGGAGAATTCTTGGAGCTTAGAGAATTCAATCTGAAACAGAAATGAAATTGTTAGATCATCAAAAGTCTCTAAACAAATCGTGTTCAGCCTATTTATAGATTTCTATTAATTTGACACATTGTCAGTCGAATATGCTACTAATACAGTCGACTGGATTATGACAGTTATAACAGAACAGTCAACCAGGTAGCATACAGTTAACCAAAAACAAAACACATTTAATACAGTTGACTAAGTCATCAATGCTCAACTAACTTTCAAAAATATAGCCGTTAGAGTGCAAGAGCATAACAAAATTTCAAATCAGACAACAGATACAGTCGAATGTGTGGCGCACATAGTCGACTTTCATCATGCAAAACATTTTGAAATTCTTTTCTTCTCAAAACATCACAAAGCACTAATTCTCAAAATCTGTACAAAGATTTTAGCATAGTCCAATCCACTAGTAATGTAGTCGACTTCGCTATAACTTTGTCGCACAATAATAAGTTCATGAAAGTGCTCGTGGTTTTCAGCATTGAAACATGTGCAGTAAAACATTTGTAATGATACATTTCACATAGCACATAAAGCATATGAACACGTTCCAGATATATAACAATCAATCAACATAAGAACATGTAATTCAGTAACAACATGTGCATGTTATTAAGCAATGTGTTGTCATCATCAAAAACTAGATTGATATAGAAATTGTGTTGTCAACAATCTCAACAAAAAGAAACCAATATCCTCAAGTCTCAATACTATTTATTCTAAAATCCTATATTTTTCTCAGGTCTTACATGTAATGCTCTTAGATCCATGTGTGTGAGCAATTGTTTTTGCTTTTCCCTATTCTCTTTATTTTTTAGGGCATGGTCCTAATCATTAACCTTTAAAAATTAATAATTATGAATGATGCAAAAAGTTTCAATTATACCTTTGTTTTTTAATTGAGACGATAATCAACAAAAGAAGCTCATTGATCTTTATCTACTCCTTTTGGAGCCATTGCGATCAATTCATCTCTAGTACGTGTACCATCATTCCTTTGCTACCACAACTCTTGTCCGTGGTTTCTCCACTCTGTGTTAATTGATTTGAGGACATGGTTTATGTGAACATCAAAATGGACAACAAACTTAGCCTTCAAAACATTAAACAATTAAAATTAACAACAATCAAAGTATAATTAAATTAAAAATTCAACTTTTACATTCCTTACCTGAATAACCTTTTTAAGATGTCCTCTATATAACCTTTAGGAATCTTCCTCCAACTAGAATAGTTAATAGGAAAGCATTAAAGTTTCTTAAAACAGTACCTAAGAACCTATTCAATAATGTTCCACTATTTGCAATTACTTGACCTTCATTACTCCATTGCATAATAGTCCTTTCATTAGCAGGTAAATGCCATAGATCATAGTGATAACGGTTGAAAATACTGTTATCTGTGATTCAATTTTGATACTAAATGCACCCTTTTTGACTTAGAAACTTGATTTAACTCATGTTTTTGCTTTAGTCTTGTGAATAAGAGAGTTGAGGTTATACTTGATGATTTTATCTCTAAATTCCCTTGATTTTGTAGGCTACTGGAATGAATTGAAAGAAGAGTTAAAGTACCAAATAGTTGGAATGCAGAAAAGTCAACCAAAATGCAGAAAAGTCAACCAGAGTGCAGAAAAACCAACCATAATGCAGAAAAGTCAATCAGAGTGTAAAAAAGTCAACCAAAGCGCATAATTTAGTGTTGTTTCGCGCCCGGGAGCCCTTTTGGGGGTGTTGAGCGTAGTTTTAAGTGTCACAGATCACGCTTGGGCACCCTCTAAGGGGCTTGGACCTGTTTTTTTGTCGTCTTTCTCTGTCAAAAGATTACAAACCCTAGGGTGTCTAGGTCTTTAAATAGGACATAAAAATAACAAAAAATAGGTCCAAGCCCAAACAGATCATAAAAATTGCAGAAAATGGGTCCAAGCCCGCATCCCCGGCGCTCAGCGTTGGATTTGACCGCTCAGCGGTAGATGCGGCATTCTTCTGGATCGCTCAACATTGACGCCCAAGCCTCCTACGGTATTCAATTAAAGTTCTCAGCGCGCAATGGTGGATTCTGGCGCTCAGCGGTGGCGATGGTTCTTCATTCACCCCTCAGCGCTGGCGCTTAAGCGTTCTGCCGTATTGAAGTCCACAATACTGACGCTCAGCACTAGAATTGGCGCTAAGCGGTGGGAGCGATTCCTCTTTTGCACATTTCTTCATCCCTTCTTGAGTCCAACTCCTTCCTACTTCATTTTCCATCCTTCAATTCTCATTAAATCTTGTCAAAACAATGTAAAACCAAGCATAATATCTCTAAAACCAACTTTGACTCTCTTGTGACCTAACTGAAGTGTTTTACATGATTTTAAGCTCATTCTAAGTCATAAAGGGTGTGTTTTGATATCAATTTCAAGTGTAAAAATAACGGTTTTTAGACTGTTATGACAACCCCAAACTTAGAACTTTGCTTGTCCTCAAGCAAACACAACAACTTAGCTTTCCACCTATCATCAAAATGGTTCAACATATTTAAAACTTCTTCTTCCACAACAAGTAATTACTCAATTAATCTTTTCAATGGAATCTCATCAAGTTGCACACATGCTTCATTTCATTCCAACTCACATATTGTTCACATAATCACATACTCTTCCACAAATGCTATCCTTATGAATGATCAGTCAACTAAGCACAGATGTTATCATGAATTTCAGAAATCCTTTCCAGGCAAAGTGTTTCACTCAATCACTCAAGTGTTTCACGAGGTCAATCCTTCCCTCTACTATTCACATGTCTCATAAAACAAAATTGTCTTTCATCTAATACAATCAACATTCTTAACACATACATGCCATCACAAGGACTTTTTAAAGCTTATAATGAGGCTGGGCGAACAAGAAAAATTGGTTTTTTTGGATCACAAAATCCTTGAGTTAATAGAATTATTTAACATCCAAAGTTCAAGTACCTACTCTCTTTCAACAAATCTCACTCATTCCCAACTTCTCCCTTTTTCTTTTACTTTTGCATTGAGCTTATCTTTCATGCTTTTCTTTTCTTTTCTTTTCTATCTTTTCTCATGCTTTTTCTTTCACCACATTAGCTCAATGTTTTTCTTCTTTCCTTTCTATTCTCCCAACAACCCCAAACTTGAACCTTTATCAATACCCTTCAATTATTCTCAACTCAACTCAAGGTAAAGATTTTTCTCAAAAAGATTTTCAAACAACACCGTGAGTGCAACTATCATTCAAGAAGCTCTAGAATTTAAGTTGATTTATTTTGTCAGCAGAACTTTACAGGGTACGGAGGAACGATATTCCCAAATAGAAAAGGTGGCCTTAGCCTTACTCACGACAACCTACCGCCTCCAACCATATTTTCAGAGTCATCAAGTGGTAGTATGCACAAATCATCTGATCGCTAAAATCCTTAAAAAGCCTGATGTTAAGACTCTGGCAAGTGTACCGAATCGTATCAAGTAATATAAAATGGTAAGACCAAGTATCGTTTTCCCAAGAGACTCATGACACTAAACAGTTGTTCTTTTGCTTAACCAATTAAGACTTAAGAACAATATTTTGGGGTTTTTAAATGCAAAGTGCAGAAAAATAAACATGAATGTAATTTGATCAATTGAGGCTAAAAACAAAAGTGTATGGATGATGCTGATAATATGAGATGAATATGTTGTTAGGGTTTAGATTTCACCTAATCGCTCTCATGAATAAACGGATTCATCTTCTTCATTAATGGTAATGCTACTTTCTAATTTACTTTAAATCCGATGTCTCGGTGAAGAAAGCCTACTCTTAATTACTAGTTCACAATGTCTTGTATCCCTAGCAACTAATTATGCATTACATTTGCACAGAAGCTTAAAGGCAACCGATTCTCCTATCCCTATGTCTAGGTAATATTGCTTCCGTGAGAATTTCCCCAGTTCTAGATTTCCCCGTATGTGTCCATATCGACAAAATCAATGATCATGCAATTGAATGAGTTAAATAAAGCATGCATAGAGCAAATAGGAAAAACCCTAACAAATAATGAAGTAAAACATTTATAATATAAATCAATTCAAATATAAGAGAGTTTAGAGGTTACATCTTCCCCAATAACAAATGAGATTAGTTTTCCACCGTCATGGAAGAACTAGGTGTACAATGGAATGGAAGAGATAAAAACCCTTGAAAGAGAAGAAGAGAGCTCTCGCATCCCCAAATTCGCTCAGCGCAACTTTTCTGCACTCTGGTTGACTTTTCTGCATTCTAGTTGACTTTTTTGCACTCTGGTTGACTTTTCTACACTCTGGTTGACTTTTCTACATTCTAACCGTTTGATACTTTGACTCTTCTTTCAATTCATTCCAATAGCCTACAAAATTAAGGGAATTTAGTAATAAAATCATAAAGTATAACCTCAACTCTCTTATTCACAAAACTAAAGCAAAATCATGAGTCCAAGCAAGTTTCTAAGTCAAAAAGGGTGCATTTAATATCAAAATTATATCACAGATAACGATATTTTCAACCGTTATCACAACCCCAAACTTGAAACTTTGCTTGTCCTCAAGCAAAACTATAACTTGGCTTACATAGAATAGATATACTACATCAGTCTAGTACATTAAAAAACTATTTTCTCTAGGACAAGTAAATCACTCATGTATGCTCATCATAGAAAGACCAGTAAAGAAATAATGATGTCTTAGCCAATTAAGCTTCCATTATGGTGCTCACATAACAATGAATACACAACAGATGCAAAAAGATGAGTGATCAATAGTTATACAAAAATGATTCTCTTTAATGCATGGAACCATTCCTCACCAAAGGCAGTGTTTCACTCAAGCACTCAAAAGTGTTTCACTCAAACTCAAAGGTGAGCTTGAAGCATTTCTGATCATATATGCACTGTTGGAGTGTTGTTGTGAAGATCACTTTTATCATTGATACTTTGTATTTGTACTTGTGCTGGTATGCCATAGGGAGAGAGTCGTGTGTGTTCTCATTGAGAGCTGGGATTGTTCTCAAGGTGTTGAGAGAGTTGTGATTGTTCTTTCTTTGGTAAGATTGTGAGGGTGTTCACATCTTGTTTACTATAGTAATTTTAAGTGGCGTGAGAACTACATTGAGATGAGATATCTTTGTATTCTTATAACTCTATCATTATAGTGGAATCCCTTCAACTCAGGTTGTTAAAGGAAGACTGGATGTAGGCTTTGCCGAACCAGTATAAATTGCTTGATTTAATCTTTCTCTATCCTTTTTCTTTTATTGTTGATTCATCATTGTGGTTTTATTGATTTCAAGAAAAAAAAAACATTTTGCAAAGCTTTTGAAAAGAACAATGTTTTAAGGAGAAATCCGATTCACCCCCTTTTGGTTTGAGATACAAGGCATCACTTTTTTAACATTAGTTGTTTTATGTTTCATGTATCCCTAAGTGTTTTCCTAAGGCTTTCCTTTGTTGCTCGATGACTAGGGATTTTGAGCCCAACAATTATGTTTCTGCCTATCCTATTCTTCTAGTTATAGCATTTTCAGATTCTTATGTCGTTTAACGTTATTTGATTAAACTTCAAAACATTATAGCATTTAGACGTGTAAGTCTTATAGACAATTTTGTCTTAACAATCTCTCTCTTTTAGATGTTTAACAAATATACATCTAAACAATATGATATTTCTTAGTTCAATATGGTGTTGCAATTTTGTGCGTTTACAATTCTTAGTTGTTTAGTACATTTCAAGATTTAAATTTTTTTATTATTTTATCTTATGTATGCGAGTTAGTGATCATAGTTGAAATATATAGGAACAAACTAATTAAAACATGATAAACAATCAGAGTACAAAACACATAAACATATTATACGAATGTAAACTCCTAAGATGAACTTTTAGTAACCTGGAGACTCCCCTGATTTTGTACTCTTCTATTCTATCCTATTGTTTGGCGCATTCCTATTAATTCTCGATACAGATATCAATTACTACAAGTATAAGCATTGATGCATATAATAAATCACACAATTCGAAGTATCTTTGCATGGTGTCTTTTAAACCATGGGGAAGTAATTTTTATGACTCGGGACTAGAGGGTTTGGGATCATTTGAAGAGGGCTTGGTTGCTACAATGTCCAGTCGTTGAATGAAAAGTTGTAATTGGGAGGAAAACGCTTCAAGTCTGGCTTCGACTTTGGCATCTTGCTCCGCTAAGGCTAACTTGACTACTGTTAGAACGACTTCAAGTATGGGTTGTGATGATGGTGGGGCAAGAGTAATTAATTGTGGTTGATCTGGCTGGGATAAGTTGTCAGGCTGATCACATTCAGCTGCCTTTTCACTATGAATTTCTTCCACCTCAGGTGGCGGAGTGGAAGTCTTTGATCTAAGCAACTTATCATTCTTTTCCTTTTGTTTATCCATCAGCCCGATGACGTTTCTACATATGACGTCTAGTTTGGAATTCTTCAGTGTGACCAACAACTTGTCATAGAGAGGTGCATGAGGAAGACTAGGTAGAAGCCTGTAGCCAATGTCATTTGGATCCCTTAAGAAGGCAACGTTGGTGTCATCAAAATGATAAATTTGATTTAGTTGTAGAAGGCACGCTCCTTTGGGTGCAATTCACCTGTTTCGTGCTTGGACGAGGATGGACTTGTTGAAGCATGGTCGGGGCTTGACTCGTCAGTCACATTAAATACACTTTGCTTTCAGTATAGATAAGCATATGATTCATCATTTTGGACATGAATACTTTTATCCCAAGTCCTTCCAGGATTTGTTAAAGAAGGCTTTGTAGGTATTGGTCTCGTTTCTTTGATTTCTCTCACTTCCCTCTACTATTGACGTCTTTTATCCACAACAGGTAGCCTTGCAACAACTGCATCTGGCATTACAAGCACTTGTTTTAGATGTCTATTTCCATACTCATTTCGCTACAACATTGCCAGAGCCATATTGGTGTACAATTCTACATGAAGGCCTTGTTTACGTCTAATGGATGAACAACAGAAAACTGGGACAAATGAGTATAGGATTGAACATGATCAATGTGGATTCCTTTTGAATTATGACATTCCGCTTTTGATAGCTCTATTGCCATGCTTATTTCTTCTCTTTCAGTGTCTATATTCTAACCTGAGTGTGAGTCATAGTGAAAGAATGCCAAAGCCCCTTTTGGTATGTGGTAAGGTGGTGATCGTATGAGACTGGGGTACACTTCTCTAATGATAGTTGGTGTTGGAAGAGCAATGATGGAGTTTGGTGGTAGATTTTGGTATTCGAGTGAGGGAATATCATGACAACGGTTGATAGGGAGTCACATCACAAGATATCTCAACAAAATGTCTATGGACGGTTTCAAAGATAGGCAGATTCTTATGACTGTCAGGTGCGAGTTGAGGTTCGTAGCCTTAGTTTATTGAGAAGTGAAGAAGAGGATAATCAAAGTGTTGGTATAGTTTAGGCTGATAGTTTGAAGGGTAGAAGGATGCTATATTTAAGGTTGATTTTGAGGTTGCGGCGCCAAGGATTCAATTTCACAAGTTATATAATGGGTAATGATACTTTGACACCGAGAATTTAACAAATTTTTGACACCGCCACGTGTCAAATTATCGGTGGTCCACATATTTAATGAAAAAAAAAAGGTTGAATGACGTTGATTATGAATTGGGAAGAGTCTGAAGAGTGCTTTTCATTTTCAGATTTGAAAATCGTATTGCGAATTTGGTTTCGAAAACCCTAGAGAGAGAAGCACCCACGCCACCGAGAACCGCTCGATGGAGTTTCCACCGTCAGTTGCCAAAAGTGTGTCGATCAACAGTTACGGGAGGACATTCCATTGTTTTGTCGCCGATTGGAACATGCTCAGCCCCCAAAAAATTATCCCCGTGAAGTAATCCTTTTTGCTCGCGTGTCTTCCTACCCTTTATCGGAAGCGTGTCGCCGTTTATCGATCAACGGAGCAGATTTCGGCGCTGTTCCACTGCTCTTCCACTGTTTATTGGATATAGAAGTGATGTTCAACCATTGATGATCACAAGTATATGGATGTACATGGCCAAGGAAGAATTCTTGTTAAAACTCAATGTGCAGAAACAGACCTGGGAGCAAAGGCAAAATAAGTAGGGAGTTCAGGCAAACTTTCTGCATACGGGTGTCAACTGCGAAAATGGCCTTGTTTTTTAATTGACCAACTTTTTTTAACACTTATTGGACTTATTGGATATAGAAGTGATGTTCAGTCATTGATGATCACAAGTATATGGATGTACATGGCCAAGGAAGAATTCTTGTTAAAACTCAATGTGTAGAAACACACTTGGGAGCAAAGGCCAAATAAGTGGGGAGTTCAGGCAAACTTTCTGCACACGGGATCAATTGTGAAAATGGCCTTGTTTTTTAATTGAACAAACTTTTTTTAACACTTATTGGACTTATTGGATATAGAAGTGATGTTCAGCCATTGATGATCACAAGCATATGGATGTACATGGCCAAGGAAGAATTCTTGTAAAAACACAATGTGTAGAAACAGACCTCGGAGTAAAGGCCAAATTAGTGGAGAGTTTAGGCAAACTTTCTGCACACGGGAGTCAACTGTGAAAATGACCTTGTTTTTTATTGGAACCAACTTTTTTTAAAACTTATTGGACTTATTGGATATAAAAGTGATGTTCAGCCATTGATGATCACAAGTATATGGATATACATGGCCAAGGAAGAATTCTTGTTAAAATTCAATGTGTAGAAGCAGACCTTGGAGCAAAGGCCAAATAAGTGGGGAGTTCATGCAACCTTTCTGCACAAGGGGGTCAACTGTGAAAATGACCTTGTTTTTTAATTGACCAATTTTTTTTAACACTTATTAGACTTATTTGATATAGAAGTGATGTCCAATAATTGATGGTCACAAGTATATCGATGTACATGGCCAAGGAAGAATTCTTCTTAAAACTCAATGTGCAGAAACAGACCTGGGAGCAAAGGTCAAATAAGTGGAGAGTTCAGGCAAACTTTCTGCATACAAGGGTCAACTGTGAAAATGGCCTTGTTTTTTAACACTTAACGTTCCAAAAAAAAATACACTTAACATAATTTAAATGTAGAATTATAAATTTGGATAATCAAATTGTTAGAATGAAAAATAATGAAAGCCTTTATTCTAGACCACAACCGAAAATATTACGTTTAATGAAATAAATACATAAAGCAGCCACAAAAAAAATAAAGGAACGTATCAAAGTTATAGAGGAATGTATCAAAGTTATCAAAGTTAACACTTTTAGACACATTCTATAATGAAATTTATCAAGTTAAATGAAGTAACGAAGAAGATAAAGATATTACTTCTCTCCTCTTCTCTTCTTTCCAAATTCTACCAATTCTCCAAAACCATAACAACAACAATCAATTTAACTTCTCCATTAAAGAAATTCAATTCTTGTGGTGTTTATCTGCGGCTACTTTTGCTACAACAAACCTCTACCTCAAAATCATTAGAATCTCTAATGAAAATGGTGTTGGTCGTTGTTTGAGTATAGTGTTGCAACCAATACTTTCATAAAATAAAATAAAAAATCTCTTTTTAAATGTTAAATTTCAGTTATTTTGAATGAAGCAAAAATTGAAACAAAATATAGCATTTATATACATAGGTACAAAGAACATGGCAAATATAAATAATGAAGTTAGAAATAACAAAAGCCTACAGTAATTAAGAAAAGATTCTAAATTTAATTATAAAACAACTAAAAGTAGAATAATGGATAATATTATTCAATACACAACTCTCATAATTAAAACATCACAAACAAATATCCACTTAATTACATATGAATACAACATAAAATGGCAGTGATATAAAATTGCTTACTTAATCAAACTAATAATCAGGCTATGCTTTGAAAAACTGCTCTTAGCCATCACCTGCAAGTGGTATAAAATGCATAACTGAATGGCTTCGCTTGATAATAATTTCCTTTATAATAATACTCCATCATTCTTACAACGCTTGATAATAATTCTTACCTCTATTATTGCCAAGAATCTTACATTCTACATAAAAACATAAATACTACTAAGCCATTTCAAAAATAGCTTTAACATTTAAAAAGAAAATAATTTGTCATAAAGGTAAACCGAGAGCTTCCAGGAATCCTCTTCACAGCTATTTCTTGTCCATATGAAAGAATATACTAAAAAAATATACAATTAATATGGAAAATAAGTATACAAGTATTATCTTTTAGGTCCAAAAAAATCACAATAACATCCAAAAAATAGAACAACCCCTAAATGGTAAAAAAAAATTTAAAAACAAATCAAACTCACCAAACAACAACAAAGGATAACCCAAACAAATGGCGAGAAACTTGAAAACACGCGTCAATGGTGGTTTTGGCGTTGAACGGTGGTTTTTGTGTTGAACGGTGTTTCGTAATGCTGGGACGTTCGACTCCAACGACGGCGGACAATAGGGATGGTCCGGTGAATGCTCCTTTATCGATGAACGGGCGGTTGTGGTCAACGGAGGTTTGTGGGTGAGATGACCTTCTCTCTCGTTCTCGTGGGTTCTCTCTCAAAGATGAGATTTCAAATTTTTGAAACCCCAAAAATGAAGCCGCCTAAATGAAAATCCTACAACTCTTCTGACTTGAATTTCCACGTCATTTTTTTATTTTTTTCAAATCTCTTCCACGTGCACCAATCAGAACGTGACACGTTGATGGTGTCAAAAATTTGTCAAAATTTGGTGTCAAAGTATATTACCCTTTCAAAAATTTGAAATCTTATCTATGAGAGAGAACCCACGATGATGAAAATATTGATGAACATGAACCTTTGCAGCTTAGAACTCGAACTCTCCAAGATATATACAATACTACTAATAAGGTACATGTTATATGTCTTTTAGTAGGTGTAGATGATATAAATTTTAAGGAGGTTGTGCTCGATGACAGATGGAAGAAAGGTATGGATGAGGAGATTGTCTCAATTGAGAAGAATGACATGTGGGAACTGACATATTTACCCATAGGAGTCCGACCAATTGGTGTAAAGTGGGTGTATAAGAAGAAAACTAATGCAAAAGGAGAGGTGGAGCGATAGAAAGCCCGACTTGTGGTAAAAGGCTATAAACAGAAGAAAGGTATTGATTATAATGAAGGTTTTTCTCTCGTGACAAGAATGGAAACAACCCAACTACTTTTCTCCTTGGCAGCCCAACACAGATGGAAGATTCCAAATGGACGTAAAGTCTGCATTTCTGAATGGAGTGCTAGAAGAAGAAATCTACATGGACCAACATCTCGGTTACGGGAGAAAAGGTGAAAAGAAAAAGGTCCTTGTTAAACTCGATTTGGTCGCACAAAAAGAGAACAAACTCAGTTTCCCCACTAATGAAGTATAGTGGTTAACCAAGGATCAATCCAAGGACTCATTGAAATTAAGTTTAAAGTGTACGATTTAGTCTTGTATTTATTCTCTAATTACTACTAACTAACAGACAAGGTGGGGAAAATAAATGAAAGAAATGAAACTAAAAAGATAAAATCTAAACTCTGTTTGAATGAAAGAATGAAGTATGAAATGGAATAAAAGAAAAGAAAATAACAATCTATACTGCCTAAAACTGAATTAAAATCTAATTACTATGACTACCTAAAACTGAGATAGAAACATATATTGTACAATCTAAACAGAATTACAGAACAGAAATACAACCTAAGTCTAATAGAGTGCATTAACAATCAAGAAATACTCAAAGTAACAAACAGTACATCAAAACTCAAACTAAACTACAACTATCACTATCAAAAGCAAAGAACAATCTCAAAGACAGAATTGATTTCACAGGTGAATGTACATTGGAATGAATAAAAGAGTGCTTAGAGTTCTCAGGAAGACATCCTGTTAGGTGAATCCCAATCCAAGGTATTCAGTTTCATATTTCAGAACCTTGAAATGACTCTTTCCACTAATTTTCCAACCAATGTTCATTTGCCTATTCATCAATATAAAATTCACAAACAACTGAAAGCAAGCATAAAACAGAATTAAATTGTGCAGATGTTTGAGAATAAAGATTCAATTACACTCAAAAAGACATTCTGATTAAAGGAAGCACAATCCAGGGTCTTACAGTTCATATTTCAGAACTTACAGTGGTAATTTCCACTCATTCTCAATCAAAGCAAATCTAAATCTATTATACACTATAAAACAAAAAGAATAAAAACACAAAATTGAATGAATCATGCACTGGACTCATCTCTGTCTCGAGAAGACATCTCGGTAAGGAAATGCTCAATACAGAGTCATTTGATTTCAAAAGGAATCATAGAATGCAAAGAATCAGAGTCCAATTCGTTTCTTGAAACATAACAAGTACACAAATTTAAAAAAAAAACAAAGAACAAAATCAAAACAAACAAACATATGAACACGAACACCGAACCAAACTTTATTAACATGAAAAGAGAAAATTACAAACAAGATACCGGAGATCACCGTATGAGAAGCTCACAGATTGTCACGGTTCCATGAATCTCATCAGCGAAATCCAAAATCACGAACACAGTCACTAATCTAAGAAAAAGTAAAAATCCTAAAGTATAGAACGAAATGTAAAATTGCAGAGAGTGTCCGAGAGTTCTATTTACATGGTAGAAACCCCTTTTTATAGGTCAGACAGAAATGAAAAAAAATTGAAAGAAAGAAAAGGAAAGAGTGAAACTTGTTCTCGATGCTTCGGGCTCCTAATCGGACGGTCTTCCTTCTTCTGCGTTTTAAGCCCTCCGATCACCACCCATCTTTGCTGGTTCAGCTTCGGTCAGCCACTTTCGGGCAGCTCTGGTCATCTTCGTCTTCGTCGGTCAGCTCCAGTCAACTTTGATTTGGCTTCCTTTTCTCTGGCTCTGGTGCGTCAAGCCCTAAGTCAAGGGTTCATTCTCTTTCTTTCACAGATGCTCGAGAGAGTTCTTTATTTTGCCAAAATGAATAACAAATCAGAGACCCCCTAGCAGCTGCAATGCCAAAACGCTGTCATTCCACTAATTGGAATCAACCCGTGCAACGGCCCAATTTTGAAATATCAGCTCCATTCCAATTAATCCAATTGTGGCAATAACTAGCGTGTTCCAACAGAGGCCCAATTTCAGCATCCCAATTTTTCTTCCATTAACACCAAAGGAAAGTGTCTTTTGCCAGGCTTCCAAAACGCATAGCAATGCAGGCTTAATTCCTCAAATGTGTGGCAGCAGCGGCCCATCATCAGCAGCGCATTTCTAGTATTCCAAGTGGCAGCAATGACTAATGTTGCATCTCCATCAGCGGCCCAAATGTGATTTCAGTGGCCCAAACAATGCAGTCCAAATGTGCAAATCTGCCAGCCCAAAAATTAAAGAAAGTTATTGAATTAGAGGATTAAAATGCAACTATGAAAAAGAAGAAAAATTATGCAATTAAAACCTGATTAAAATCAAAACATTTTTTATCAAAAGAATTTTAAAAAAAATATTAAATTCCTACTTATTTACAAATATAAAAAAAATACTAATAAAATCCTATTTTTAACTACAATTTTACTTATCTACAAATTTAAAGAAAAATCCTAAAACTATCCTAATTCTAAGCAATTAAAAAGAAAAGAACTCTTAGAAAAGATTTTTAACCTAGAAAAATATGCAAATCTAGAGTGTTATCAGTCTTGAAGCTGAAGAAGGTCCTAAAGATGAAGAAGGTGTTGTATGCGATAAAGTAGGCTCCTCGAGCCTGGAATGAGAGGAACACACCTACTTCAAGGAGAATGGTTATGAGCAGTGTTCGTATGAACACACTTTATACTTAAAGATGCACAAAGGAGATTTATTGATCATTGCTCTGTACATAGATGACTTAATCTTCATGGGGAGCAGAACTGAACTATTTAAGGAATTTAAAGAGGTAATGAAGAGAGAGTTTGAAATGACCGAACTTGGTATTATGAAGTATTTCTTAGGTTTAGAGGTAGATCAAAGCTCGGGAGGTATTTTTTTTCTATCAAAAGAAGTATGCCAGGGAGATACTACATAAGTCAAAGATGTTGAAATGCAATCCAGTTTCTACTCCTATGGAACTTGGCACGAAGCTATCCAAGCACGGAGATGGGAACCGAATTAACGCCAACAAATACTACAACTTAATTGGAAGTTTGAGGTACTTAGCGAATAGAAGGCGAGACCTGATGCTAAGCATAGGAATCACGACTCACTTTATGGAGGAGCCAAGATATTCTCATTAGAAAGCATTGAAACAGATACTAAGGTATCTGAAACAAACTATGTGCGGAGAGATAGATGACCAGAAGAGTAGGACATGTTATGCTTTCTTTATGGGGAACACAACCTTTCACTTGGCTCTCAAAGAAGCAACCCATTGTGGCACTGTCAATGTTTGAGGCAGAGTACGTAGCAGCATCCTGGAGTGTGCAACATGCAATATGGTTTAAAAACCTATTGGAAAAGCTGGAGATAAAGCAAGAAGAGAAGGTGGTGATTCTAGTAGATAATAGATCATCAATTGAGTTGGCTAAGAACCCAATTAACCACAAAAGAAGCAAGCATATATGCGTCCAGTTTCATTTTATCCAGGAAAAGGTGAAGGATGGAAGCGTAGAACTCGAACATGTAGGAAGCAAATGGCAGATAACTAATATGTTCACGAAACCATTACCTACATTAGTGTTTCATGAATACAGAAAGATGATCGGGATGAAATAAGGAAAAAATTAAGTTTATGGAGAAGTTTTGTAGGAATAAACTTAAATTTAGGAGTTATCAAATAATTATTAAGAATGTTAGTGTTTATTGCATTGGGAACGGAAGAGCATGAAGTTACTCTGTTATGTTTTACCATCATTGTGGTGTATTATTTGTAATAATTGGGAGCATTATAGTCGGTAGATGAAATGCCTAATTTTAAATCTTCTCCTGCTTGGCTTTGTGTTCGTCTTCTCCTACTGTTTGGCTTCGTGTTTGTCTTCTCTTGCTTGGTTGAGCGTCGAGGTGGAGGCGTCGACGCATTTGTGGGTTGAGCGAGGTCGAGGTACTCTAGCGCGCTCCCGCACTGACCGATCTAAGGTTAAGGTTGAGGTAAGATTGTGTTCGATCTTGGCTCTCTGGTTTTGGCTCTCTCATTCTTTGTTTAAACATTTTTTCTCCAACCCTCAAACTCAAATCCTCGTTCATCTTATCCCTGGTTTAGTAGTGATTAACAAAGACATTTAATGTTATTTCAGCTCATGAAACAGGTTGTACATCGGTATTAATTACTTCTTTGTTGTCAGATTTTTGAATGGAGCTTGCAAAATCAAGGTCAAATCCTGTGGTCGAGAGATTGTAGTAAGTATATTCCTAGTTTGGCAGCTTACAATTAGATTTAAAATGTTTATTTTTTTTTCTTTTTGTGTGGCTAGTTGTACTTTGTCGAAGGTAGGGAAATTAGATATGAAGTTGAGGGTTGTCATATGTTGGATAAAGAATTAAACAGACTTCAATAAGAATAAATTATAGATATAATCTCGGTTTTACGTCAGATTTTAGTACAAACATCAAGTAAGATAAGGCTTCTCCCTATCAAAGAATTTCGTCGTTTAAATACCTGAAAAAGAAATTCAAAATCTTAAATTCGCTCTACAGAGCTTGTTACAACCTACATAACTATCACACCATTACATATAACTACAGAACCCTAAATTCATCTAAACAACTCATCTTCAATGAATAGTGAGAAAGATTACCCTTTGCATGTTCCGTCTGCTAAATTTGTTCTACTTATTCAAAAAATATCCTCATACTTATTCCTCTAGAATTTCATACTACACAAGTAACATGACGAACAGATGCACATAATCTTTAACTTAACATAGATTTCAGTAACATGCTGCTAAGGTTCCCCACTCCACTTTTTTAACTTTTCTAGAACAATTATGTAGTCAATATCCAATTCTTCTCATGTAATTTCTTTTTCAAATACTGAAATGGTAAAATTAGTGCACCACACACCCCCATCCATTGTCCAAAGGCTGGAGGTCCCTTCATATCTAATCTTGTGTTTGGAATCTTGAAGTACTTTTCTGCCCAAGCCAACCCTCCAATTGGATCACTCATCAAATTTAGGAAATTTAACCCTCTGTCTGCACTGCCTTTCTTTAGCCATCATTGGTTGTGTTTGCATCATTGGTTGATGAAATCTGAATCTTGGAGGCACACATGATTCCATATCAACTGATGATCTCTCCTGAAACAAGAAAAGGAAAAGGATTAAATTCATATCTAGTTTGGTATCTTTGAGATTCATGATTTTGTATTCTAAGTTATAAAATGGTAAAATTAAATTTAAGTTTCTTTTCTTTAGTCAAATTAATTTAAGTTAGACTCTTGGTCATCCGAATAAGTTTAATCCATGAATGTATGAAAGATTAGTTGATTGAGTTTTTGCTTGAACATTTTATGTCTGCTAATTTAGTACACTTCTTTGTTTTTCTGTATTTTGGTATCGACACCACACAAAGGTTTCGAAAGAAAGATTATAGATATGCATGTCTTTATCCAAGCATGGATCAAAATAATTGGTTAAGTATTAAGTTATAAAATGTATTTAATTGAAGAAAATTAGTAGCTTGCAATAATACAACGATTCTAATGAGTAATCAATGTAATCTATAACCACTTTTAGTAGCTTGCAATAGTACACTGTGACCCTAAGTATTTAAAAAACAACCACCTTACCAGTGGTAGAAAAAAAGTATGGTTTTTTTTATTAGGAGGAAATGGAAGAGTAATGGGATAAGAAAGGTGTTTTCCAGCACAAATCAAGGGAGAACGTTAAACACAGAACAGAGGAATTGACTCGCGATTTTGATAGCTATATATATCACACGCATAAAGCTGCTCTGCTGTGCTATGGTGTGCCATTTTCTTTCATCATCTGTTACTTAATTTGGCAGAAGATATAGATACAGGGAGAACTTTTTCAACAGTTAGATAAGTATATTTGCAACGTAAGTTTTCAATTTTAAAAATTAGAGGGAAATTGTTTCCTTAATCAGTATTACTTTATTACAATGTAATGTATTTAATGAGACTTTGTAGTTCACTTTTTTCTATTCTCTTTCTTTTATTGCAGGTGTTCGTTGGGGAATTAATTGTCAATTTCACAGATCACTGGTGTTCTTTAATCTGATTGATTGTGAATGGTTGCTTCTGCTGTTCTGATTCCAAGGTATGATTGTTTCTTTTGTGGAATCCCATTTTTAGGTAGTAAGTTACGACTATACATGTGCATGCGCTTTATAATATAATTTGAGAAAAGTGAGAAAAAAAATTAAACCATCTCTAGAGCAAATGAATTGTCTATATATGATATTATACCCCATTAGCAATCTAGAAGCAAGAGAATGTACCCTATAAGAGTAGTAATAGAATAAACCCAAAACGTTTCACTACTAAAAAAATAGCCTATTACATTGCTAGCGATGTTATAGCCTGTGACGTAAAATTACATCGAATAATATCGGGTGACGTTAATCGAACACCTTTACGTCGAATGTAGATGTAATTGACGTAAAGCTGACGTCTATTATGTAGATCGACGTTAAGGTACGTCATTCGGAATAGAGCTTGACGTCCAATATTTGAATAAATATTTATTTTTAAAGAAAGATTTTTCGTCGAATGATCGGGGGAACTGATGTAATGTTGACGACGGCGTAGAGGATATTTGACGTAATATTCACGTTGAAGTGGAAATATGACGTCAATTTTTGAATAAATATTTAAATTTAAGGAATATTTGACATCAGTTGAAAGGTGATGATGTAAGGTTGATGTCGAACATGTATAGAGTCGACGTTACTATCATTGAGCCGTAAAGTTCCCTGCCCAGCGTTTCATTATCATCGTTATCCACTACATTATATTAACGTCACTCATCGCCTTGATGGACGTTAAGATACATATATTAACGTCGGACAGTGTATAATTTGACGTTACCATCAGTGTGTTTTTTATTAAATTCCGTTCATTTTAGCTCATTTAACCAAACCTGCAATACAGAAACTAGTTTTCCAATTCCTAAATGCACAGAATTAATTAATTAAAACCATGCTATCATCAATTCATGCTATCATCAAAACTTAAAAAAACCCACTTTTCCATTCATTTATTCTAATTAATCTATTGACAGTATACATCTATTCACAGTTAAAAAGCTGCACGAGTAAGCAAATGCTACTATCATGAAAGGAAAAACCTAAAACTATAGCTATTTAAAATTTTTATTCAACAAATATCCTGCCCATTCCTCTATTATCGTATTTATTACTTCATTTGACAAGGAAGGAAACTTTACAATTGTATTCATTTTAATGTCAAAAGTTTATTGATATTTGTAAGATTTTCAAATATAAATTTCTACCTGAGTCCAATCTCCTCTGATTTCTGCTCGGACGATTGCCTTGATCCATGACATGATGTAGTAGGCACATGACAATGAATCATTCTGCTTATTACACTAAACATGTGAAAGAACTTAGTCAAATGTAACGGTTTAAAATTGACTACGAAAATTAAAGGTTAAAGATCAACGAATTCCAACCTTAGGATATATAATATCAATTTGTTGTCCTCTGGTCCTAGTCAGAACACTAAACAAATTTGAAACATTAGAAACATAAGTTAATATATTAATATCATAATGAATTGATAAGAATGAATGTAATACTTACGTTTGTATCAAGGACCTCAACTCCGGTTTCATCTTCCTATGAAGAGAACAAAACCATACAACTTGTGCTTTTTTTGGAATGATCACCATGAGTTGCCAATTTCCCCTATCATGTACCAACAACCAGTAAGTTTATTGATTAAAATTTGATAAAAGTTGACAATATTGGGGAAACATACGCATCAATATATGACGCCATATTTATCTCTCTCTTAGACTCGGTCATCCATGTTTGCATATATGATTTTCTGGAATCTAATGTGTTTCCAGATGGTTGGGTGTTCTGAGGTTCAAGAAAGCCATAAATTGACCCCCGACTTGATTCCACTACGACGGTGTCCATGTACCTATAAGAATAAAGTTAAGTATATTTATTAAAATGTAATAATACTAATAATATACAAATTGGAAAATAACAAATAAAAAACTTAGATGCACCACAGTTGTATGCATGAAATGTTCAACATTCTATCTCCACCAATCAGCTCAAATGCATCATTGAATTCAATATACAATGGAATATGGAACTCGACGCCAAACGTTCTTAACTCCCACGACACCGCTACCGATTGTTTTTTCAACTGAGGTAATCTTAACATCAATATGGATAGAGGATCATCGTCTACTTCTTGCACACGAGCCTCAGGTTGAGCCGTTGCTTGTTTCTCTGGTCGGTAGACCTCCAAGTCACATTTACAGAAGTTAGGAATCATTTAATTATAACTTGATGATTTAAGATAATAAAAATAAGAATACAATACCGCTGGTGGGCCAAAATATGGAATGATCAAGGCCTTAGGCCAAGCTATAAATGTGCCTAAGGCCTCCCCCACTAGCACTCGAGCCGGGGGGTCTCAAACATCATCAATCCTTACCCGCGCGTCAGTGGGCAATAAAGGAGCACCATGAATGGTCTGGCCTCGTGCAAGCTGTACTCCGATGGCCACTGCGCGTGGAGGATCCTCATCAACCAAAAACTCATACTGAACATTGATATTCGTACGATCTACATTAGAGCATGAGTCTTTGGTGCTCGTAGGAGGTGCGGTAGGATCATCTGTAGGGGCGTCTAATAACGGTCTAAAAATCGTTATTTTTATACATTAATTTGATATTAAAACACAACCTTTATGACCTAGGATTAGCTAGAAATCATGCATTTTGTCTAAGTTAGTGAACAAGAGAGCCAAAAGTGGTTTTAGAGATATTATGCTTGGTTTTACATTGTTTTGACAGGATTTTAAGAGAATTGAATGATGAAGATGAAGAAGGAAGGACTTGGAATAGAAAAAGGGCAAGAAAAGATGAAAAAGAGGTGCCGCGACCACCGCCCAACGTTAACCTAACGCTGGGCGTCCAAGACGCAGACCGTTGAGCGTTAGGAAGCGCTGAGCGTCCAGCGTCACCACCGCTGAGCGTTAGCTAGCGTTGAGGGCCTAAATGAATGGGCCAAGGCCGGATTTCTGTTACTTTTTTGGTTTATAAATAGACCCAGTACGATTTTAGAAGTAATCTTTTGGCAGAAAGATACTAAAACACTCTTTTCACCACTTGAAGGAGGATTTTGGATGTGGGAGCTCCAATCTACCAAATCCAGGGTGTATCTTTTCATCTTTTCCATTCAATTCATCTAGTTTCACCATGTCTATGGTGAACTAAACCCTTTGTTGTTGGGGAACAATGTAATCTTTTGAAACTCTCTTATATTGAAATTCTTGTTCTATTCATATGCTTGCATATGCTTGTATTATCAATAGTTGAGTTTTCTTATCTGATTATCATGCTTGCATCGTTTAACTCATTTGGTGTATTGATCCTTGTTTTTGTCAATATGGAAACATACGGGGAAGTCTCGAAGTGATAGGAATTCTCTTGGTTAAGCAATACTATCTAGGAATAGGAGTAGGACGACCAATTACTTTAAACTTCTGTTTTTCATGCGTTATTGGTTACTTAAGGAGACTAGGAATGGTAAACTAGTAATTGATAATAGGCTCTCTTCACTAAGGAATCGGGTTTTAAGTAGATTAGATAACTGTATGACATTGATAATAAAGCGAATTTAACAAGAATAGTAGATATAGGAGAGTGGAAAAAGGTGAAATTGTAAACCCCAACAACTCCATTAATCCATAGTCTTTTCTTTGCTAATTGATTCAAATTTGCATCTGCATGTTTAAATTCTGTTTTTGCATCAACCTTACAAATTATTTTTCTTTTAATTCTTATTAAATCAAATCACACGAATGTTGAGGCCAGTGAGTCCTTTGGGAGAACAATACTCGGTCTTACCGTTTATATTACTTGATAACGATCTGGTACACTTGTCAGGGGCTTAACAATGTCCTCCTGTTGTGACTGTTGCTTTTGTTGTAGTCTAATCATCGTAAGTTCTTGTTCGAGCGTTCTTCCATTTGCTCCCGTACTTGGACTTGCACCTGTTCCGTGATTTGTTCCGTGATGCTACTAACCAATTCTAGAGTCACGACTTGTGTGCTTCTTGGTTTATGGCCAAAGTAGTCCCTCAATCCAGTAGCTCCTCCAACAGCACGCACACGACCTGGACAGTCTGGCCGACCTGTGGCTGCTACCAGGATGTCCTTCCTAACTTCTGGCACAAATGTGCCTTCAGTCTCTTGCTCAACCAACTTGTCCTGCATATCATAATAGACAAAGTTACATAATTTTTTATGAACTATGGTAATTAGTTAAAAGTTTCCACTTACAATTCTATGGCATATCTCCTGAGCAGACTGGGATGTAAACTAGCCATTGGACTTTGTCCGTTCAGCCTTTCACAATTCATGTCTAGCTGGTGGAGGTGCTAGATAAGGTGACTCAAGACCTAACTCCTCAGCTCGACGTTTCCTTATCTTTTTCTCTAATAACGCATAACCACCACGAGAAAGTACGTGTGATGTATCATTAAGCCTCTGCTGTCCTAGGCGGCTAACCTTTTCACCTATGAAAAAATCAAAATTATTAAGCATATATAATTCAGAAATTAACATCTTGTCTCGTGTGACTAGAGCAAAATATTATAAAACATACCTGTCATTCAGGAGTAAGTCTAGATTCTTTAAACTGCACCCACGCCTCATCAGATATTTTATACCTTGTACAGGGAGTTTCGTTCTGTTTAGAGCCAAAGACGAATTTACGTGTCATTGTCGTTTTGAAGTCCCTCCTTCGTGTTGCAATTTGGGATAAAATCTTCTTCCTTATCCTCTCATCATGAGGAATAATCCAATTTTCTTTTTTAAAAAGAAAATTAATGTTAAAGCATGTTGAACGAAAATAAGTGAATGGTGGAAGTAAAACAGCTTAAACATACCAAAACATCCTACCATAGTATATTTTTGTCAACCTTTGACACATCACCCCAACGGGTAGCGAGAATAGGGACATGAAATTTTGCCAGCATGCCCAATTAACTCTTAAACTCCATTGCATGTTCCCCTATAGCCATAAATGTTTTAGGACCAAACTCCACCGGCTTTGGTTTATCATTAACCCGACGGGATGTGACACCAGGCATCCGAGTCACAGATCTACCACCTCCTCCCGTCTGACCTGATCCAGAGCTCGTCATACCTGTTTAGAAAGTTAGTAAATTATAGTTACAACAGACATCGAAATGGTGATACTAGAGAAGATGATGAAGTTCGCTGACAACGAACAAACACAAATATCATATGTTGAAGGAAAAAATAAAGAATTATACATATACCATATGTCGAGAATCGAAAAACACAACACAAACATGAGCACATACATCATACGTATGAGATATTAAAGATAAAAAAAAAACATACTTGAAATGGTGTCACTGGAGAATATGATGAAGTTCGCTGACCACGTACGAAACACAACCGAAAGATAAATGAAAAAAATTCGGTAAACCTTAGAAATGGGAACGAAATGAATTTACAAAAACAGAAAAGATTAAACATAAGCCTCTTTCTTTATCGCAGTCGTCCACAAAGAAGAAATTTCAAGCAAAAATGGTAGCGCGAACAAACAGTGAGAGCGTGTTATGTTTTTACATTCATATTCCACGTCGAATACAAGACACACTTGACGTTATATTTAAAAACCACGTCACAGACGAAAATAATTCGACGTTTCCAGTAAAAAACAGGTGCATTAAATACAACATCGTATTGTCTAGGAATTTGACGTTTTCTCTTAATTAGCCGCCAATATCAGAAAGTACCGTACTTTTCGATCTCTTTTCTTTTCATTCCTGCCATAAAACGTCGGAGGATGCGGGGCTGGGACGTGAAGGGAATTGAAGTATGTTAGGAGCATTAATGGTGTGCTTAATAGAACATCGTATTCGGTACGACTTTCACGTTTTTTTCTTCCGCCAATATCAAAATGTGGCACTCTTTTTAGGGTTTAAAATAAGACATGAAATCTTTTCTTTTTTGATCAATATCATAATCAGTTTTTGATCAATATCATAATCGTCTCCCGTATAAAAACGTTCCTCAGGTGTCTTCATCACTTATCGATCTAGATGGGTTTGCGTTTCTTGTAATCCGGGCAACCATCTCTTTTCTTCTTGACGATGATGATGAAGAAGCCATGTTTGAATAGAAATCTTGGAACGTCTTTCACAATGTAGAATCTTTAACAAACATGTATGAATATTATATTACAATATTAAAATAAGTTAATTATTAATCAAAATTTAAATAATTTTTTTTTAAAAAATATGTTAAACTTGAAACACCGTTTAACATTTCTTTAAATTTTGTTTTTAAATTAAAATTAATAAATAACTAATTTATTTTATTATTTTAATATGATTTAATATTTTATAATATATTAAATAACATTTTATATTATTGTTATTATTTTATTATTAATTTTAGTTTTATTATTTTATTATTAATTTAATAATTATTATAGAAATAATAAAATTTATTAAATGCACAATATTAAATGTTTTTTTGTGCTATGTAAAAATAAAAATCACTAAATTAACCTACAATTATTACTTTTTCTCTGAATGATGTTTGAACGTCGTTTTCAGCTAGGATTCGATGTTCATACATGTTGGCGGTTACTAAGCATAATTACACTATGTAAGTGAATCAAACGAGATCTATTACTTTTTCTCTGAAAGATGTTTAAACGTCGAATTCTGCAGGACTTCGATGTTCTTACAAGATGGTGGCGTGTGGCAATTACTAAGTATAATCACACGATGTACGTCATCGGCTCATCTATAAATATAACTTGCATTTCACGTATTCCCTTGCCTCCTGTTTCCATATTAAACATATTAGGATTCATAGTTTTCATTTTGTTTGCATTTTCTTTTCATTAGATTTCTAAGCATTTGTGTTCTTTATATTGCAATTTGATAACTTTAACATGCAAATGGTTCATTCATCGTCATTTTGTATGAAGGAGCCCTTTCCAGTTCAAGTTAACAAAATGTTTTTATTTATAGTACAGAAATGGTTAAGATATCTTAATGAAAGGAAAGTGCTTACGAAAAAGAAATATGGTTCACAATATGTTTAGTGCTGAAACAATTTTAAGCTTTAAAAACAAAAGTTGTTCAACTTCATCATTTAACAATGTATGATTCCTTTTTTAAATTGTCCATAAGTGGTACTCCTCCGTTAGATTTCAGAGCTACTGATTTCTAAGAGAGGATACAACTTACGGATAATTTAAATTTGGAATCTTTTTACACCGTTGACGTCGAACTTTGAGTACACTCGATGCAAAAATAAATTTTATTTAATTATTAAAAGATATGTGAAATTAATGTTCTTAAACATAGTCTACATCCTAAATAAAGTGCCGCATTCAGGACTCAGTCAATAACAAAATGCTTTTTATAGTACACCGTAAATAAGTTATCTTACTGAAAGGGAAGTGCTGAGGAAAAATAAATATGGTTCACAATATGTTTAATGATGAAATAATTTTGAGAATAAAAATAAAACGTCAAAGCCCCAGAGCCTTCGACGTTCTATGGTGCGCTTTTCAATTGCAAAGGTGTTCAACGTTTGATTTTCTTCCACCAATACAAAAGGGTAGCGAACTTTATATTCTTTTTTCTTTAAAACCAGACATGAAATTTTTTCTTTTTACTTCTTCCTTAATTGATTCAAGTTAGCATTGTACTAAAATTTTCACATTTAACCAGTGATCAGTTTTTGATCATTTTTTGCTAAAATAAATCTTCATTGCATTTCTAAATAAAACCGAAGGAAATGGAAAAACCAGCGGGGGTTTAATAGCCATGATTACAAAATTAAAAAAAAACATAGAAAAGTAGTCCCCATCATTATCAAGAAGATTCCATTGAATCTTCATCTTCAGAATCTTCAGTATGATCTTCACCGTGAGTAGGTGGACTTCCGACAGATTTCTCATCAGTGAAGAACCATCCATTCTCAATCCTTTTCGTCCCAATAGATGACAGACTTGGTACACCAATTTCTTGTGACCTTTTGCACACAATTCTTTCTTCTTCAGATACATCTACTCCTTGGAGTTCCAAGACCTTGCTGATAAATACTCCATATAGCAATTTATGTGCATAATCATCTCCTACAGCGATAATATGGTCTTTGAGAACTGCAACCCAGTTGGTTGGGATTCTAGTCTTGATAGCATTCAACAGAAATACATCTTCTGTTGACATTCTGTCCTCGTTCAATCTTTCAGGCAACAGTAGCCAAGTCAGGACATAAGCAATAATTTTCTCCTCCTTGTTTAAGCCATCATGTAGGTACTATGATGTACGAAGGCTCCAAGGAAGTTGTCCGATAGGTGACGCGAACACGAATCTGGACCTCCTCGAAGCTTCTCCGACGAGAAGACGCAGCGAAAATGACAAAGACGTGAAGAAGGAAACTATATCGAAATCCTAATCGGACCAAAAGTGAGATCAAACTCACTAGAACCCTAAACAATGGATAAACCCTAAATCAAACGGTGGAAACGCTAACTGGACTCGAAGGAACCCTAAAATGTTGAGGAACACAAATGTGAACCGATTAATCGGTTCAAACTCAAGATTAAACGGTGGAAAAGGTAGATCGAAGGTTAGAGGCTTTTAATCGGAGGAAAAGAGAAAATAATTGGTGGAAATAGAAGGAGTAGTGGAAGTGATGAAGAAACCCTAGGGTTTGATGTTTTGAGATGGTGAAGAAGCAAAGAAATGAAAGAAGAAGGTGATTCTAGGAAGAAGAATGACTTACGGTGATGTGGATGCGCTTGAGGAGGAAAAACCCTAGTAGAGGAAAATGTGATTGATGATGATACGCGACTAGAAAGTGAAATGAAGAAGTGTGAAGTCGTGGCTGAAACGCTGACACATGCAGAGGGATATGTGGCAGCGGAGGATTGGCATATGTGTGGAGGAGTGAGAAAAGCACCGTCGTGGAAGTTGGAAAATGAAAATAGGAAGTGTGCTGGAAGGTGGCTAGAGGGAGTCTTTGGACTCTCTAGCCTATGACTTTCAAGAGAGAATATTTTTCTGATTTAGAAAAGTTTATCCTCATTTATCTCAAAAGTGTCAAATACAAGTGAGGAGTTGGGTATTTATAGTGACCCATGCTCCTTGCAAGCTAAACTACGCGTATAATAAAATGGAAAAATACGATAAAAGAGGACTGTGACAGGAAGGATTCCATCATACTACTTATCCACCCTGTACCTTCCTGGATATCTTAAGCAGTTTACATATATAGCTCTCTTTGTTAGCCACATGTTTGACTAAAAATCACAGATATGAGAAGCCAAACCCTCAGCTTTCAGACCAACAAGATTTGACCAAATATTATCGTCAATAGTAATGTTAACCCCTTTGACCCTCGAGTGAATGACCCCATTTACAACACTCAGGTTTGTGTAGAAAACCTCTACGAAATCTGGATAGCAATTTCCTTTCATCTGGACAAAATAGGTAAGCCCTTAATATGCAAGCGCCAGAAATGACCGTTGAGCGGTTTGCTTCTTGTCGCTCTGGACGCTCAGCGTCACCGCCTGGGCGCCAGACAACAACTTTTCCTTGCACTAGGACGACGCTCAGTGGTGGAATTGACCGTTGAGCGGTTCACAAACTCTTCTTTTCTTCCTTTTTCTCCTTCATTCTTGAGTCTATGACCTTCCTACTTCATTTCCATCTTCCATTCTCATCAAAAACCTTGCAAAACAATGCAAAACAAGCATAATATCTCTAAAAATAACTTTTGACTCTCATGTAACACAATTTAAGAGTTTTACTTGATTCAAAGCTCATTTTAAGCTACAAAGGGTGTGTTTTAATATCAAATTTATGCATGAAAATAACGGTTTTGAGACCGTTATCACTCATCTCCTCAGCCCATGTTGTCATCAGAGTCCTCCTCCTCTCCTTCTTCAGCATCCTCAAAGTCAGCGTCCTCATCATCCTCCATGAATAGAGCGTCAGCTGCTCTAGTTCCGCTAATGCAAGCACATTGTTAAACTCATCCATGGTCCACCGGTGTGTAGGGGGCGTGTCATAAAGCCCAATGTTGTGGCCACATGTCTCTCATTTGGAACGACTCTGCCTCATGAGGTGCTCCATGTCCCTATGGTGGTCCTCTCCTCCTAGGTCGTCTTTGAGGCACTGGTTGGGTCGCCTCATCTCCTCCGCAGTACTGCCTATAGTAGGCCTCATCAATGACTTTCCTCAGCCTCTCCAATGGTGGAGTAGAAGTGTCCACCCCAGCTAGCTGGCAGAGATGTGTAATAAGAGAAGGATGCCCCAAAAGTGCTTTGTTGCTCATAGTAGTGGAACAACTCTTGATCTCATTTGTTATTATTTGGCCGATGTTCACATTCATACCTATGAGCACACAATATAAGAACATGGCCCTGACAACAGTGATGTCCGAGACATGAGAGCAAGGTTGGATGTTAGCATGTGAAAATGCCATCCAATACTGTGCTAAAGGCGTCAAATTAGCTATCTTGATGTGCATAGCTGCACCACTACTATTCATGTGAAAGTGCTCTCCAGGCACACATAGCATGCTCTCAATATCATCAAAATTGGTCCCTTCTTCCATGTTGAGTGCAAACTGGCATTGAACACATGTTCATTCAATGTTCAAGAACCGGTTAATGGTGTCAGGATCATACCTAATGATCTTTCCACGGACGTAGAAATCCTTCACCACTGCAATGTTTGCTGGTGCAGGATAGGTTGCTAGTTTCTCACAGTTTTTGTTCTCCATCTCTTCTCCAAATTGTGGAGCCAAGTTTGGAATCCATCCTGCCTTGCGCTCTGTTAACACCCTGGCAACTGTACCGGATCATATCAAGTAATAAATAGACAGTAAGTCCGAATATCGTTTCCCAAGGGACTCTTAGGCCTAATCGTTTATGTGAATGGTGTTGCAAAGAATGAATTTAGAGTTTGTAATGCAAAAACTAAAATAAACATGAAAATGCAAAAGCTTGATCAATTGACAGATAAAGATATGGATGAATGGTGCTGCTGGGGTTTACGGTTTCATCCTAATCCACTCTCCTATGTCTACTATTCTTATTAAATTCAAATTTGTTATCAATGATCATGCAACTTTCTAAATTATTCTAAACCCAATGTCTCAGCGAAGAAAGCCTACTCCCAATTACTAGTTTACTAGGTCTAGTCTCCTTAGTAATTAGTCATGCATTTCAGTGTACAGAAGCTTAAAGAAATTGACCGTCCTATTCCTATGTCTAGGTAATATTGCTAATCAAGAGAATTCCCCCATGTCTAGATTTCCCCGTATGTGTGCATATCGACAAAATCAATGATCATGACATTGAATGAGTTAAACAATGCAAGCATAAAGTATAGAGAAGAAAACTCAAACTATTGATAACTAAAGTACATAAACAAAATAAGAACTTCGATATAAGAGAATTTCAATAGGATTACATTGTTCCGCAACAACAAAGGGTTTTAGTTCACCATTGTCATGGTGAAACTATATGAATTGAATGAAAAATAGGAAAAAGATAACCTTAGAATTGAAAGATTGGAGCTTTCGCATCCAAAATCCGCCTCCAAGGAGTGAGAATGGGTGTTTCTGTGTCTTTTCTCTGCCAAAAGATAACCCTAAGGTTCGCAGAAATCTATTTATAATCTATGAAAATTATAGAAAATAGGCCTAAGCCCAACTACAGCGCTCAACGTTTGTTTCACCGCTCAGCGTTGGTTTCACCGCTCAGCGATAGGTGCCGCACTCAAATGGGACGCTCAGCATTCACGCCCAAGCATTTGGCAGTGCGGCTCTAACTTTTGCCCTTAAGCGTCTAACAGTGGCTCTCTTCACAAAGCTGGTGCTCATGTCTTCTAGAGAGGAACTTGTTGGAATAGAACCTTTCCGGCTCTGTCCTCTGGTTTCCAATAGTCTTGATCCTCTTGCTTGATGAGGAGGCCATCCCTGTATCAAATACAATCAACAAGACCAAAGGAAATCTCATTAAGCGTTAGCAAACCACAAAACCTCGTTCAAACACACTACTTATCAGCGCTGAGGGAAAAATAGGGCCCCTCAACGTCATCTACACACAGAAAAACACATAAAATCCTAGAACTGCAGAGTGGCGCTCAACGCAAATTACCATTGAGTGGTATCAGTTCAGATTTTTCAAAATAGCCCTAGCTAACTTCTAATCTCCACCCACATGCAATTTTTCCAATTTCAGACCTCAATCGTACATTTTAATCTGTCCAAACATCAATTATTTCACTTAATCATGCATAAACATCAAAAGCCCAAAATATTCATTGTTAGACAACCATTCTCATACAAAATCATGTTCTCAAAATCCTAGAATGTAAAATGTATGTACTTACTTGGGTGAAGATGCTCAAATGTGTGTAGAAATACTCAATGAGTGTGAAGAAGACTACCCCTAACAGTGATGCTCTCACCAAACCCCAAACTTGGATGCCAAACTGGTGCAAAAATGGTGGAAGAAGGGTTTTAGTGAAGAAGGGTGAAGGAGAAAGTGGAGAGAATGCTTTGGAAAGTGCTTAAGAGTGGCAATAGTGACTGAAGGTCGAATGGAGAGCTTAGGGCGAGACCTAGGGTGAATAAAGTGTGCAATAGGCCAACTTACGCTGGGCCTAAAACTAAAAACCCAAAAGCTAATATGCAGGTCCACCGCTCAGCACTAGGTACCGCTGAGCGGTATGCGCGACTTCAATTTTTCTCCTTTGTTCTTGCCCTAAGCGCTCTTATTCAATGCCTATCAATTTTCAACTTTTAGACTTTCAAATTTCACATCTTTTCCACTCTTTCACATACTCTCACTCACACAACGCATTTTAATCTCTCTCACCACTTAAATATTCAATAGTCAAACCCTTAAAATGCAACTAGAACAAAATCACAACAAATAAAATTAATCAAATGGGTTGCCTCCCAGGTAGCGCTTGTTTAATGTCACGAGCCTGACGCAAACTCTTTCTAGCACCCATCATTAGGTGCAAACCTTACCATCACCCATCAGTAGGTAAACTTTCCTTGTATCCTTCAGTAGATACCTAATCATCTAGCATCCCTCAGTAGATGCTACACAATAAACAATATTCAAAAATATTTAAAAGTACATCACCAAAATAAAATAAAATCAAAGAAATTAATGTTTTTAAATCATTGGGGCGCCGCTCAGCAAGTGCTCTTTTAACGTCATTAACTTGACCCATTAAAGCTCATATTCCATATTCAATGTTGGTGTCTCTCTTGCTATCATCACACCAACTCATCAACTGCTTCTGATCCACCTTTTTGACTTGCCTAGAATATGGAGCCCCAATCTCTGTTACTTCATTCTCATTGAAGACTTTCACAACCCATAACTTTTTCTTGAATCTCACAGGGGTGCCAAGTTTGAATTGTGCATCTTTAGAGTCATGATGAACCATCCCTCCTTTGTCAACTCTACCTTATTCCTTAACCTACATCAAAACACAATTTTTACCTTTGTTGACCGGCTTTGCAGATTTATGTCTAGCCACTAGTGCATCCTTCCATTCAGCTTTGTGTCCAATCTTCTTCACTTGAATCTTCTTATCTTTGAAAACATCATAGATCACCTGCTCTTCTTGAACTTTAATCCTTATCAACCCATCATCCACATTGATGACTACTTTAGCCGCATTCATAAATGGCCTTCCAAGAATGATTGTGATCTTGTCATCCTCCTTCATCTCCATCACCACAAAGTCAACCAAGAATTCAAGTCTTTCCTTTCGCACCACACCGTAGGGTTTCTTTGGTGATCCATCTTCCAGTAGCAAGGAAATCTTTGTCGGCTTCAATCCAGGACAACCAATCTTCTTAAGCATAGATAGGGGCATCAAATTAATGCTTGACCCTAAATCAATTAAAACTTTCCCTATCTTCACATTCCCAATGGTGTAAAGAATTCTAAAACTTCCTAGATCCTTACTTTTGGAGGACATAATTTCTTCAGCAAGACACTACACCTTCCTTGTTCATCAGAAGCTTCCTCATCTAGTATATCTTTTCTTTGAGGTACTGCTTTATCCACTTTGCATAGGCAGGAATTTGCTAGAATGCTTCAGTCAATGATATTGTAATCTCCAATTGATTGAAGATTTCTCTAAAACGCTCACATTTTCTCTCTACTCTCTCATGCCCCTTTGGGTAAGGAAGAATTTTCTCACTTTTCTCACTTTTCTCTATTTCTTTCTCTCCCCTCTTCTTCTTTTCTTTTTTTTATCTCTCACTCACATATTTTCTCTTCTTTTTCTTCTCTCCTCTCTCACTCAAAGATCTCTTTTTTCTCTTTCACTCTCTCCTCAACAACACTCAGTACGACCTTACAATCTTCCTTAGGGTTAACCTCAGTATTAGCCCTAAATTGATTTTCTGCTTTATCCTCCATCCTCTTGGCTATTTGGCCGATCTATATCTCCAGATTTATGAAAGTAGCTTCATTGCTCTTCATGGTGGAGTCATGCGCCATCAAAAATTGCTGGAACATATCTTCCAACCTGTTGGTTTTGACATTCCAACCATATGCCTGTTGCCATAGTGGTGATGGTTGTTGTGGTCTATTGAATTGGCCTTCTACTTGTCCAGCTAGTCCATTATGACCTTGACCCATGCTTAGGTGAGGTTTCCACCCTTGGTTGAAATTACCTTAGCGGAATTGGAATTGATTGCCCATGTAATTGACTTCCTCTTAGGCCTCCTCTGGATAAGCACATTGACCATTGATATGGTCACCACCACATCATTCACAGAGTTACTGTTGCACTTGTGAAACGTTCTTCAGCTCCTTTGGCAGTTTAGCGAGTGTCTTTGTCAAATTCTCCAGCTGTTAAGTTATGATCTTGTTTTGTGCAAGCAAGGCATCTTGAGTTGGTAATTATAGAACTCCCTTTTGTTGAAGTAGAGTGATAACGGTTTAAAACACCGTTATTTTCAATGTGATTTTGGTACTAAAAGCACCTTTTTTCACTTAGAAACTGGCTTGGACTAATGTGTTTTCAATAAAATGTGTGAATAAGAGAGTTGAGGTTGATTTCAATGGTTTTCTAACAAATTCCCCTTATTTTAAAAGAGTTTAAGGTAATACTGGAAGACGAGGTGAAAAGCCAAGCAGATGGAGCTCGGAAGAGGCTAAAAAGGCACCAGAAGGAGGGAAAACGTGAAGCCCGAGCGTCTAGGAGTGCGATCCAAGCGTCCAGAATCGACGTTCGTCGCCCGGGCGGTGGCCCCAGACGCCCGGGCGATGGAACCTCGTAGCTTGGGCCTCCAAATCTGACGCCCAGGCCTTACATGACCTTCAATTCTCGTCCGGGGATCCTCCCTGCGACGCTTGGGCGTGATTTCACTTGGATCAGGCCCTGTTTCTGCTCTGTTTTGATTCTTTTGGACCGAGCCAGACTTTGGGACGTCTCTGACATTATTTAAAGGACTCTAGGACGAGGTTATGAGTCTTAGTCATCTTAATCTCTTGATCTTCACATCTTTTTACCAGGAATGCTAGGAATTGTATGAACTAGTAGTTAGGGACAAGCATAAAGAAGAATCGGGTTTAAGTGATTTAGTGAGGGACGTTGGCATTAATGCATAAAGAAGAATTCTTATATACATGAGAGGGAACTTGGTGAAATCTAACCCCAACAACATATCCATCTCATATAAATCAATCTCCATTCATCTCTGTGCTCCTTTGCCATTGATCAACTGCATTTTTATTTTCTTTATTATTTTTGCATCCCAAACCTAATGATATCTTTTTATTTTTAAGTCTTAATTAATCTTGTTTTCACACAACTGTTCAGCGCCGAGAGTCCTCTGGGATACGATACTTGGTCTTACCATTTTATATTACTTATGCGACTTGGTACCCTTGTCGATTTGCCCCAACATAGAGCTCCTCTTTCGCTATGCATCTCATTATCATTAGCAACCATATTTTCTATCAATTCATAAGCTTCCTCTGCAGTCTTGCACTTGATGTTACCTCTAGCTGAGGCATCTAGCATAAGCTTTGTTTGAGAGCCAAGACTGATAACGGTCTAAAAACCGTTATTTTCATGCTTAAATTGATATCAAAATACACCCTTCAAGGCTTAGAATGAGCTTAGAATCAGGTAAAACACTTAAGTTAAGTCATTTGAGAGTCAAAAGCTATTTTTAGAGATATTATGCTTGTTTTGCATTGTTTTGCATGGTTTTGATGAGAATTAAGGATGGAATTAAAGAAGGAATGTCTTAGACTCAAGGAAGAAGAAGAAAAATGAAGAAAAGAAGAGTCTATGCACCGCTCAGCATCAAAATGTACCGCTGAGTGCCATTATTCGAGGGAAAGCTGCTGTCTGGCGCCCAGGCGGTGATGCTGAGCCTCCAGAGCGATCAGAGGCAAACCGCTCAGCGGTGAAACTGACCGCTGAGCAGTGGTGCGGCTTGAGGGAAACCGCCGAGCGGTAAAGTTGGACGTTGAGCGGTTGTCTGCTAGGCTTGGGCTTAAATTCTATTACTTTTATGCCCTATATATAGCCCCAGTGCGATTCAAATATCATTCTTTTGGCATAAGAGAACGTCCAGAGTTGTTCTACAGTCCTTGGAGAAGATTACTTGGATGCTTAGGCTCCATTTTATTCAATCTAGGGTTTCTTTTCCATTCTTTCATTGTATTTCATATAGTTTCACCATGTCAATGGTGAACTAAACCCTTTGTTGTTAGAGAACAATGTAATCTTTTGAAACTCTCTTATATTGAAATTCTTGTTTTATTCATATGCTTGCATATGTTGTTATTATCAATTGTGGGTTCTTTATCTATGCTCTATGCTATTATCATTTAACTCATTTGATAAATAGATGTTTGCCTTTGTTGATACGGGGACGTATGCGGAAGTCATGAACTGATAAGGAATTCTTGATCAACAAATACCACCTAGGGATAGGGGGGTAGGATGATCAATTTTATTTTGTTTTTGTGGTACTTGCACTACTAATTACTAGGGGAGACTAGGGATAGTAAGCCAGTAATTAGTAGTAGGCTCTTCTCGCCGAGGGATCGGGTTTAGGGTAGACTAAGAAAGTGACATGACAATTAGATAATAAAGCAAATTTAATAAGAATATTAGATATAAGAGAGTGGATAAGATTAAATTGTAAACCCCAACAACTCCATTCATCCATACCTTTTTCTTGCCAATTTAATCAACTGCATTTGCATGTTTACTTTTAGTTCTTTCCATTCAAACACAAATTAATTTGTTTTACAAGTCTTATAGTATTGATTTCACGAAAGATTAGGCCTTTGAGTCCTTTGTAAGAACGATATTGGGTTTTACCAATTATATTGGCTTTTAACAAGTTTTTGGCGTCGTTGTCGGGGACTCGTGGTTTAACTTATCTAGTAGTCTAAATTGATTAAATTTGACTTGATTTTATGTTTGTTTTTATTTTTGTTCTAATAAATGTTTTCTAGGGTTTTGTGCCTAATGTTTGCAGGATGCAGTACGAACAAGAATTTGATTATATTGGCACTCAATTCTACCAAAATGATTTCAACCTTTGGTGGGAACCTCACTCATTCATGGATCAAAGCCAATTTGGGTAAGCTGTCGAGCAACAAATTACTCCACTCAAGGAGAACATAAATTCTGACAACGAATTTCTTCAGCGGATCACAGGTATGAATATGTCTTTCATCAGAAGTATTGAGGAGATGCGACAACGTGAAGATTTACAAGAACGTCAAAGACAATAATATCGTCCTTGACTTGAAGAAGTAGAATGTCAAAGGCAGCAATATTCTCCTACACTTGAAGAAAGAGAGAAGGAAGTTGAACAATGTCTTTGGTAGAAACAATTCTATATGCCAAGAAAAACATTGGCGGACGCTGAACAACATTGGCGGCAACCATCTCCATCAGAAATCCGTGAAGAGACATTCCAACAAGTAATGCAGAATATTATTTCCTTTTCAGAATGTGATGACGCAAGATGTAAAAGGAAGGAGATAGAATTGGGTTGCGTGACTGCATCTCTGAATGATTCTAGGGTTAATACTGAAGTTAACCATAGGGAGGAATGCCAAGATACTATCTTTGAAAGCGATAAGGTTGTTGATGAGAAGAAAATAGAGATAGAGGAGGAAAAGATAGAGAGAGTTGTAGAGGGAGAAGAAACAGAAAGGTTGAGTAAGGGAAAAAAAGATGAGGAGAAAGAAAAACCAGTGGTTGAGAAAAAAGAAAAAAAGAAAAAATATGGGAAAATAAAGAAGAAAATAAGAAAAGAGAAAAAGAGAAAGTTGAGGGGAAAGATTGAGAAAAAGAGGAAGAGAGGAAATAAGAAAAGATCACATGCAAAACCCCTTCCTCGTCAGAAGAAAAATCATAGGAAGGAAAAGAAGTTTAAGTGCTTTATTGAAATCTTCAAGAAATTGGAGATTAAAGTTCCTATGATTGATATATGGAAACATGTGCTTGGTGTTCTTAGTTTTCTGAAGAAATTAAGTAGGAAGAAGAAAAAGAAAAGAATATCAAGCAAGGAGTATCAACACCTACTGATGGGTGTCTGTTGGGGGTCATCCCAGTTGTTGTAATATATTAGTTGTATTTTATTTTGGACATGTAATTCTTGGATTTTTAAACAAATTTTGGTTAGCATCTACTGAGGGATGCTAATTTTTATGTATCCACTGAAGGGTACAGGAAGGTACACGTACTAATGGGTGTTGGTAAGAACTACACTTACTGATGAGTGGTAGACAGGTTTGGGTTAGGCTCGTGACGTTAAACAAGCGCTACCTGGGAGGCAACCTAGTTGATTATTTGTTTATTTTTAAACTTTGTCTTAAGGGAAGTATATGTTTGCATGTGCATTTGAGAGGGGAAAGGCATGAAATTGAAAAATTGAAGGTTAAAATCAGGTGCAACAGGGTGAAATCACGCAAAAGTAAACAAAGAAGAGAAGGATAAAATTACCGCCCACCGCTAAGCGGTGGCGGCGCAGACCCCACTTGGGCTTTTAAAAGCTCAGCATTTCTGGGCTTCTGCACTTTCGAAAATCCTCTTTGAGGCTCACCCAAGCGTTCTCTGTGAACCCTATCACCCAATTTACACTTTCAAAGTTTGTCCAAAGGGATTTCCCCACTTTTTCTCATTACCCACTAACAAAAATCTCACTTTTCTATCATTATCTTGTCAAAGTTTGGGGTTTTTGTTGAGGGACTGTGCATTCAAGAGGCATTCATCATCAATTAGGAGGAAGTTTAGCAAGCATCTAGTTCCTCCACTCAAGTAAGTTGTGCAATTTCATTCGTAGGGTTTCTAAATTTGAAATTTGATGAAGAACATGCTTAGGAACATGATAAATTAGGGCTTTTCATTTCTATGCATGATTTGATGAAATAGGAACTCTTTGAACCGATTGAACTACATGAATTTGGTCTGTATTGATGAAATTAATGTTAGAGTGGAGAATAAGGCGGTTTAAAAAAGGTTTTTGAGAAACCCTAGTCGCCACCGCTGAGCGGTCTCCTTTGACGCTGAGCGGTGGTACGGCTTGAGGCAAACTGCTGAGCGGTCTCCTTTGACACTCAGCGGTGACGTGGCTTGAGGCAAACTGCTGAGTGGTCTCCTTTGACGCTGAGCGGTCTACTGCAGATTTTGCTGGATGCTGGATTTTTGCTGGACTGTGATTGGTTTGGAATCTGATTAATGATGTACTAACCTCTAAATGGTGAATTCCTGTGGTCTTTTGAACTTTATTTTATGCAGGAATTTCATCATCATCAAGAAGGGTGAAAAATCTTGGTAATAAAAGGAAGGAACCTGAGAGGCCAAGAAGATTTTATTCTCCTAGGTTCCTCTCCAGGATACATGAGGAACATTATGTGACTGTGTAGGAGAGGATATTACTGATGGAGAGGAAGGCCACTTTTATCCCAAATTTGGCGCCTGAATTTGGAGTAGAGATCATGAGGAGAGATTGGGAGAGGCTGGCCACATTCTTGCACCGGCCAGCATTGAATTGGTGAAGGAATTTTATACAAATCCCTTGCCTAGAGGAGGAGTTGATGTTGGGAGATACATGAGCTATGTGAGGGGACAAATCATCAGGTACGATCCTGACACTATTAATAGCTTTTTGGGCACTGAATGGCCAAGTGAACAGTGCTAGTAAGCAACACTTGTTGGGGGGTTCAGAGATATAGCAGATATTGAGAGGGTGATGTGCCTTCCTGGAAGCCATTTTCAGAATAACCCTAATGGATTGCCCGTCAACATAAAGAGGGCAGATTTGATGCCTTTAGCAAAATACTGGATGGCATTCACTCATACCAACATTCAGCCGTGCTCACATGTTTCCGACATCATCTTCATTTACTGCATGCTAAGGCAGTTAGATGTGAACGTCGGGAAGGTCATTGCCGACGAGATTCAGAGCTGCGCTACTACTGTACGTAGCTAGACACAGTTGGGACATCCGTCCCTGATTACGTTTTAGGTCAGCAGGCTGATAACGGTATAAAAACAGTTATTTTCATGCCTAAATTGATATCAAAATACACCTTTTACGGCTTAGAATGAGCTTAGAATCAAGTAAAACACTTAAGTTGAGTCATTTGAGAGTCAAAAGTTGTTTTTAGAGATATTATGCTTATTTTGCAGGGTTTTGATGAGAATTAAGAATGGAATTGAAGAAGGAAGATCTTAGACTCAACGAAGAAGAAGAAAAATGAAGAAAAGAAGAGTCTATTCACCGCTCAGCGTCAAAATGCACCGCTGAGGGCCAATATTCGAGGGAAAGTTGTTGTCTGGCGCCCAGGTGGTGACACTTAGCGTCCAGAGTGATTAGAGGCAAACCACTCAGCGGTGAAATTGACCGCTGAGCGGTGGTGCGGCTAGAGGGAAACCGTTGAGCGGTTGTCTGCTGGGCTTGGGCTTAAATTCTATTACTTTTATGCCCTATATATAGCCCTAGTGCGATTCAAATATTATTCTTTTGGCAGAAGAGGACGTCCAAATGCCCTTGGAGAAGATTTCTTGGATGCTTAGGCTCCATTTTATCATATCTAGAGTTTGCTTTTCCATTCTTTCATTGTATTTCATCTAGTTTCACCATGTCAATGGTGAACTAAACCCTTTGTTGTTAGGGAACAATGTAATCTTCTGAAACTCTCTTTTATTGAAATTATTCTTTTATTCATATGCTTGCATATGTTGTTATTATCAATTGTGGGTTCTTTATCTATGCTCTATGCTATTATCATTTAACTCATTTGATAAATAGATGTTTTCCTTTGTCAATACGGGGACCTACGGGGAAGTCATGAACTGATAAGGAATTCTTGATCAACAAATACCACCTAGGAATAGGGGGGTAGGACGATCAATTGTATTTTGCTTTTGTGGTACTTCCACTGCTAATTACTAGGGAAGACTAGGGATAGTAAGCCAGTAACTACTAGTACGCTCTTTTCGCCGAGGGATCGGGTTTAGGGTAGACTAAGAAAGTTACATGACAATTACATAATAAAGCGAATTTAATAAGAAGAGTAGATATAAGAGAGTGGATAAGATGAAATTGTGAACCCCAACAACTCCATTCATCCATACCTTTTCTTGTCAATTGAATCAATTGAATTTGCATGTTTACTTCTTGTTTTTGCATTTAAAACACAGTTAATTTTCTTTGAAGTCCTATAAGATTAATTTACACAAAAGATCAGGCCTTTGATTCCTTTGGGAGAACGATATTGGGTTTTACCAATTATATTACTTGATAACGATCTAGTACACTTGCCAAGGGATAAACACAGGCATGGGTGGATACTGCAGTTCCACCATATGAGAGGCCTAGGAAGGCCATAGACGCTGCCTATTATCAGTAGTACTGTGAGGAAGAGGAGGAAACTAAAGCACCTAGGAGACGTCCTAGGAGAGTGGCAGAATAGCAGGAGCATGTACCTGCAGATGCATTGGCACAGCACGCCGAGCCATTCCGGATGAGGGACATGTATATGTCCATGATAGAGGCTAGGATGGAGGCTCTTCGTAGAGGGCAGATAGCCACTGCTGAGATGATAGTAGGGTTGTACCAGCAGCCACCAGTGCACACGTGGACCATGGACGAGTTTCATGGAGTTATTGCTTTGCCTCAGGAACAGACACAAGGCAACGGGTCTGGAGCAGCTGAAGCATCAAGCATGGATAGGGATGAAGATGAAGATAACTTGGAAGATGCTGAGGATGGAGACCAAGCAGACTCAGATGAGAACATGGATTGAGAGGGCATCTACTGATGGATGCCCATACTTTAGATAGGATTTTTTCTTGCACTTTTGTATTTTTGTTTTTTTAGAATATGATGAATTTTTATTGTCATTGTCTATGCTTGGCTTGAACACTAATTCTGAAAATGTTTCACTTGATGATATTGCATGATGAATATATTTGATGATGATTTAATGTGGATGATGATGAGTTGTGTTGATATTCAGGTGAAAAGTTCACTAGCATTGTGAACAGATGTGATGAATTATGACTGTGGTTATGATGCTAAGCAGGGTGTATGAATGAATGATGTGTGAGAAGGCATTGATAACGGTCTAAAAACTGTTATTTTTATGCTTAAATTGATATCGAAATAAACCCTTTATGGCTTAGAATGAGCTTAGGATCAAGTAAAACACTTAAGTTGAGTCATTTGAGAGTCAAAAGTTGTTTTTAGAGATATTATGCTTGTTTTGCAGGGTTTTGATGAGAATTAAGAATGGAATTGAAGAAGGAAGGTCTTAGACTCAAGGAAGAAGAAGAAAAATGAAGAAAAGAAGGGTCTATGCACTGCTCAGCGTCAAAATGCACCGTTCAACGCCAATATTCGAGGGAAAGGTGCTGCTGGTGCCCAGGCGGTGACGCTGAGCGTCCAGAGCGATTAGAGGCAAACCGCTCAGCGGTGAAATTGACCGCTTAGCGGTGGTGCTGCTAGAGGGAAACCGCTGAGCGGTTGTCTGTTGGGCTTGGGCTTAAATTATGTTATTTTTATGCCCTATATATAGCCCCAGTGCGATTCAAATATTATTCTTTTGGCATAAGAGGACGTCCAAATGCCCTTGGAGAAGAATTCTTGGATGCTTAGGTTCCATTTTATGACCAGAGGCATTTACATAGAACTTGCAAATCAGTCCAATGTTGTGGGCCCTTTCCCCTTCAATAGCATAGCCATGCCTATGGATCGCACAGTTAATATGGTGATGAACCCAGCACTAATCCATCTGGTACAAAGCAATCAATTTCACGGATTTTCAAATGAGAACCCATATGATCATTTGATGACATTTAGTGAAATTTGCAACATTGTGAATATGACTGGAGTATCAGACGAAAGAGTAAAGCTTAGCTTGTTTCCATTCTCATTGGGAGGCAATGCTAAGACGTGGCTTAATTCCTTCCCTGAAGGAACATTCACTACATGGGAGACTGTGGCAACCAAATTTGTTAACAAATATTTTCCACAGTCTAAAATTACTCAGGGAAGGCTGGATATTTCATCGTTCAAACAAGGCATGGAGGAAACTCTTGGTCAAGCATGGGACATATTTAAAGGCTTATTGAGAAAGACACCAGGTCACGGGTTTGACAAGACAAGCCTAGTTCTTGCTTACCTAGGTGGTCTAAACACGCAGTCTAAAATGATGTTGGACGCCTCAAGTGGAGGTGATATCAAGAAAAAGATTGAAGATGAAGCCTATGACTTGATTGAGAATATGGCCGCTAATGAGCAGGAAACGATTAGTGAGAGGGGCACACCTGTAAAAAAGGGAGGAGTTTTGCATTTGCCAACAGATGATGCCATACTAGCCCATAATCATCTTCTGACTCAAAAGCTAGATAATTTGACGAAGGTTCTCTCGCAACTTCCAAAGGAAATTAGGAATGTCTCCCAAACACAACAACTTTGTGACTTCTGTGGTGGTGACCATATTAATGGTCAATGTGCTATGCCAGAGGAAATGCAGCAGGAAGCTAATTACATGGGTAATCAATTCCAGTATAGGCAAGGTAATTTTAACCAAGGTAATTCTAGCCAAGGTTGGAAGAACCACCCCAGTATTGGACAAAATCAGAATAACCCAGCTGGGCAATCAGGACGCTTGCGACAGCAGCAACCATCACCTTTATGGCAGCAAGTAAGCAGTTTGACAGAGACTGTTAGAAGTTTGAATAATAGATTTGATAAATTCTTGAAAGTCTATGAGTCTCAACAAGCTAGTGACCAAGCCAGTTTCAGATCATTGGAGATGCAGATTGGTCAACTGTCCAAAAGGGTAGAAACCACTGAAAAGAATCAGTTTAGGGCTAACACTGATGTTAACCCTAAGGATGACTGCAAAGTTGTTCTGACTAGAAGTAAAAGGAAGTTAGAGGTGGAGATAATTGATATTGAAAGCAGTGAGGAAGAAGATGAGGAAATAATTAGTAATGAAGAATCTAATGAGCAAGGAAGCAATGAAGAAGAAGAGGAGGAGAAAGAGGAAGAGGAGAAGAAACAAGTAAAGAAAGAAAGTCACCGGGAACCATTTAGGGAGATCTTTAATCAGGTGACTGTTGTTCCTTCAGTACTTCCACCAATTCCTGATTACTCTAAGAGGATTAAGTATTATCTTGGAGAGCTAATTGATCTTGATGATGAAGAAGATCAGGAATTTTGTGTTAAGCCTAGAAAGAAGAATCATCCGAAAAAGAAAAGGGATCTAGGGAGTTTAACTCTTCCATGTGTTATCAATGATGTGGATATAGGAAGAGCCATGATTGATTCAGGATCGAGTATTAATTTGATGCCTTTCAGTTATTTCAAGAAAATTGGAGGGCTAGTACTAAAACCTGCTCAAACTACCCTGATAGTTGCGGATGGTTCTATTAAGAAGCCAGTTGGTAAGGTGGAAGATGCAATTGTTCGAATTGAGCAGCTGGAGTTCTTGATTGACTTTGTAGTTGTTGATATGGCGAATGAAGGAAGAATTCCATTGATATTGGGAAGACCTTTTATGAGGACTTCTAAAATGTTGATGTGTTTCAATGCCGAGAAGATGATATTGAGAGATCAAGAACATGTGTTGATTTATGATGGCACTAAAGAAAGGATAATCAAAATAAGAAAGAGAGCCGGATATAAAATGTTAAGAAGAGAAGTTGCATCTGAGGAGCACGCAACAGGTACGGATACTGATAACTGTCATGTTTTGCAGGTACCTGTAATTGAAAAAGGACAAAATTTCCATCCTCAACCTAAAGAAGACCCATTCCGACCAGGTGTAAAGGTGAAATATAAAAAGAAGGAGTGGGTGATAAAAGAGCTGAAGGAGAAAGGAGTGATGGAGATTGAAGCACCATACTCCAGAGGCAAAAAGCAGATGGATGGAAGAAAGCTAAAGATTTGGTGTACTAAAGACACTAACACGAAGGATAACACATGATTTTGCTGGAGGAATATATTTTGTTGTAAAACATTTTTTTTAGTATTTTGGACATGTAATTATTTGGATATTTAAACAATTTTGGGTAGCATCTACTGAGGGATGCTAATTTTTATGTATTCACTGAAGGGTATAGGAAAGTACACCTATTGATGGGTGTTGGTAAGAATTGCACTTACTGATGAGTGCTAAACAAGTTTGGGTCAAGCTTGTGACGTTAAACAAGCGCTACCTGGGAGGCAACCCAGTTGATTATTTGTTTATTCTTAAACTCTGTCTTAAGGGAATTATATGTTTGCATGTGCATCTGAGAGGGGAAAGGCATGAAATTGAAAAATTGAAGGTTAAAATCAGGTGCAAAAGGATGGAATCACGTAAAAGTAAGTAAAGAAGAGGAGGATAAAACTACTTCCCACCGCTGAGCGGTGGCGGCGCAGACTCCGCTTGGGCTTTTAAAAGCTCGGCGTTTTTGGGGTTCTGCACTTTCGAAAACTCTCTTTGAAGCTCGCCCAAGCGTTCTCTGTGAACCCTAGCACCCAATTTACACTTTCAAAGGTTTTCCAAAGGGATTTGCTCACTTTTTCTCATCACTCACTCACAAAAATCTCATTTTTCTATCATTATCTTGTCAAAGTTTGGGGTTTTTGTTGACGGATCCTGCATTCAACAGGCATTCATCATCAATTAGGAAGAAGTTAGCAAACATCTAGTTTCTCCACTCAAGAATGTCATCATCATCAAGAAGGGTGAAAACTCTTGGTAATAAAAGGAAGGAACCTTAGAGGCCAAGAAGATTTTATTCTCCTAGGTTCCTCTCTAGAAACATGAGGAACATTATGTTACTATGCAGGAGAGAAGATTTCTGATGGAGAGGAAGGCCACTTTTATCCCAGATTTGGCTCCTGAATTTGGAGTAGAAATCATGAGGAGAGATTGGGAGAGGCTGGCCACATATCCTGCACCGGCCAGCATTGAATTGGTAAAGGAATTTTATACAAATGCCTTGCCTAGAGGGGGAGTTGATGCTGGGAGATAAATGAGCTATGTGAGGGGACAAATCATCAGGTATGACCCTGACACTATTAAGAGCTTTTTGGGCGCTGAATGGCCAGGTGAACAGTGCCAGTATACAACACTTGTTGGGCGGTTCAGAGATATAGCAGATATTGAAAGGGTTATGTGCCTTCCTGGAAGGCATTTCCAGAATAACCCTAATGGATTGCCCGTCAACATAAAAAGGGCAGATTTGACGCCTTTGGCAAAATACTGGATGGCACTCACTCATGCCAATATTCAGTCGTGCTCACATGTTTCCGACATCACCATGCATCGAATCATCTTCATGTACTGCATGCTAGGGAAGTTAGATGTTAACGTCGGGAGGGTCATTGCTGACGAGATTCAGAGCTACGCTACTACTGTGAGTAGCAAGACACCGTTGGGACATCTGTCCCTGATCACTTTTTTGTGTCAGCAGGCTGGGGTGGATACTGCAGTTCCACCATATGAGAGGCCTAGAAAGGCCATAGATGCTTCCTATTAACAGCATTACTGTGAGGAAGAGGAGGCAGCCGGAGCACCTAAGAGACGTCCTAGGAGAGCAGGAGCATGTACCTGCAGATGCACCGGCACAGCACGCCGAGCCATTCCAGATGAGGGACATGTATATGTCCATGATAGAGGCTAGGATGGAGGCTCTTCTCAGAGGGCAGATAGCCACTCCCGAGATGGTAGTAGGGTTGTATCAGCAGCCACCAGTGTACATGTGGACCATGAACGAGTTCCATGATGCTATGGCTTGGCCTCAGCAGCAGGCACAGGGCAGCGGGTCTGGAGCAGCTGAAGCACTAGGCATGGATGATGACGATGAAGAGAACTTTGAAGATGCTGATGATGGAGACCAGGAGGACTCAAATGAGGACATGGATTGAGAGAGCATCTACTGATGGATGCCCATACTTTAGACAGGGTTTTATCTTGCACTTTTGTACTTTTGTTTTTTTTAGAATAGGATGAATTTTGATTGTATGTGTCTATGCTTGGCTTGAACACTAATTCTGAAAATGTTTGACTTGATGATATTGCATGATGAATCTATTTGATGATTATTGGATGTGGATGATGATTGAGTTGTGTTGATATTTAGGTGACAAGTTCACTAGTTATGTGAACAGATGTGTGTTGAATTATGATTGTGGTTATGATGCTAAGCAGGGTGTATGAATGGATGATGTGTGAGAAAGCATGTTGTGTGAGAAATTGAGCTCTAGAGTATTCATTGTTATATGTACTGTTCATAGGAAAGCATGAATGATATTGCCTGAGTCTTAATAATTGATTGAATTGAATGTTTGTGTCATATGATCAAGGCCATTTTTGGAAGCCCTTACTGAGCCAAACTTTTACCCAAAGTGATTAAAATGTTATGCCCTTTATAAACCTTGGCCTTAAACAGGATGAAAACCCTTGTTTTGAAATTATTTACCTTGAGTTGGGTTGAGAATAATTGTTGAAAAGGTTCAAGTTTGGGGTTGTTGGGAAAATTTGAATGGTAGAAAAAGAAAGGTATTGAGCTCAAGTGTTGAAAAAGAAAAATGTATGAGAAAAGAAAAAGCATGGAAGATGAGCTCAATGTAAAAATAAAAGAAAAGGGAAGAAGTTGGGAATGAGTGAGATTGGTTAAGAAAGAGAGTTTGTACTTGAACTTTAAATGTTAAATTAGCTCTCTTAACTCAAGGATTTTGTGATTCAGAAAAACCATTTTTTCTTGATAGCCTAGCCTCATTATAAGCCTTTGAAAAGTCCTTGTGATGGCATTGACATGTAAGAATGTTGATTGTATTAGATGAAGGGCAATTTTGTTTCATGTGACATGTGATTAGAAGAGAGTGAAGTGATTTCTTAAATACTTGAGTGATTGAGTGAAACACTTGCTTGGTGAGAATTTTTGAACTCTTTGATTACATCTATGCTTAGTGATTGATCATTCATAAATAAAACATCTGTTGGGACATATGTGATTATGTGAACTGAGTTGAATAGAAAGCATGTATATGTCTTGATTTTATTCCACTGAAAATATAATTGAGTAGTTTTTGTCATAGGAAAAATGAATTTTGGGATTGTTGAACTATTTGATGACAAAAATGGAAAGCCAAGTTTTGTCTTGTTTGCTTGAGGACAAGTAAAGTTCTAAGTTTGGGGTTGTGATAACGGTCTAAAAACCGTTATTTTCATGCTTAAATTGATATCGAAATACACCCTTTATGGCTTAGAATGAGCTTAGAATCAAGTAAAACACTTAAGTTGAGTTATTTCAGAGTCAAAACTTGTTTTTAGAGATATTATGCTTGTTTTCCATTGTTTTGAAGGGTTTTGATGAGAATTAAGAATGGAATTGAAGAAGGAAAGTCTTAGACTCAGGGAATAAGAAGAAAAATGAAGAAAAGAAGAGTCTATGCACCGCTCAGCATCAAAATGCACCGCTGAGCGCAAACATTCGAGGGAAAGCTGTTGTCTGGCGCCCAGGCCGTGACGCTGAGCATCCAGATTGATTAGAGGCAAACCGCTCAACGATGAAATTGATCGCTGAGCGGTGATGCGGCTAGAGGGAAACCGCTAAGCGGTAAGGTTTGACGCTGAGCGGTTGTCTGCTGGGCTTGGGCTTAAATTCTGTTACTTTTATGCCCTATATATAGCCCTAGTCCGATTCAAATATTATTCTTTTGGCAGAAGAGGACGTCCAGAGCTATTTTACACTCCTTGGAGAAGATTTCTTGGATGCTTAAGCTTCATTTTATCATATCTAGGATTTGCTTTTCCATTCTTTCATTGTATTTCATCTAGTTTCACCATGTCAATGGTGAACTAAACCCTTTGTTGTTGGGGAACAATGTAATCTTTTGAAACTCTCTTTTATTGAAATTCTTGTTATATTCATATGCTTGCATATGCTGTTATTATCAATTGTGGGTTCTTTATCTATGCTCTATGCTATTATCATTTATCTCATTTGATAAATAGATGTTTGCCTTTGTCGATATGGGGACGTACGAGGAAGTCATGAACTGATAAGGAATTCTAGATCAACAAATATCACCTAGGAATACGGGGATAGGACGATCAATTGTATTTTGCTTCTATGGTACTTGCACTGTTAATTACTAGGGGAAACTAGGGATAGTAAGCCAGTAACTAGTAGTAGGCTCTTCTCGCCGAGGGATCGGGTTTAGGGTAACCTAAGAAAGTTACATGACAATTAGATAATAAAGAGAATCTAATAAGAAGAGTAGATATCAGAGAGTGGATAAGATGAAATTGTAAACCTCAATAACTCCATTCATACATACTTTTTCTTGTCAATTGAATCAACTGCATTTGCATGTTTACTTCTTGTTTTTGCATTTAAAACACAAAGTTAATTTTCTTTCAAGTCTTATAAGATTAATTTACACGAAAGTTCAGGCCTTTGAGTCCTTTGGGAGAACGATATTGGGTTTTACTAGTTATATTACTTGATAACGATCTAGTACACTTGCCAGGGGATTAACAGGCATGTTATGTGAGGAATTTAGCTCCAGAGTATTCATTGTTATATGTATTGTTCACAAGAAAGCATGAATGATATTGCCTGAGTCTTGATAATTGATTGTATTGTATGTTTCTGTCATATGATCAAGGCCATTTTTGGAAACCCTTACTTAGCCAAATTTTTACCCAAAGTGATTGATATGTTATACCCTTTTTGAACCTTGGCCTTAAATAGGATGAAAACCCTTATTTTGAAATTATTTACCTTGAGTTGGATTTAGAATAATTGTTGAAAAGGTTCAAGTTTGGGGTTTTGTAAAATTTGAATGACAGAAAAAGAAAGGCATTGAGCTCAAGTATTGAAAAATAAAAATGCATGAGAAAAGAAAAAGAAGAAAAGAAAAAGCATGAAAGATGGGCTCAATGTAAAAATAAAAGAAAGGGAAGAAGTTGGGAATGAGTGAGATTGGTTAAGAAAGAGAGTTTGTACTTGAACTTTAAATGTTAAATTATCTCTCTTAACTCAAGGATTTTGTGATCCAGAAAGACTAATTTTTCTTGTTAACCTAGCCTCATTATAAGCCTTGAAAAAGTCCTTGTGATGGCATTAACATGTAAGAATGTTGATTGTATTAGATGAAGGGAAATTTTGTTTCATGTGACATGTGAATAGTAGAGAGTGGAGTGACCTCTTAAACACTTGAGTGATTGAGTAAAACACTTCCTTGGTGAGAATTTTTGAATTCTATGATTATATTTATGCTTAGTTGATTGATCATTCATAAATAAAACATATGTTGGGAAATATGTGATTATGTGAACTGAGTTGAATAGAAAGCATGTATACATCTTGATTTGATTCCCCTGAAAATTTGAATTGAGTAGTTTTTGTCATAGGAAAAATGAATTTTGGGTTTTGATGGGCTGTAGCAACCCACACAAATTTAATGTGCATAAAGAATGCAGTATAGTACTAGGAAGTGACTCCTAGGTCGTCTCTCAAGGACCAAATGTGGTTCGAGAATTAGGTCAGACACGAAGTGGGGGGGTTTGTGAAAAGTTTGTGTGAATGCGGATGAATTAAATTGAAACACGGATGCAAACAGAAATGTAAACACAGATGTAAACAGACACGGAAACAGAAATGTAAAAATGGAATCAAATACACAATGAAAACGGTTGGTCATTAACTTAATTACTAGGCTTCCTATCACAGATCAACAAAATAAAGCAGCGACTCAAACCTCTAGTCCAACACAGCTAACCAACTAAGCGAAGGCTAAACATGTTTTCATAAAAGCGAACTAAGCAAACGCAATGTTAACATCAAATCCAATTTACACCATGCAGTTTCATCAACTAAGCGAAGATTCAACACCAACTGGGCAACTAAGCGTATACCCAATTGCAAGTGCAAATACAGATTTCACATTAACCAAGTCAGAGTGGCAAACACAATTACAGTCCAGAAATCTCAAGGAAACATTATAATATCGCCAATGACCAACTTGACTAATTATGCTAACATCTCAGCTAAATTAACACAATCAAACATAACAGACAACATAGGGAACGAAAGCATTCAACCGGACAATGCAATAGAATAATATCCAAACAAAATTAAAACTGTTAAAATGCAACGCTTGAGTGAAAAGATTAAATGCATATTGCAGCGGGAAAAAAAATAAATTGCCAAATTACTTGACCAATTGAAATGCATGGCACATCTAATACTATTGGAATTGCAATGAGTAAACTAAAAAGAAGTAAAATGCTGATTGTATTAACCTATCAATGCATATTCATCATGGAAAAAGTGCTAAAAGAGAAAGGGAAAGCATGAATAGTAAAAGATGGACCATCTCCTTCCATAGACGTGGCAGCCCCCACTTAATACTAAATAGAAGAAAAATGAAAATTGCTCTTCAAAGGGGTAGACGTGCTGCAGGACCGAATGCTAGTACCTCTGGGATGCAAGATGAATAAATCCATTTCAAAGAAAAGTCAATCAACCACTACTCCTAGGTGACGTAACTTCTCACCAACTCTCACTTAATCACTTCTTCCTTCTTAAAGAAAAGAAACATCACCGAATATGCTGGAATAAAAGAAATGTGCTAATCAAAACCAAATCCCCATCCCGCGGCAGTGGCATATCCAACTCCGTGAATGTGCTTTCTTCATCCTCCAAATGTAACGTAAATACACATTTTTTTTTAAAACTTCCAAACAACGTTGCAGGGCCAGCCTAACAGCAAGTGGCGGCCCCTCATAGAACCAAGGAAAACTAGCGTGAATGATATTCAAGAACCCATCCTCTAAAACAAAACATTCAAAAGCTGAAAAAATGAAATTTCGTGAGTTTCCTAAATTAAAGATAAATTGTTGCTGGAATCAAAAAGAAATAAAGAACCATAATGAAAAGAAATGCTAGCCGAAAACAGTGATTGCAACCAAGAAAAGAAAAAAAATAAAAAAGTGATCATCTTTCATTCATCCAAAATCCAAATACATAGACATGGTTCAAAGAAAAGAGGGAAACGTTCCAGCCATAGCATATGCATTCCACATTCTAGTTAAATGAAAATTAAAAACATTCCTTTATTCCAGCACAACGTGACAACGTGAAAACAAAGTGCTCAACTCCATAAGAGAGGTAAATAAAAGAAATTGAAATTGAAAGTGCTTCTAAAATTCATCCAAAATCCCATGGAAACTCTCCAAAGCTCTCCATAAAGAAACAACGTTGCACGCCAAGCGAAAATAAAGTGTCTGGCGGCAGCAAGCTCCTAGGCCGTGTGTATCCCCAAAAATGAGGGTAGGGACCACCCTAAAAGAAACCCTAGGGTGCCAAGTGTCTTTTACTAATTGGGCCCATTATATGTTTGTCAACATTGACCCAAATGTGCACAAGTGTAATTAAAAACATTTTATACTACTAAGTTACAATATAATTAAATTTGAAATGTCCAAGTGAAGAGTCTTTAATTTATTTGCCTCCTTCCCAATGCTCCAAAATATATCTCCAAAATTTCCCTACAATTAAAAATGCAATTAATTAGCTCAAAAAATTCAAATTAATTAAAATTGGATTTCCGATCAAATTAAGCATAATTAGGAAAAATGGGAAAATACCAGACATTTAAGCACGATTCCATGATTAAATTCGGTACAATAAACTAAGTGAAATCAATAAAATATCGACTCATCAGGTTAGCTTAATTATTTGATGAAAAAAGTGGAAAGCCAAGTTTTATCTTGTTTGCTTGAGGACAAGCAAAGTTCTAAGTTTGGGGTTGTGATAATGGTCTAAAAACAATTATTTTCATGCTTAAGTTGATATCAAAATACACCCTTTATGGCTTAAAATGAGCTTAGAATCAGATAAAACACTTAAGTTGAGTCATTTGAGAGTCAAAAGCTATTTTTAGAGATATTATGCTTGTTTTGCATTGTTTTGCAGGGTTTTGATGAGAATTAAGGATGAAATTGAAGAAGGAAGGTCTTAGACTCAAGGAAGAAGAAGAAAAATAAAGAAAAGAAGAGTCTATGCACCGCTCAGCGTCAAAATGCACCGCTGAGCGCCATTATTCGAGGGAAAGTTGATGTCTGGCACCCAGGCGGTGACGTTGAGCGTCCAGAGCAATGGTGCGGCTTGAGGGAAACTGCTGAGTGGTAAAGTTGGACGCTGAGCGGTTGTCTACTGGGCTTGGGCTTAAATTCGGTTACTTTTATGCCCTATATATAGCCCAGTGCGATTCAAATATTATTCTTTTGGCAGAAGAGGATGTCCAGAGTTGTTCTACACTCCTTGGAGAAGATTTCTTGGATTCTTAAGCTCCATTTTATTCAATCTAGGGTTTGCTTTTCCATTCTCTCATTGTATTTCATCTAGTTTGACCATGTCAATGGTGAACTAAACCCTTTGTTGTTGGGGAACAATGTAATCTTTTGAAACTCTCTTATATTGAAATTCTTTTTTTATTCATATGCTTGCATAAGCTGTTATTATCAATTGTGGGTTCTTTATCTATGCTCTATGCTATTATCCTTTAACTCATTTGATAAATAGATGTTTGCCTTTGTCGATACGGGGACGTACGGGGAAGTCATGAAGTGATAAGGAATTCTTGATCAACAAATACCACCTAAGGATAGGGGGTGGGACGATCAATTGTATTTTGCTTTTGTGGTCCTTGCACTGCTAATTACTAGGGGAGACTAGGGATAGTAAGCCAGTAATTAGTAGTAGGCTCTTCTCGCCGAGGGATCGGGTTTAGGGTAGACTAAAAAGGTTACATGGCAATTAGATAATAAAGCGAATTTAATAAGAAGAGTACATATAAGAGAGTGGATAAGATGAAATTGTAAACCCTAACAACTCCATTCATCCATACCTTTTTTCTTGCCAATTGAATCAACTGCATTTGCATGTTTACTTTTTGTTCTTTGCATTCAAACACAAATTAATTTTTTTTACAAGTCTTACAATATTGATTTACACGAAAGATTAGGCCTTTGAGTCCTCTAGGAGAACGATATTGGGTTTTACCAATTATATTACTTGATAACGATCTGGTACACTTTCCAGGGGTTTAACAAAGACCTCCAAGGAACAATAGGACTACTGATACTTTATCAAATTCGTGCCTGGATGTCTTCCTCAATAAGCTTTTATATCCATCCCATGCCTGACCTAGGGTTTCCTCTATGCCTTGCCTGAAAGAAGAAATTTTCTGCTTACCTTTGTTGATTTTGGACTAGGGGAAGTACTTGTTTAGGAATTTTAACACCACAGCCTCCTTGTTAGTAAAGTTATCTTCAGGGAAAGAGTTCAACCATAGCTCAGCCTTACCTCCCAATAAGAAAGGAAATAAGCTAAGTTTTATCGCCTCATCCGACACACCATTGATCTTTATAGTGTTGCAAATCTCATTGAATGTGGTTAGATGCTCATATGGACTTTCATGAGATAGTCCATTGAATTGGATGCTCTTCACCAATTGTATCAACGCCGATTTCACCTCCATGTTCAGTGCATTAACCCTTGGCCTTACAATGCTATTAAAGTGATGAGGGCCAACAATAGTGGTGTGATATGCCAGAGTGTGTCTTCTATCTGTCTCTTCAGCCATCTCCTCTGTGCTCTAATCAAATTCTTGTGGTGAGGGTTGTAAAAGTGTCTCCGGAGAAGGAAAAAGTTCTTTAGATGTTCGAATCCTCCTTCTCCTTCGAGTTTTACTTAAGCCTTCAAGAAGTGGTTCTGAATTTTTCTTGCTCCTAGTCCGAATTGTATCCTGCATACACAAGAAAACCAAACCCTAGAAAGCACTTATTAGATCAAAATAAAAAAAAATCAAGCCAAAGTTAATCAGTAATCACACGAATAGAATAGTTAAACCATGAGTCCCCGGCAACGGCACCAAAAACTTGTTAAGACTCCGGTAAGTGTACCGAATCGTATCAAGTAATATAAATGGTAATACCAAGTATAGTTTTCCCTAGAGCCTCATTGGCGTAGACAGTCATGTGATTTGTTGATTATTAAAGACTTGAATAACGAAAATTAGTGTTTATAATACATAAAGTAAATATGCATGCAAGTGTTGATCAATTAAACAAAAGAAAACGCGGGTGAATGATGTATGGATGAATTATGTTGTTGGTGTTGGAAAACAGGTAGGCTTGTTTTTACAACAAGAGGGGGGGTGAAATGGTGGTTTATCAAAATCAAAGTCTTTTTGCAATCTCGAAATCAAAGTATAAAACTTTTCAAACTTTCTTGAAATGCAAGTAATGAAAATTCGTGTGCAGCAGAAAATCGTAGTTGACTACGCAAATAGTAAAGTCGACTGTAAGTAAAAGTGCAGGGATTGAGAAAATTAAACATTGGTTGTTATATTGGTTCGGCCAACAATGCCTACATCAAGTGTCCTTCCGTCTCAGGAAGAAAATGCACTATAATGGTTGTGGTTTTTACAACAATGAATTTATAGAAGACCTCCACGTCAAAAATTTAAATCTCCTCTCTAACCCTTAACCAAACTATAGGCAGCAAACACAACAATACTTGCAGCAAGATGTCCCCTCTCCTGCAATCTGCCAAACACCACTTTGAACAATCTTCGAAGTGAACAAGACTCCACGAGTCTATCCCCTGTAATCACAACAGGTCCAATGCAGAAATCTTCAAGGATGCCAAGCCAGAATCTTGATCAACCAGAAACACCTTTATTGTACAGAATTTGATCAAGCAATGTGTGCGCAGTTAGTCTCCCTTTGAATCTCTTTTAAGAAAGATCACCACCGTCTTCTTGGAGAATTCTTGGAGCCCTAAGATCAGAGATATCAATCTGAAAAAGAAATGAAATTGTTAGATCATCAAAAGTCTCTGAACATTTTCGTGTTCAGCTAATTTATAGATTTCTGTTTTAACAGACATTCTCTGAGTCGAATAGGTTAGTAATAAAGTCGAATGAGTTATGACAATTATAACAGTTCAGTCAAACTAATAGCATTCAGTCAACCAAAATAAAAACTCATTTAATACAGTTGACCTACTATTCAATGCTCAACTAACTTTTGAAAATATAGCCGTTAGAGTACAAGAGCATAACAGAATTTCAAATCAAACAACTAATGAATCGAATATGTAGCGCACATAGTCGACTTCTACAAGTAAGATCTTTTTGAAATTCTTTTCTTCTCAAAATCTCACAAAGCACTGATTCTCAAAATCTGTACAAAGACTTTAGCATAGTCAAATCAATTAATGATGGAGTCAACTTTACTTCAACTTTGTCACACGGTTATAAGTTCATAAAAGTGCTTGTGGTTTTCGTGCATTAAAACATGTGCAATGCATCCAGAAATAATGTAACAATTACAAGCTCAATATGTATGCATTCACATAGCAATACAGTACATAAACATGTTGAACAAATATATCAAACATTTATCATAAGAACATGTAACACACCAACAACATATGTGTGTTATTATGCAATGTGTTGTCATCATAAAAAACCAGAGTGATATAGATATTGTGTTGTCAACAATCTCAAAAATCTCCCCCTTTTTTGATGATGCACAACCATGATTAATAACCAACCATGTTTATACAATCAAATATCCAAAACAGAGTAGCAAAAGATATAACACAGTTCAAATACTCTGCATGCCGCATATCCAAACAGCAAAATATCAAGCAGAATATAAGACAGAAAAACATTCTCCCCCTTTCATAAAGCTTTCATAAATTCTCTCCTCCTTTGTGCATTAACAAAAAAGGAGTGCTCTAGATATTTATGCTAATATTCAAACAGAGATGCGTCATAAAAAAAGTTGCAATTTTTCAACATGCAATGATGCTCCCCTTATCACATTTAATCACATGTACAAGATAACTTCCCCTGAAATGCAGGCATGTGAAGAAAAATGTAATACTCCCCCTGTCATTATCCATAGATATCAAAACCATATCAGATACACGATGTGTTGAAATTGTTGACAAAACAATTTCTATATCACTCTAGTTTTTTATGATGACAACACATTGCTTAATAACACTCATATGTTGTTGATGAATTACATGTTCTTATGCTCATTGATTGTTATATCTGTTGAACATGTTTATGTATTGTGTTACATGTTCCTATGTTGATTGATTGATATATCTGTTGAACATGTTTATGTGCTTTATGTGCTATGTGCAATGCATCATTACATATGTTTTACTGCACATGTTTTAAAGCTGAAAACCGCAAGCACTTTTATGAACTTATCATTGTGTGACAAAGTTATAGTGCAATCTACTACATTATTAATAGATTCAACTATGCTAAAATCTTTATACAGATTTTGAGAAAAGAATGTCAAAATGTTTTGCATGTTGAAGTCGACTATGTGCGCCACACATTCGACTATATTGTTTGTCTGCTTTGAAATTTTGTTATGCTCTTGCACTCCAACGGCTATATTTTCAAAAGTTAGTTGAGCATTGATGACTTAGTCAACTGTGTTAAATGTGTTTTATTTTTGGTTGACTATATGCTACCAGTTTGACTGAACTGTTATAACTGTCATAATCCAGTCGACTAAATTAGTAGCTTATTCGACTGTGAGACTATCTGATTAACAGAAATCTATAAATAGGCTGAACACGAATATGTCCTTCATCCGTTCTAGTCATTTGCATAAGGCGCAAGGTAGTTTTGTCAATCAAACTTGTTCTGGGATTGGGTTTGCTTGATTCTCCAATACAATCCACTCCATAATAAACAAGTACCTCTGATATGAAGACATAGTAAGGTAACTCAGCAGATTCCAGTTTGGTAACCTTCATCATGTTGTCAGATATAGCTGCAGGCCAGTTAACTTGAATGTTTTCCTTTAAGGCTTTCAACAGAAACAAATCTTTTGTAGTAGCATGCGCGTGGTTTCCACCTCTTGGCATTAAGATCCAAGAAATAACTAAAATTGCAAGTCTATCATTCATCTTCATCCCACCAGTTTTATAACTGGAATAGTCTCTATAGTCGTCAGGGTTCCTTAGAGTATTCTGATATTCAGTGTACTTGTGGAAGCCCTCTATTCCCAGATGACATTTTTCACCTTCAATCCTTAAGCCTGCCAGATTGGTCTATATATTGTTAGTAAGTCTGATATCAACTCCCTTTACTCTTGAACATAAAGTATCATCTTCAATTCTCAGATTACAATAGAAGACTTTGACAGGGCTAGGGTACTAGGGATCAGCCATTTCCACAAATTTCCTTAACCCTTGACGTCTAAGCCACCTTTGAAATTAAAAACCTTCGTCTTTGAAAAATTTCACTTTCAGGAACTTGTGAGATATTAAACTCCTCATTTTCTAGCAGTCCAGGAACCTTGATTGCATATCGTCATCACTAATCCACCCATTTAGTTCAGGAGCACGCCTGGTACACTTCTGCCCTAGTGTCTTGACACGCTTCTTCTGTGCAGAGCTTGAGGCCATTTGAGTGACAATGAAGCACAAATCACCGATGGTAGTTGAAAGAGAGAGTGACTAATCAGAGAGCTTAGTAGCGGCATAGTGTAAAGATGCTTGCTAATTTGATTGCAAATAAATCTTATATTAACGTTTTTGTAGGGAAAAATTCGATTTCACTTTCGGACCAAAACAAAATTTCAAATTTGAGACCCAGTAATTCAGAGGTTTAAAAGTCGACTTCATTAAACATACAGTTGACTAATGTATGTCATATGAATTTCCAAAAATAGAGTTTAAACCATATGAAAGCGTAGTCGAATGAATTAATTAAGCAGTCGACTAAGACTCGTGAAAACAGATTTTCATACTCAATCAATCAATCAAATGATCAGACAATGTATTCATACAATCACACAACAACAACCAATCAATTTAAGCATAATGCAGTCGATTGATATAGTTTTACCAGTTATAGATACTCAAGATTTTGATTGTTCCAAATTGATTCATCCTTGAGATCATACTGCACCTGCTATGTATCCTACAAAACAATTCAAGTTTTGGTTGCTAGTACCCATTTAACTTTGGGTCCATTATTGTCAGTCTTTGTCACCATTTGTTCCTTAGGTTTCCATGCATATAACCCTTTTGGAACAACAACATTTCTGTAATAACAATTTCTAACAGTGTGGCCAACACAATTACAATAGAAACATGCATTTTTAGCAGGTTATTTAAATCAATAAATCTCTTAGTATTGGTTCTGTTAGATTTATCTTTGTATCCAATTCCTTGCTTATTAATAGCTCTGCCAGAGGATTTCAAAACAGCATTTAAATTGTCTCTACCTTGAGTAAACTTAGCTAGAGTGCTAGTCAAGTAATCTATCTTTTCAATAAGTGTAGGACAATGTTCACATGGTTTTTCAATAGTAACAGTTTCAATTTTAATATCCTTAGCAAATTGCAAAGCGTCATTCAATTCTTTCTCTAATTTTTCATTTTCAGCAACAATGTTCTTAATTCTATATTCATAATCTCTCCTCTCAGAGTTTAGTGGATTTACCTTGTACAGTAGTCGCATTGCTTCAGCATGCAGTTCTCTAAATGTTTCAACTAGTTGTTGATACTTCTCTTCTATTGGAAACTTCTCGAATTCTTCATCGCTATCACTGTCATCTTGTGATGTTCTAGCCATATGGCAAATGTTAGATTCCTCTTCTTGATCAGCATCCTCATCACTTGAGATTTCAAAATCTGTATTCTCCCAAGCAATCTATGCTCCTTTTCTTTTCATATTTCTGCCTTGAGGAAATCTTTTCTTGCCTTTCAACTTAGGCTTTAATTTTGGACATTCAGGTTTGATATGTCCTTGCTTTCCACATTCGTAACACTGGACAGCGTTTGTACTGAAGCTTTTCTTTTTACCTTGACCTGCATGGTTAGCCAGTTGACTATCATTATGTATAAGTCCACTAAATTTCCTTACCATCAAGGTCATCAATTCTTTCTCGTCCATGTCTGTTTCTGAGTTGTTTTTGCTTGTAGCCTTCAGAGCAATGGACTTCTTTTCTTCAATCTCTTCTTCATCCTTTAATCTACCTAGTTCTAATTCATGTTCACGTAGCTTGCCAAACAAGGTAGCCATGTTCATCGTTGTAAGATCTTTGGATTCAGAGATTGCTGTGACTTTTGGTTGCCAATTTCTGTTCAGACTTTTCAGAATCTTGATGTTGATTTCTTCCTTATCAAACACCTTCCCGAGAGCCATTAGATGATTTACAATGTGAGTGAATCTTTTTTATACATCATAGATGGTTTCTCCAGCCTTCATTCTAAACATATCATACTCTTGTATCAGGGAGTTCTTTCTTGCTCTCTTTACTTCATTTATGCCTTCATGTGTTACCTCTAAGACATCCCACATTTCCTTTGCAGATTTACATTAAGATATCCTGAAAAATTCATCAATTGTTAGTACAGAGGCAATAATATTTCTAGCTTTAATATCATACTGAGCTTTTCTATTTTCATTAGTAGTCTACCTAGTAAAAGGTTTTAAAATAGTTTTCTCATCAACAGTTTTAGTACGCACAAAAGGACCATTTAAAGTTGCATCCAAAATTCCTTTATCTTGCGATTCAAGAAAGATTTGCATTCTGAATTTCCAAAAAGGATAATTTTTGCCAGCAAACAGAGGTGGTCTGTTTGTTGAAGCACCTTCACCAAAAGCTTGAAAACAGGAAGCCATCCCCAGGTATATAGTCGAATCAAAGAAAAACAGAGTCCACTAGTTTTTCAAATATTTTACGAAAACCAGCTCTGGTGCCAATTGTTGGAAAACAGGTAGGCTTCTTTTTACACCAAGAAGGGGGTGAATTGGTGGTTTATCAAAATCAAAGTCTTTTTGCAATCTTGAAATTAAAGTATAAAACTTTTCAAACTTTCTTGAAATGCAAGTAATGAAAATTCGTGTGCAGCGGAAAAATGTAGTTGACTGCGCAAATAGTAAAGTCGACTTTAAGTAAAAGTGCAAGGATAGAGAAAATCAAACTCTGGTTTTTATACTGGTTCGGCCAACAATGCCTACATCCAGTGTCCTTCCGTCTCACGAAGAAAATGCACTATAATGGTTGCAGTTTTTACAACAAGGAATTTATAGAAGACCTTCATGTCAAAAATATAAATCTCCTCTCTAACCCTTAACCAAACTATAGGCAGCAAACACAGCAAGACTTGCAGCAAGATGTTCCCTCTCCTGCAATATGCCAAACAGCACTTTGAACAATCCTCAAAGTGAACAAGACTCCACAAGTCTATCCCCTGTAATCACAACAGGTCCAATGCAGCAATCTTCAAGGATGCCAAGCCAGAATCTTGATGAACCAGAAACACCTTTACTGTGTAGAATTTGATCAAGCAATATGTGCGCAGTCATTCTCCCTTTGAATCTCTTTCAAGAAAGATCACCACCGTCTTCTTGGAGAATTCTTGGAGCTCTAAGATCAGAGATATCAATCTGAAACCGAAATGAAATTGTTAGATCATCAAAAGTCTCTCAACATTTTCGTGTTTAGCTAATTTATAGATTTTTGTTTTAACAGACATTCTCTGAGTCGAATAGGCTACTAATACAGTCGACTGAGTTATGACAGTTATAACAGTTCAGTCAAACTGGTAGCATTCAGTCAACCAAAATATAAACTCATTTAATACAGTTCACCTACTATTCAATGCTCAACTAATGCAGTCGAATATGTAGTGCACATAGTCGACTTCGACAAGTAAGATCATTCTGAAATTCTTTTCTTCTCAAAATCTCACAAAACACTGATTCTCAAAATCTGTACAAAGACTTTAGCATAGTCGAATCAATTAATGATCGAGTTGACTTTACTGCAGGTTTGTCACACAGTTATAAGTTCATAAAAGTGCTTGTGGTTTTCGTGCATTAAAACATGTGCAATGCATCCAGAAGTGATGTAACAATTACAAGCTCAATATGTATGCATTCACATAGCAATACAACACATAAATATGTTCAACAAATATATCAAACATTTAGCATAAGAACATGTAACATTCCAACAATCTTAATAGTTAGGGTTTCCAACTTATCCTATCCACTCTCATGTATTTATGAATTCAACTCCTTCATTAATATTAATGCCACTTTCTAATTTATCCTAAACCCGATGTCTTGATGAAGAAAGCCTACTCTTAATTACTTGTTTACAATGTCTTGTCTCCCTAGCAATTGATCATGCACTACATTCGCACACATGCTTAAAGGCAATCGGTCCTCCTATCCCTATGTCTAGGTAATATTGCTCCCGAGAGAATTTCCCCATGTCTAGATTTCCCCGTATGTGTCCATATCAACAAAATCAATGATCATATAATTGAATGAGTTAAACAAAGCATGCATATGGTATAAAGGAAAAACCCTAACAATTAATGAAGTAAAGCATATAGATTAAGAATCAATTCAATACATGAAAGTTTCAAAGGATTACATTGTTTCCCCTAACAACAATGGAGGTTTAGTTCACCATAGACATGATGAAACAAGATGAAAATAATGAAAGGAATGAAAGATAAAACCCTAAAAGTTGTAGATCGGAGCTTCCGCATCCAAAATCCGCCTTCCAGGGGTGAAGAGAGTGATTATGTGCCTCTTTCTGTCAAAAGATACCCTCTCTGGGTCGTGCAAATCAATATATAGTTCATTAAAATTAGCATACACTAGCTCAGACCAAATAGGCTAGCGCTCAGCGGTAGGCACGGTATTCAGAAATATCGCTCAGCATTGACGCCCAAGTGTTTGGCAGTGAACTCACTGAAGAGTCTGGCGCTCAGCGGTGGCTGCGACACTTGATTTTCCTCTCAACGTTGGCGCTTCAGTGTTATCCAGAGAACTCCACCACGAGGCTGGTGCTCAGCGGTAGATTTGCGCTCAACGGTGCCTGCGATTCCTCTTTTAAGCACTTTTCCTTCTTCTGTTGAGTCCAATTCCTTACTACTTCAGCTTCCTTCATTCAATTCATGTTAATTCTTGCCAAAACAAGGAAAACCAAGCATAATATGATGAAAACCACCTTCGACTCTCTTATTCTCTAACGTAACCAAAATGCATGATTTCAACCGTTATTAGAAATCGACGTCCACCGCCTGAGCGCCCCTTTTGCCCGCCCGGGCGGTGGGGTCTCGAAGCCTAGGTGCCCAATCCTTAGGCTTAAGCCCTACATGAGGATCATTCACTGCCCGGGCGCCCTAAGTGGGGCGCCTGAGCGTCGAGCTTCGTGGATTTGGCCCATTTTTTGCTCTGTTTCGATTCTATTGGACCGGGCCCTATTTTTGCTCTTTTCTGACTCTATTTAAAGGACCCTGGGGCTCTAGGTTTTGTATCTTTGGCAGAGAGCAGCATAGAAATACACTCTTTCCCCAATTCTTAGGGTTTATCTATCTCATTCTCTTCCATTATTCATATAGGTTCTCCATGTCTATGGAGAACTAAACTCTATTTGTTGTTAGGGGATGATGTAACCTTGTGAACTCTCAGGTATTTGAATTGATTCTCAATAATATATGCTTTTTCATTAATTTTTAGAGTAATTCATCTGTTTCAATGCTTGTTGTGTTTAACTCATTCATTAGCATGATTTTTGAATTGCTTGAGTGTCGGGAGGTTCCTTATAATTCAGGTTCTTGTTGAATTACTCCCAAGGGTAATGCATGAAGTGGTAATTTGTGATAGGCTTACTCGCCAAGGGATCAGGTTTAGGTAATTTAGTGAGTGACGTTAACATTAATGCATAAAGAAGAATTCTTACATACATGAGAAGGAACTTGGTGAAATCTAACCCCAACAACATATTCATCTCATATTAAATAACCTTTGTTCATCCATGTGCTACTCTACTATTGATCCATATTTAATTTTATTTTCTTGCATTTAAAACCAATGATCTCTTTTTATTTTTAAGTCTTAATTAATCTTGCTATCACACGACTGTCTAGCGTCGAGAGTCTTCTGGGATATGATACTTGATCTTACCATTCTATATTACTTGTGCGACTCGGTACACTTGTCGATCCGTCCTAACAAGTTTTTGGCATCGTTATTGGGGACTCACGGTGACTTTATTTTTATGTGATTAACTTTGACTTTATTTGTGTGATTCTTGATTAACTTGGACTTTATTTTTTAATTTTTAATTTTTATTTTTATTTTTATTTTTAAATTTTTGCTTTTATTTTAATTTTAATTTATGTTCTATTCTGTTTATTTTTGTTTTTTGTGCTAATAGTGTTTTCTAGGGTTTTGTGTCTAGTTTATGCAGGATACTGTTAGGACCAGAAGCAACAAAAGTTTTGAACCTCTTCCTGAAGGACTTGAGACTAGCAGGAGGCCAAGAAGAAATAGATTATCTAGAGAACCTTTTCTAGAGAAAATTTCAAAGGCCTCCCAATCTGATTTGGAAAGCATGGAGAACAACGGGGGTAAGCGCACTTTGCCTGATTATGAAACAGTTGTTGGCCCTCACCATTTTAACAACATTGCAAAGCCGAGGGTCAATGCCACCAGTATGGAGATGAAGCCTGCGTTGATCCATCTTGTGAAGAGCAACTAATTCAATGGACTGTCACATGAAAGTCCATATGAGCATCTGACCACTTTCAATGAAATCTGCAATATTGTGAAGCTGAATGGAGTGCCAAATGATGCTATTAGACTAAGCTTGTTTCCCGTCTCACTAGGAGGCAATGCTAAATTGTGGTTGAACTCTTTTCCTGAGAACAGTTTCACTGAGTGGGAAAATGTGGTTGCAAAACTTTTGAACAAATACTTCCCACAATAAAAGATCAACAAAGGAAAGCAGGAAATCTCTTCTTTTAGGCAAGGCATGGAGGAGACCTTGGGACAGGCATGGGATAGGTACAAGAGCTTGCTGAGAAAGACACCTACTCATGGTTTTGATGAAGCAACGGTAGTCATTCTTTTTCTTGGAGGTCTTATCTCACAGACCTCAGTTAGAGGCAATATCAGGTGCAAGACCCAAGATGAAGCCTATGAGTTGATTGAAAATATCGCTACCAATGACAATGAAATGCATAGTGAAAGGGGAGCTCCATCACAACCTAAGGGAGTTCTATAATTACATTCTTATGATGCCTTGTTTGCTTAGAACAAGATCATTACTCAACAACTAGAGGTCTTGACAAAAAGAATGTTGCAGCCACAAAAGGAACTTCAGAATGTTGCACAGGTTCAACAACAACTTTGTGAATTGTGTGGTGGTGACCATATTAATGGTCAATGTGCAGTGCTCGAAAATCTAAATGAAGACGTCAACTACATGGGCAACCAGTTTCGTCCCAATAATTACAACCAAGGGTGGAAATCTCATCTAAGCAGTGGACAGGGTCAATTTGGGCAAACTGGTGGACAATTCAATGGACCACCACAATAGCAACAACAACAGTGGCAACAACAACCCTATCTAGCTAACAGAACCACAAGGCTTAAGGAGACTCTCCAACAATGCAGGCAACTCTCTCTACTCAGAAAAGAACATACGCTGCTATAAGGAATTTGGAGATGCAGATTGGTCAGATAGGCAAAAAGATGAAGGAGCTACCTATCAAAAGTTTTGGCGCTAAAACTGAAGTTAACCCCAAGGAAGAATGCAAAGCTATTGTGAGTGTAGAAGAAGAGAAAGAAAAAGAAGAGAGTGAGAGAAAAGAAAAGGAAAGGAGAGGGAAAAAAAAGAGGGGAAGAAGATGAGAGAAAAATAGAGAGAAAAGAAAAAAAAAGAGTGAGAGTGAAAAAGAGAAAGATTTCGAAGACGAAAAAGAGAAAGAGGAGAGAAAAAGTGAGATTGAAAAAAAAAGAGGAAGAAGAGGTTGAGAGAAAAAAAGAAAAAAATGAAAAAAATAAAAAATTGAGAAAAATTTTCACCACCCTAAGGAGTGTTCAGTAGAAGAAAAAAAGATCCAATCAGGGTGCTTTGACGAAATCTTCAAGAAATTGGGGATAAAAATTTTTGTGACTGAGGCGTTGCAACAAATCCCTAAATATGCCAAGTTTTTGAAGAAAATCCTCAAAAGAAAGAAATATCTAGAGGAGGACACAATTGAGATATAGGGGGATTGCAGTGTGATCTTGCAGAAGGCACTTTCCCCTAAGGTTAAAGATCCAGGAAGTTTCACTATTCCTTGCACTATTAGGAACCACAAAATAGGGAAAACCCTAATTGATTTAGGGTCCAGTATCAATTTGATGCCCTTAACTGTTCTTGAAAAGATTGGTGGTTTTGAAGTCAAGCCTGCTAGGATGACTCTTTTTATGGCAGATGGATCCACCAAAAGACCCTATGGTGTGGTGGAAGATGTGATGGTGCAAACTGACAATCTTAGATTCCTGGTGGACTTTGTGGTGATGGAGATGGGGGAAGATTTGAAGATCCCTATTATTCTTGGAAGGCCATTCATGAAGACGACAAGGTGATCATCAATGTTGATGATGGAATAATAGCACTTAAAGACCAAGAAGAGGAGGTGATTTTCAATGTCTTCAATGCTGAGCAACAGATCCAAGTGCAGAAAAATAGTCCCAAAGCTGCATGTAAAGATGCACCAGGGACTAGTACAAGAGCTGCAAAGCCAGGCAAGAAATGTAAAAACTGTTTTTTTTTTCACAGGTAGAAGAAGAAGAAAAAGAAAGCAAAGGAACAGGTGTTCACCATGATTTTCTGGAGAAACATGAAGAACTGAGACCAGGCTTACCTGTAAAATTCAACAAAAAGCTTGGGGTTGTGAAGGAACTCAAAGATGAAGATCTGATAGAGATTGAATCTCCAACTTCAAGGAGAGTGAAAAAGGTGAACATGAAGCTGCTGAAAACCAGATGGTGTGTAGAAGGAAAAGATGACACCAAAATAAAAGATGTGTCATGAACTTATTAGGTCAAGCTAGTGACGTTAAAGAAGCGCTTGCTGGGAGGCAACCCAATTCCTGATTTTTTATTTTATTTTATTTATTTAGTTGTGTGGTGTGGATTTAATTTTGTTTTGTAGTAATGATAGCATCTACTAATGGATGCCGATGAAGATGAGAAAGATTGATGTCTACTAAGGGATGCCAATGAAGATAAGAAATATTAGCATCTACTGATGGATGCTATGATAATGAAGACTGGGTCAAGCTAGTGACGTTAAAGAAGCGCTTACTGGGAGGCAACTCAGTTTTCTGAAATTTTCCTTTTGAATTGGTTGTTTTTTTTATTGAACTCTGCTTGAATGAATTAAACTGCTTTGATTCAACTGTGCTATGTTTTGTGATGAGTATTGCTTTGTGAGATTCTGGGTTATTGATTGATGTTGAGATGATGTATGATGTGATAATATATAGGTGATGGCTCATAATGTATGAAACAGGTGCTTGAGATAAAATTTGATTGAGATACTGAGCAGGGTGTTTTTCTGAATTCTGGGACTTGAGAGTTTACCTGTGTGAGAATTGGGCTACAGAGTTTTGTTGTGAATAATTGCTATTACTTTTGAGACATAAATGATTTTGCCCAAGTTTGTTGTGATTGAACTACTTGCTTGCAGATTTCAAATGATCAAGGCCATCTTTTGTTATCCTTTATTCTTTTAGCCCTCACATGATTTTTGCCCACTGAAAAACCTTTTTGAAAATCTTTACCTTGAGTAAAGTTGAGAACATTTGATGAGGTACTAATGAACATTTGATGAGGTACTGATGCTTTTGATTTAAACATGTATGTTGTGTACTATTAAAATTGTATGATTCTTGTATATCTAGCTCACCCTTCTACTTGTGTTTGTATTTTGTTTGTGTTGTGTTTTCTTTTGTAATGATCATCCATTGGATGTGAGCAGAGGTAGATGAGGTGCCCCTGAAGCAGGCCTTGGAGGGTGATCATGCAGCTATTTAGTTTATCTTAGGTTGTTTATTTTGAATGTATAGTTTTGCTTACTCCATTGTATATAAAGTTTTAAATTTTATAGTCATTTTGGATGACTGTAAAATTAACTCTTTATTTGCAAGTCTATAACTGTTCTATCATATTATAATGATGACGACTATTTTATATAGTTTATACTATATATTTTTATATCCCTTAATTTGAATCTGTTACGTGATTAAAATAAGCCAAGTTTATTGAAATAAAATTTTAATTCCTAAGTTTTATACCAATGATAATTTTAAACGACTAAGTAAATTCTTAATTTTTGTAAAATGTTTTAGTTACAATTCTTTAATAAATAGAAACTCTTTATTTTTCGTGTTTTCAAATTTGATGTTGTTGTATTTATAACGAAAAAGGCTAATGCATATTAAACGTTAATTTCGATTAATGTTTAATATCTGTTCGAGATATTTTTATATTCCTAAATTTGACCCTGTTACGTGAAGCAAGTTTATTGAAACAAAATTTTAATTCCCAAGTTTTGTACCATTGATAATTTTAAACGACTAAGTAAATTCTTAATTTTTTTTTAAGTGAGCATGTTTTAGTTACAATTCTTTAATAAATAGAAACTCTTTATTTTTCGTGTTTTCAAATTTGACGTAGTTGTATTTAAAAAGAAAAAGGCTAATGCACATTAAACATTAATTTCGATTAAATTGACATACGAGTTAATCAAGAGATAATACTAGCTTATGAGTAAAACAAATTATGATTTAGTAGTAATGACCGATTGAGATGAATTTAATAAATAAAGCAGACTAAGCTCAAATTCAAATAAAGAATTAATAATTATTTCAATTTAAATATTTAAACTAACATCCGTTACAAGTCAATTTTAAACCTCACTTAATTATACATTTTATATATAAAATTGGATATTAATTTATAAATGGAATCGTAAATTTAATAAACAATAAATTTCACTTTACAAAACTGACTTTTAATAAATGAAATTTAATTATAATAAAGACTAAATTCAAAATTCACAAATTAATATTTAAATTTAAAATTTGAAAATAATATATGTTAAGAAGTTAATTTCAAATATAAAAGTAAACATTAATAAATAATTTAATAATGATTCTATAACATATCAAATAATAAATTTAATAAATATTAAACTTTATTAAAATAAACTCTAATTCAACTTAATCTAACCTTAAAAATGGCAAATGCTTTTTTTATTGATGAATATGCTTTATTCGAGTGCATGCGTTACTGGAGAGTAGAATGTGTATCATGTTCTGAAACAACAACAAGTAAAAATTGCACAGAAACCCCCACTAGTGTATCCCAAA